>CM040423.1:138672318-139246451 GCA_022702705.1 Papilionanthe hookeriana x Papilionanthe teres | reverse complement strand
ATTTCCTCGATTTTTGTATGTTTGAGAAGTGCAAAACGAAGAGTCTTTTAAATTTATAGTAACTTGAGACGTTTTCGGGCGACAAACCGTTGAACCAACAGACGACCGACTCCTTCAGGTTGGTTAGAAAAGGAAGACACATTATGGGGTCGTCGATCTGGAGCAGATTGATTGATGACTCGAATGACGCTATGTTGTCAATCGGGTCAGTCCCTCCTTTGTTTGAATCCATGAGAGGGATCCTTCGCTTGGTCGGGTGTACCGCCTCTTTGATTTGGCGAGTAAAAGCCCATCCCGCAAGTGGCCGAACAGGCACTCACATCCGCTATTCCCATTGCATATTTGCTTGTGCAGACGTGGCAGTGTCGGTGTGGTGGGGTTCGCCTTGACCCTCTGTCAGCTGGCTGCTGACTTGGTTATGCAGAATAGGCGGGTTCCATGGTGGGCCCCTTTGGGGACGGACCCCTAAACGAGGTATCCAATTGTTCCTCTATGTGATTGTTGCTCGAAGAACCTCGAATTGCTCCAGCATGAGGGTCATCCAGGCTTGTAGGCCTTGGACCTGTGCATGAACGTTTGGTTGCGTAGTATCTCTACTGGGTTTCATGTGTGATTTCTTTCTTTGAGAGGTTTGTCCTTCGCATTCTTTTCTACTTCTAGTCTGTGGCATGATCCACGCTCACTGCACTATCTTTTAGGACGTTGAATCGTAAATGGTCATTTGTGAACACGCCCCGAGAGTTAGAATCACGAAGGAAAGGAAAAGCGAGTAGCATAAGTCTAAAATTCACTGTAGAGAGAAACTCGAGTGCTCACTTTATTTGTATTTTCCCTCTTATTTATAGAGATGTATTTTGTACAATTATAGAAATGAGGGAGCAATTATGAAAACCGCTCTTAATACCATTGATGTTCAAATTAATCGTGTGGATTTCATACCATATCTGTATTACATTTAAATTCTAATAAGACAGTAAGTGACTGACCGACTTGCTTGAAGTTTGCTCAACTAAGACAACCAGCTGAGTGGCGACCTTGTCTTGTGTTGGTTCGGCTAAGGCGCCCAATCGAGTGCGATCTCGTCTGCCATGGTAAAAGTGGGTTGATCGATTAGCTACGATCAAGTGTTCTCGCCTGTGCTTTGGTTGGTCGAGATTGCAGGCATGATCTGCCATTCGGATCTCTCACCATAGTGTGTCGGCCGATTCTTTACACATAGTTGGCTGTAGGACGGTAAGACACCTCGATTGTGTGGTCGTCGTCTAGGCCGTACGATTACTTTGAGATCCGTGTTAACAGCTTTGGTGTATACACAACCCTTCATCTTAAACTCCAAAACTATTAATTGATGTTAGGTACTTCAATTTTTACTTGGAATGTACTATCTTTACAATTTTGAGATCTGTTTTTCTCAAGAGAAAATAATCAATGTGTTTTATTAGATTCATTCATATAAGTGATAACATGCTCATTATTTTTCTTTAAACAAAATATTAGCAAGAATAAAATCATAAGCTAAAACAATATATAATAAGACTCTACCTAGTCATTCCAAAATCATAAACTTTCAAGTGGTTTGTATTAATTCTTTTAGGCCGTTCTACATTTTTTCTTTTATACATATATCTAAAATTACATGTGGAGTATAAACACATATAATATTAAGAATCTTAGTATCAAAAATAATCTTTAGAGCTATAATTTATCAATAATTTTATTAATTTTTATAACATTATCTTTCAATCTCTTATCTATAATTACACCTACATCATTTCTAGTACCACTCCAACCAGAATACAATGTTAAAATCTAAGCTCTCGCAAGAGGCTGAAATCTCTTAGTAGTGTTAATATGTAATATCCCATCTATTGAAAAATTAACACATATACTTAATATTATTAGAGTCGGTGAAGATTGTCAAAGCGCACATGCTGCATGATATCTCATTTTATATTATTTTTTGTGTTCCGCATTTCATTGTTATAGTGGATGTAGAATCTTTCCATGTTATAATTTTTCTTCTCTTGTTCCTTCATAGATTTTTGCGTAATATATGGTTTTTGATGAATAGGCATCGCTTGTAGACATGTTTTTAAATATAGTCTTTACAAACTGCACAGATGAATGAAATTAGATGCTCTGCCTTAATGCTGTATTAAGCTCTTATATTATTTTCTAAGGTTTACCTGAATTGTGGGCATAGGTTGGACTGATGCTTCGAGGCATGGGATTCAGTAACAACACATTGATTTATCTTGCTTCTGGGAAGATATACAGGGCAGAAAAGACCATGCGTCCACTTCTTGAAATGTTTCCTCTTTTACAAACCAAAGAGACATTGGCATCGGCTGAAGAGCTTGCTCCCTTTAAGGTATCCTGTTTCTTACAATGTTTCAGTTAGGGGCCTAGTGTCAATTATCTAAGTAGAGTTCCTTTCTTCCAGAATTATTCTTCTAGAATGGCTGCGCTAGACTACACTGTTTGTCTCCACAGTGAAGTGTTTGTTACCACCCAAGGAGGAAATTTTCCACATTTTTTGATTGGCCACCGGAGATTTCTATATGATGGACATTCCAAAACTATTAAACCTGATAAAAGAAAGCTAGCACAGCTATTTGCTAATCCTAATATCGGGTATGTGCTAGTAAATATATATGAGAATCCGTTTTACTGATGTATGTACTATAAATTTAGTTTGATAAGTAGAAATCTCTTTTCTCTAACAATGTTGCAATTACAGCAAGTCCTTAATTTTGAAATTATTCTGTTATAGTTCATTTTTGTTAAACTTGCAACTGTTTGATACTTTTAAGGTGAACTTAGCGTAATAAAAAGGATGACTGCACTTCGTTGAACTTCACTCGAGACCTGTGCTACAAAATATTAAATGGAGGATTCAAACCCCTTACACCCTTTCCCCCAACATCTTTATCCATTCAGCTTGATTGCAAAAGCAGCTAATCTAATCAGGGATTGTTTTATGACTCAGCCCCAACACCTTGATTAATAAGTTTTGTGGGAGCATGAGCTAGCCCTAAACACACCCTCTTTATTCCAATCCTTCAATTTGTAGGTTTTCATATTGCTAAGGTAATCTTTTGCTGCCAACCAAATCCTCCAGTAAGGATGCTTATGCAACCAGCTTTGCCTTTTTCAACTAGCCTTCATGCTAATGGAAATTGCAAAGAAAACGAATGACTACTTTTGACTCCTGAAATTAATTTTGTTAAAAGCTTCAAAATCCCACCATGTGATATTGTTTTCCAATGTTCGAGGCATTATGCGTGTGCTGGAACAAAATAAGGTGCTGAAAATAGTTATTTTACTTATTAAACTTATTGTTATCATGAAGATTTTTGAATAGTGTAAAATAATAAAGATTACTATAAAATACACTAGGTAAAATAATAAAAATTTAAATTTATTGCATTCCAAATTTCAATATCTTGTTAAATAGACAAACATAAATAATGCCTCCAAAATACATTTTAATAAGTTTATAAACTAGGGCTAGTTTAAGCTCACAACTTTTGTATTAAGTCTTCATCATTTTCCATTTTCCATTGCCAAGTCTATAATCCACCATCCTTTTCTCAAATTTCTTTGACTTTTCATTTTTGTCATTCATAACCCTAATATTTGAAGTGATATAGAAGACATCTAAAAACATTGAAACTGTATAGAAAGTTGGGGTTATAATCGAGCATAGTGGAGTCGAGTATGTGGTGGATTGCACTTGGCTTGGTCATATTATAAATTGTTCATGTTTGACTTGAGCTTAAGCCAAGTTTTCACATATATATTTGTACGTGGCTTGTTCGAATTTTTTAATAAATGCTCTTAATTTATAGTTGGCTTTTTATATTAATTGAATTTGTATTTCAATGAGTTAATAATTCAACTAAAAATTTAAACTGGTGTCACTTTCATATAAAGTTATTAACAATTGATTTTATAAAACTAAACAACCAAACATTTGTATAAATTCTGAATCAACATTTAACTATGTTGTATCAATTAAATAAGATAATATATTAAGTTGCAAGCAAATTTTTTTAATCAAATAACATAAATAAATATATTAAACATGTTCATTGAACATATCATTAGGAAGGAAGTAGATTAACTTAATATGCATATTGACTAAAAACCAATAAATTATTTAAAAAAAAGGCAAAAAATTATGAATATGTGATCAGAAATATTTTATGTGAATCAAACGAGCCAAAGCCATGTAAGGATGGAAGACGAGCTAAAGTTGTTGAATGTTGAATAACCATGGTTTGTGGAAAGACAAAAAGTATAAAGATATATGATATTTTATAATTAATGTGGATTATATAACAATAATTATATATTATGTATTTATATATTGATAAATTAATTAATATTAAAATTTATGATGGATAAGGATGCATTAATTAATCAATTGGGCTAATTAATGAATAAATATTTGTAAAATGGTAATGTAATTAATAATTAATCTTAAAATTTTATTAATAATAAATTATAGTATACTATTATTAAATAAGTTTTGACGAATCAAATTTTATTTTAATAATAAATCCTATATAATATGAGCTATCATGAAGCATAATATGGAATATTTAACAAGTTGAAGAAAACCAAATTTGTTCATTAACATAAGTAGATAAATTGGACCGTGTCTAAGTTTAGTATATTTTATTTTGTTTTTTTGAAATACATTCAAATTTGTTTATTAAGTAAATTGAATAAACTTAATCGAGTGAGTTTGAGCTATTTTATATTAATTAAATAAGATAATATATAACTTGTAAGCAAATATTTTTGTAATCAACATAAATAAATATGATAATCATATTCATTGAATAAGGAAATAGGAAAGGATTGCATTAACTTATTATCTAGATGCAATAAAAAAACATAATTTATTTTGAAAAAAATTAATAAAAAAATAAAAAAATTATGATTATATGGTAGGAAACATTCTTAGTGAAACAGGTGAGAAAAGGCATGAAAGGAGAGAAGACGAGCTAATGTTGCGGAGTTTTGAACAACCATGGTTCGTGGAAGGACAAAAAGAATAAAGATATATGAAGTTTTTAATTAATGTGGATTATATAACTAATAAATAGATATTATGTATTTATTATAATGACAAATTAATTAATATTAACATTTATTGTGGATAAGGATGCATTAATTAATAAATTGGGTTAATTAATAAATTAATATTAATAAAATAGTTATGTAATTAATAATCTTAAAATGTTATTAATCATAATTGATAGTATACTATTATTGTATATATCATTATAGTATACTATCTTATAGTATACAATTTTTTTTATTTGACAATAAAAACGATGCAATGGAGAAAAATGATTCATGTAGCCGGCCCCACTTAGCGGAATTAAGGTTTTGTTGTTGTTGTTGTTGTTGTATTATTATATATATCATTAAATAAGTTTTGATGAATCAAATTTTATTTAAATCTATCATTAAGCATAATATCGAGCATTTAACATGTTGCAAAAAACAAGTTTGTTCATTAACATAAATAAATTTGACCGTTTTTAAGTTTAATTCTTTTAACTTTGATCTTTTTTTTTAAAAAAATTAAACATGTTTATTAATTAATTTGAATAAACTTAATCAAGTATTAATCGAGTTAATTTGAGATGTTCATCGAGTGCAGTTCATTTACAACCTTTAATGAATTTTTAACCCTATAATGAATTAGTGTGGCCCTTAGCTTAGTGGTTCATACCTAACTTCTATTTTTAAGATAATGGGTACAAGCCTCTACTCTCCACTCAACTGTAGTTTGTCAGGAAAAAAAATTTGGAGTGTTACCCATTGTTTCTTCTAGTAAAGGGTTTGTTTATTTCTTTATTTCTATATAATGGATGGGCCTTATGTCTCTCATTAATAAATGAAATATGGGGAAATGCTTCTATCCTTAAAAAAATCTTAGGATCTAGTATTTTAGTATAAATTTACATAATTCTGTAAACACATATTTTCACATATTGCAAACTTTTATTTTGGGAAATTGCTACATTTTTAAATGAAAAAAAAATGGAATAAATATGGAGACTACCATATATACGGTAATTTAATAATTTTTACTAGAGATGATATTTAGAATTTCAAAACCACGAAGGCATACAATTAATTGAAAATCTTGCATTTGTGTTAAATCAATAAGATTTAGAAAAGATAATAATGTAGAAGGTAAGAAGTCGCCAAATCAAGCCTCTTTTTTTTTACAAGGATAAAATGTTTTTGAAAATATTTACTTTCCAACTCGAACAAAGCGTGGGCTAGTAGACTAAATTTAATTAGAAATTTTCTTATAAATGATTGATTTTTTGCATGCCTCAAATTCCATAAAGTTCCCTTGTTTTCCTAATACAAAATATGTAAAAATAATATTTGTCATAAAAAATCCTATAATTCACAAATACTACTTCAATATTCACAAAAGCCGTATCACCCTTGGCTAAATCAATGAAGTTCCTTTGTTATTGGATGTGGTTAGCCACTTGTAAGAGATACTGCACAATACTATCCCACTACCAAAAGTAATTAACATTGTTCAAGAGTTCCTAGAAGGTAATTTGAAAAATAAAAGTTAGCAGGAGGTGCTTGTAGAATAGCGAGGGAAGGCTAGTACGTGTGGTCTATAGTGTTTGGAAGGTATTGCATGGATAAATCTGTTATTAGACTGCTGATTGGCATCAATCGATGATTTTTCCAGCTGAAATTAGTGGTAGAATCGTGAAACAACGTAATACAGAGGTCGAGACCAATCACTTGTTCCTGAGCAAGAGACAAATACACCACATGCAAAAGGAAGGTGATACTATATTTTGAAGTGCATAAAACAGAGATTACAATCTCCACATTACACAAAAAACCAAAATTAGTTTCCTTAAAACAATAAAATACAAAATATATAAAAGTAGCCTAATAGAAAGTAACCTATATGGAAATAGAGAAATAGGAAAAGTTCAAAAAAGCGGAAAAAATAAGGGTGCAATAGGAAATTGAGCGGGTCCATTTCAATCACCTGTGATAGTGAGTTTTTTATGATCTTGTGGAATCCAATGTCGTGGGATAGATTCTGCGATCTATGTCTAATCGTATGATCCACAACAAATCTCACATGCCAGCGGTAAAGCTTCCACGGCATTCTCCCCAGATAGGGGAGGCTTCTTCTTGTTCTTTGTAGGCTTCTGGATTGATCAATCCCCATCATAACGAACTCATCTCATTGCTTTGTTTGATGTAATCCCACTTAAGGGTATAAACAAGTCGAGTCGAGCTCAAGACACCCTCGGTTTAAGCTTGAACTTGATTAATTTTATCGAACTTGAGCTTAAGTCTACGAGTTCGTACCGGCTCACAAGCCGGTTTGTTTGTTATAACAGATAGAAAATAATATTAGTTTATGGTAGTATTATAATCAAATAACAAATATAAAATGCCATTAGGAGAGAAATAATAAGAATACCTATTATAAAATGCAAATTATTATTTTTAAATATTCTTAATACCTATTATAAAATGCAAAATGCGAAATGAATATATTTGTAATAGGGTTGGTGTTGCACCAGTGACGGATAAAATTAGAGAGAGCCGCCTTAGATGGTTTGGTCACATTAAACCTTGACTACCTAATGATCCGATTAGGAGAGTAGATGTTTTAAATACAACTTATGTTAAGAAAGGCAGAGGTAGACCTAGGAAAACTTGGGCTTATTGCATAAAAAATGATCTTTATCTATAAGAATTAAACGAAAATTTGACACTAAATAGGACGCAATGGAGAAAAAGGATTCATGTAGCCGACCCCACTTAGTGGGATTAAGGTTTTATTGTTGTTATTGTTGTTGTATTTTTAATACATTAATGATATTCTTCAAATTTAATATATTTTCAGTACATTTTATATTAATATTTTCTTAGAAGAGTAGGCCCATATGCTAACGAGTAGAGTTTGGACTAGCTTGGGCTTGACTTGCTAGGTCATCAATCTTAGTTCAAAAGCCACATATTGAGTCGAACTCGAGCAGGTTCACGAGTAGGCTTGACTGAATTACACGACTCGCACTACAAACTTTATGCCTTGTCTAGTATATGCAACTCTAAAGCAAATAATTTATTTCAAAGCATGTTCTGATTGAATAAATATCAATTTATTTGGCACAATTAGAGCCGAAGCAACTTATAAACGAGTATTTCCACGAGTCACAGCTCGAGCCATTAAATATAAAACCTGTTTCTCCCACTTCTCGTACTTGGCAAGCACATCCAATAAATATGTATGGAGGAACCAACTATGGAATAAAATTTTTGGCATGTTGGGCAACTTTCTGTGGCAACCATCTAAGAGGTAAATTGTTGGTTAGGATATCCAGCTACTTTCTCAACAAGAGTTGCCTCTTCTCTTGAATCGACTCGTCGGACTCACTATCTTTTAGAACAACCAATATTAATTCAATTGGTGTCTCTCATGGCTTAGCTTGAATAACTACTCTTCCTCATCGGCTGAAAGTTGAGAATCCCTTCTGAAGTCTTTATCCTCTTTTGTGTCACTGTTCATTTCTTAAACTGCTCCCTGTTCAGTGAAAGAGAGCCCTCTTGTTTAGGTAATTAGACGCAATATTTCAGCCCAAAGTTGTGACATGTTAGACACTTCTTTTGCTGAGACAGATTTGGGAGTGCTGAAGGTCTCCACCTTTTCTCCACTATAAATTGATTTTTCCTTGGGCGGACTTGGTTGGGTTGCTTCACTGGGCATACTCTTGCAGCCTGATTCTTGGGTTGAAATCTTCTTGTAATGTGTGGCTAGCACCTAGTTACGTTGTTGTTTCTCAACCTTTATAGCTAGAATCTGCACATCGAGTAGGGACCAATACAACTAGAGCTGCACCACATTCCGAATAGATGATTTTAATCTTCCAAGGTACCTTGCTTATGTGTGCTCTTCTGATGTCACCAATTCACACCTCAGTATGAGTTGATTAAATTCAACTTTGTATGCCTCGACAGAGGAATCTCTTCGGCATGGGTGGGGTTTAATCAACACATTCTGGCGGTAATGCAGGAAAATATATTCCTAGTGTCGAAGATGCTTCAAATTCTCCTATTACAAAGATGCACTATTCTTTAACTTAATTGTGGATTGCTTTACCCCTCTATTTGGTTGAAAGTCTTTATACTTAATGATTTTGTTCTACTTATTGAGGTCACTCTATGAAGTCATCTGCTCCATGCGTTCGTCAAAATCTGGCAAGTTAGTCTTTCAAAAATATTAGACTTCTTTGACATTCCACACCAAATTGCAAGAGTATTGGTTCTTAGCTTTTGGAAATTTTCTGGTAGAAGGGATTTACTTTCACCTTTTGATTTGGCAAGCCATCATTATGGCTATAGTTGATATCACCAAATTGCCTCCTCTTAAAGGTAGCAAACCTCCATTGTCTTTAAGAGAATTTTTCATTGTATATTATCCATAGCAACTTCCTACCTCGTTGAGGGTTTCTTCTTAGTGACATGGGATCCTTTCTTCTCGATCAAGTTTTAGACGAATGTAGGACTACACATTAACGTTGTTCAGAGACTTAGGTTTTTGTGGTAGGTGTTGAGGTCAAAAACTTGGATTTTGAAAATATAGGGTTAGGGTTAGGAATAGTGGTAGGAATGATTTGATATGATAGTGATTTTTTTTTTTATAAATTTTGAATTGGGATAAGAAAGGTAAAACCTTAAAAATCTAGTGTTTGTCGGGTTCTGATACTGAATGATGCCGTTCAATGGCTTTAGAAGGTAATATGGAAAATGTGGTGGGGGAGGTGGTTGGGGAATAGTGTGGTAAGACTAGGTGTGGTCCACGGTGTTTGTAAGCGATTGCAGGGCTAAATATGCTATTGGACGGCAGGTTCGACGTCAATCCACAGTTGTTCTACTAAAATCAATAGTAGAACTGTGAAACGACACTACATTGAGGTCAAGGAGGATCCATCACTTGTTCCGTTGTTTGTAAGCAAGATTCAGATACCCTTGTAAAAGGAACTTGATATTGTTCTCCGAAGAGCATAGAACAGAGGTTATAATCTTCAAAATATATAAAACCAAAGAGCTAACTCTAAACAACAAAATACAAAATATATAAATTTCCTCTATAACTGGAAATTGAGAAATAGGAAAAAAAAAGTGTTGCAATAGGAAATTAAGCGAGCCCATTTCGATCACCCGAGATCGCAGAATTTTAATCCTTGATAAATCATGACAAATCACCTTTAGAATCCTGTTATCGTGTTGCGGGATTGATTCCACATTCCATGTGAAATCTTGCAATCCACGATGAATCACGTACACCAACGGTGAAACTCCCGCATCACTAAGACAATAACCCTCTGGAATTCAAAATTACCGAAACATTATATTGTTAGATTTCAATCACAAATACTTAGTTACAATAATTTGTGAGTTTCCTACACATAATAGCATCAAATAGATGCCATCTTCAAACTTCCGAAGGCTATTAGAATAGAGAGTGTTCAATCTCATAAAGCTTTTGCAACTGCATTTGATCTAATTTGCTTTTTTGTGCATCCTTTTTAATCCAACTTTTTTGCTCTTCCCACAGCTCTTGTCAAATTTTCACCATAAAATATCATGTTATCCTTCATGTTTAAAATCACAAGACTCATTGTATGATCAGGGCAAAATGCTTGTCTTACTCCCTAGAGCTTTAGGGTAAGGTGCTCTCGTTCATGTAGTATTTTAGTCATGGCGTTCGCAGGATAGGTATATGAGGCAATGTGGCCTTGCTTCACTTTTTTCAGACTCCCGGGCAAGAATTTGACCCATTTGTACAATAGCTTAAAACAGTTTAATTGATGCCCTAAAAGTAGTGGGTACTGCTGGATATTAATTTTGCATATGACTCTATAATCATATACATAAATTAAACTAAAATATTATCTGTTCTTTCAATTGAGTTAGGTTCGCTCTCTGAAAAGATTATTCATTTTACTTTTGCTTTGAAGTTTTAAAGACAATCCTCTAATCCTTGCTTACCCAAAAATATCAATTTTAAACCTCATTGTCAATGGCTTACCTACTTCAATCCAACCAACGTTCTGCCGACTATTCCTGTGCTCTTTTTTGCATAGTTTATTAGACAAATTGCTCTGTTTTCATTTTATTACCCTTTTGTTAACTTTGATATGGGTGGAGATGTTTATGATTTTGTTGCTGCCTGATAAATATATCACTAACTGTTGTTGTTTACAAAGTGCAAAACGCAATGTGAAACATATTGATTGTTTTCTCTCCGGTGCACATATTACAAATGTAATAAATTGTTATCAATCAATATCTTGTATATAAATTTATTTTATTTCTACAATACCCATTTTACCAGTTAAGTTTTGGGTGTGTAATGGATAGTCTTCTTAATTTCAAGCCCATACAAGAGAATTTGAGGGTTTGTATCAGCTGAAATAAAATGTTTTATTAATAATATATTGAATGTAAATTTGAATTTTGTGGATTTTATGATATACATAAAAGGGATGGACCATGGTATACCTCGATTTTTGTGAGAGGTAGGGAAGGTCATAGTCAGGCATCATTCCAATTCACATTACAATTTAACCTTATTATGTTCTGAAGTAGACAAGATTGTCTAGGATGTCACTGGTAAGTAACACGCCAACTTAACCTAATTGTGCTGAAAGGTGTGCAAGAACTTTTTAGGTATAAAACTGATATTAGATTGATTATATTGATTTTAATGATTTTGAATTATAAGTGAATTGATGCATATAATTATTAGAAGAAGAATTAAATTTTCTTGCTTAAAGGAGTCTAAAATGAAAGTGGAGAGGGGGGAGGGAATTGGAGTAAATTGGAAATTGTTATAAGATACTGTTTGTTGGAAATTTTAATAATAACAGTTTGATACGGTTAGTAGTTGATGGTAAGTTAAAATGTCAATTTGTTTAGGTGAATGAGGTTAATGATAGCGTAATTTTTATGAAGTAATTAATCGGCTAGGCATTGTTAATGAGATCAGTGTTTATGCTTTTCATATTGGGTTAAAGGATAGAATTAATCTTGTTAAGAGATGTTTATACGATAATGCATATACGAGGATGAGAGGATAATTATCACAGCTGAGTTTAACATCTTGGTTCTAACATAATAGATCATGAAAAGATTTATGTATAATATGCTTATGGGAAAGGATAATAATGGGATGGGAGAAGCTATTTAGTTCAAAGCTGCATATGATCTTTCAATAGTGAATATATTGTTTAAGAAATATAAGGACTAACTACTTTTGAAATGAGGATCTGAAAAAAATGTAACAAGTTGATAATATTTTTAGGTAGGTTGTTTAGAAAAAACAAATTAGATATTTTTTCAGAACTAACCCAAACTTGATGTGAGATAAGATGATTTTTTCTATTTTTAAAATTCTTATTGAGTTTAAGAGATTTTGAATTAAATCATATGCAAGCAGACTAGGTAGAGTGAGGAGATATAAAATGTTATTAAAAATATGAATGCACTTATAAAGAGTAACAAATAAGATTTTATATTTTTTCTTATTATACAACAACAACAACAACAAAGCCTTAATCCCACTAAGTGGGGTCGGCTACATGAATCCTTTTTCTCCATTTTGACTTATTTAGTGTCAAATATTCATTTAATTCTAATAAATTAAGATAATTTTTTATGCAATAAGCCCAAGTCTTCCTAGGTCTATCTCTGCCTTTCTTAACATAAGTTGAATAAAAAACATCTACTCTTCTGATCGGATCATCAGGTGGTCGATGTTTAATGTGACCAAACCATCTAAGGTGACTCTAATTTTGTCTGTCACTTGTGCATCACCAACTCTATTACGGATATATTCATTTCGCATTTTGTCTCTAGCCACTCATCCACCTAATCATTCTCATCTCGGCAACACTTAACTTAGCATTATGCTTCTCTTTTAAAGGCCAACATTCAACACCATAGAGCATTGCAGGTCTCACCACCATCTTATAAATTTTCCTTTCATTCTAAGCGATACTTTTCTGTCACACAAAAGGCCAGAAGCATTCCTCCATTTCAACCAACCAACCTGAATTCTACTATTAACATCCCCATCTATATCACCATCGCTTTGAACAATAGACCCAAGATATCTAAATCGTTCACACCTTTTAATAATTTGATAAAAAAATATTTTCATAGAGGGTCATAAGCAGAGAAAAATATAACTTACGATTATTTCTTTGATAGTTTGGGATTGAGATAAAGAGATGAGTGATCTAGAGATTTTGATTAGGTTATATGCATTATAAACTACAGAAATTTGGTAGGAGAATTCTATTCTTCTTTTTGCCTATCCATTGTACTCCTATTCCTAGCTGGGAGTGCAATGCATTATAAACTATAAAAACTGTATAGGAATTGTATTCTCTCTCTCTCTCTCTCTCTCTCTCTCAAATTGGATGTTGGCATTGTAGATGTTCATCATTCATAGCTTGGTATTTTGTTTTTCAATATTTACTTCAAGGCCTATACGAGATTGTTTGCAAGTTGATTGTGATTTTGAACATGCTAAAGGGATGATTCCATTATCTATCTTTTCCTTTAAGGAATAATGATTTATCTTGACATGTTTGGTTTGTTTGATCATAACACACAAGTTTCTTTTGCTTTATTATTTCAACTAGATTCGCATAGAAGCTACATTGGCTCCTTGATTGAAATAAACAATACATGAGAAGTCTTCACAATCACTTTTTTCACATACGCAATGTATTATTGCTTTAAATTTAGCTTCAACACTATTTTAGGCATTCATTTTTTTTTATCGTACTATGAAATTAAAAAGAAATTGGTTCTCTCACAGGTAATTTATTGGAATTAGTAGATATTATGGCTCATAGGAAGATAAATATCTTATACATTCATGAAACTAAATGGGTTGGAGAAAAGGCTAAGAAGATTGATAGCTTAGGTTCTAAACATTGGTATTCAGGTAGAAGTCATACTAGAGACAATGTAAGTGTAATTATAGATAAGATTTTGAATGATAATGTTGTAAAAATTAATAGAATTGAGGATAGAAATGTAGTTCTAAAGATTGTTGTTGATATTAAGATTTTTACTGTTATAGATGCATTGCTTCTCAAGCAGGTTTAGATATATGTTAAAAAGAAAATTTTTGGAATGACTTAGAATAGTCAATAAAAATGATTCATTTTGAAGAAAAAATTTTTATTGGAGGAGATTTAAATAGACGTAATGGGTATAAGTGGTTGAAGATTTTCGAAATATTCATGGTGGCTAGAGTTTGAAGTGATTAATGATGAAGGTAGAATCATATGGGATTTTGTTTTTATTTATGATTTTGTTATTACTAATTTTATTTAAGAATAAAATGAGCATATTATTACTTATAAGAATGGATCTAATAAAACACAAATTGATTATTTTCTTAGGAGAAAAAAAGATAGTTGAGAATGTAAAGATTGTAATGTCATTTGAAGTGAAAATTTAAGTATTCAATGTTGATTATTAGTTTTAGATTTTAAGATAGAAGAGCTGGAAGATAAAAAATACAAACATATTATCATAGAATCGACAGGAGCACTTAAAAGACAAATAAAAGCATTTTTACTAGCAAATTTCAAGATTTTAAGGTTTATGATGTTTATGAATAAACTATTTATATGTGGGGTAATCTAACTAACACTATTAAATAACTGACAAAAAGATTACCAGGAGAAGCAAAAGAAAATATTTTTATAAATAAAAATAATTAATGGTGGAATAATAATATACAAGAAAAAATAAAATATATGAATTTTTATTATAAAAATTTATTTAAATGTAAAAGCTTATAGAATTGTGAAAAATATAAAGCAGTCTATAGGAAGTCTAAGAGAATTATTTGTGATTCTAATAACATTGTTTTTAGTGTTCTTTATAATAGATTAGATGTTACAGAGGGTGAACGATATATGTATATTGACAAGTCAAACAAAGGAAAAAGAAAGGTAAAAATTTAATACAAATAAAGTGTATTAAAGATAAAATTGGAAAAAACATTCATCTTAGACGAATATATTCAATATATGTGGGTGAAATATTTTGATAAACTTTTCAATGATGTTTTTGAAAATATGATCAACTATAGTGATCTTACTATTGTTAATAATAATAAAGCCTTTTATTTTACTGTCGTAATAGTAAAAAAGAAGGTAAGATAGCTTTAAAGAAAATCAATGATGGAAATCAGTAGGACCTAATGTTTTCCTCAGAGAAGTGTGAAAATATTTAGGAGATTTGAGAATTTTTTAGCTTACTAACCTTTTAATATTAGTTTAAAAACTAAAAAGATGCCTGAGACGTTTCTATTGATTTTACTATCATGGAAATTTTTAGCTTACTAATGCTTAATTTGGTACCAAAAATCATTTTAGCCTTTCACCTGAACTAAGTCTTCAAATTGTATGAAAAGCTCAGCGTTTCTAAAATTACTTCCCTTTCAAAAATACACATTGTCCTCAAGGTGAAGAAAAAAGAACTGTTGTTGGATCAAGTTGTGTGCTCACTCATAAACTGACTTGAGTCTGATTCTCACCATCAACACTTGATTGAAATAAATGATGAGTTGTTGATACTGCATGAGGATTGTGCCTAATCAATAATCTGAAACATCCATCTATGTAGTGAAAGGCTGGCTGTAATTCGATAACGCCAGCACCAATACACTCTTCTTGACCTTCTTTTAACTTAGCGAAAGTATGGGTCACTGCTTTCCCTCACTGAAAGTTATCCTTTAGTTTCTTCGTCAACAGCCACACAATAACCCTTCACAAATCTCTGGTTGTATCTTGTAAGTCCCATAAATCTTCTCAAGCCCTTTCAGGTCTTAGGTAGTGTCCACTCCAATATAGCTTTCATATTCGATGGATCCACCAATATCAAGGCCTTGCACAAACTAGTCTCCATGAAGCACCATCTTCCTCACCTTAACCCCTAATCTCTATATTCCAGGATTTCCAATCCAAACTCGTCCCCGTTATCATCTGTAGCAACTTCATCTCCAAAAATTATATCAATCCTTTCTAAATCCGAGGGAAGGAAATCCTCCACCACCTATATGCTTTGTAGTGTCAACATCAATCCCTCGCAAGTTCTCTGGCTTTACTCCACTTTCTTTGTCCTTATCATAACCCCAAAACTTCTTGTTTCTACCAACTTCAACCCCAAATGATCAACGACCTGATTTGAGATGAAGTTGTGAGTGGCCCTAATATCCACCAACACTACTACAAGCTGCTCCTCGATCTGTTCCCTCACTTTTATGGTGTGATTTGAAGTAAATGTCATCATTGATTTGAGGGACACTTCCGTTACATCAAAGTGTAAATGCTCTTCTCCCTCCACCGCTTCTTCCTCATTATCTGCCTCTCTTGATCACAAATCACAATGTCTGGAGTGTGCGATCCTTGCATTGGTGTCCTGGTGCATACTTCTCATCACATTGGAAATATAACCACTTTGGCCTTTTGTCCTGCACCTCTTCCTCCTTGAGGCGCTTGAAGTTAACCCCTGGACAAGCCCCTATATTTTTCTCCTTCAATGCATCCCTCTAAAATGATACCATTTGGGTTCTCGGTGTTAGGTTCATTGAGGTACTCTTATGGAATTCTCCCATGGTGTTGCTTCAGCTGATCTTCTTCATCTATTTCTTGTCTTCCAACAGCTGTGCCAGCTCCATCGTCTCCCACAATCCCTGTAGTTTTCACAGTCAGAGGGCTGCAAGTAGGCCAAGCTTTAGACATTTCAGTACATTTTCTTATAGTACTTATTTAGAAATCATCTTCAGATGTCCCGACAATAACTCAAATCTAGTCTTATACTCCATGACAGCCCCTTTCTAACTTAGGGCAACGAATTGCTCATGTAGTCCTCTTTCCTGAATTTCTTAGAAACTTTCCAACAAATAGTCCTTGAACTTCTCACGAGCGGATTAGGAATCTATCCTCTTTACACTGAAGCCATATTAGGGTTTTTCCCTCCAAACATAAACCTACGACCATGAACTTCTCCTTCTTTAGCCCATTAACCATGAAATATCATTCCACCTGGTACACCCAACCATGTGCATCTTCCCTCTCAAAGATCGATAACTTCAACTTTCTACCCTAACAACTCGAGCCCAAAATCCTCTCTTTATGGTGGTTTTCCCCATGCATCTAGGGTGAAAATCTCTCCTTCGATCATATCCACACCCATCCCGGCTTCTTTCCTTCTTCATACTCCTTCATACCCACTGCATAATCCATTCCTCCTATTTTAGCAGTCTAATCTCTTCCATCAGAAATGTCTAATCCACTCCCCATCGAAACTCTCAGGGGAGGTTCTTGATGGGGAATGTTTTCTTTCTCATTTTTCTCGTCCAATCTCTTTCCCTTTAGATTTGGCTGAAAATTCTCCATTCAAATCTTTGTTAGGGTTTGCAATTTGAAATGTCGATGGGGTATTGGATTGCATCTCGATAAGCCTCCTCATCATCTCCAAGCCCTCAATTCTTTTTTCCATGGCGAAAAACTTCCCTTCTATGGTCTATAACCTTTCATCGATTCCAGATTTAGTTTGTTATACCTCTTCCAATCTCTTTGAACACATCAACTTTCCTTGCTATCAACTCTCCCGGACGATTTTGGAAGCCATTAATGCCGCAATCTTGTCGTTTGGCTTCTCAATTGTTTCAAATCACGACGGTATCAGGACTAGGGCACGACAGCAGCGCAGCCAAACGGTTTCTGGTTTTATACACCGCGATCCTGTAGTTCGTTGTATCGTGAGGTTTGGTGACACGACCCCTTGGTTGGCTATCACAAGACTGTATCCACAGTCTTGATTTTGAATCGTGAGGTTGTGCAGCCCGCATTGAGATCGTTGCTTCCTAGTTCGTCTCGAAGCTGCAATCCGGTGGTTGGTCTCTCAAAAATCAAGCTTTTATACCAATTTAATATGGATTAGAGGATTTTCCATAAAATTTGGGGCAACCAAATATTTTTTTTCAATAACACCAAACAACACAACTCAAATACAAAAGTTAACCATCTACAATTCAAGAGGTAGACGATGTCTCCCAAAACCTATAATTTGAGAGATAGGCGATTTCTCTCGAACTTTAGACATAAGACTCAAGACCACAATCTCATACATTACACTAATCCTGATCATATTAGCCCTATTTATACCCTAAAATAATAAAAAATATATTATTAAATTTCTCTTCTAGTATTGCGCCTAAAATAAGCCTTCAAATTAATGGCGGGATCGGCGTCTCTAACAGTTTACCTCTCAATTTTCTCGTTTATTTCAAGAGATCTAATAACACATTTTCTCTGTGAAATTGGGATACCCTTGTGAGATTGAATTAGCTCCATTCACACAAATCTTTTAGATCTATAGATTGTTTAATATCAAATTGTTTGCATGGTAATCTCTTGCGTTTTCTCGTAACTTTTAGAAGTCTTCTATAAGAGTGATCTCATCAACATTAACCATAAGAATAGTAATTTACTTTCAGGTAATCTTTTGAGAAAGAGAATGATTAGATTTACGTTTTGTAAGTCTATTTCGGAGAATTTATTGGACAACATATGTAGGGGCTGCTTCAAACCAAAGAAGGATATTATAAATTTGCATAATTTGCTTCTTCTGTCAAATGTCTGATGGCCAATAGAAATTTTTATCTATTGATTCTTTAAAGGGCTTGTTGTTGCTGTTTTTTTTGTCGTCTCTTTAAGGTCACCATTATGACATTTTAGGCATCTAATTGGTAAAACTGACCGTTTTGATATAAAAAAATCATTTACACCCCACTGTTTGCTTTCATAGTGGAAACATAGCTATCTCCCATGTTTTGTGTTTTTTAATGCTTGCATCTCATCTCATATTACATTTTTTCATTCGTAACTTTTGAATGGCTAAAGAATTAACTTGGGACATGTACTGCGAGTTCTCATCACCTTTTTTTTAATTAAGAATATTTGTTTGTTAAGATCATCTATCAATTCATTAGTCACAGTATAAAGGAAGATTTTTCAGTGGCTTTTGAGATTGGATTAGATTGTTGATCTTGCTTATGACATGTTCGGTGCTTCACCTTTTTTTCTTTGTTGTTCTTTACCTTTTAGAATAAGTAAAGCATCTCATGATTTTCAGTAATAGGTATAGACAGACTTGGAGACGGAGATATCAGAAATTATGATATTTGTAGAAGTAATATCCTGTAATTGATATTTTTTAGAAAATTTCTTCCCTTGAATATTAAATTTCGGATAGTTGTAGGAGTAATATTCCATAATTGATATTTGTAGGAAGACCTTTACTTGTTTTTAATTTATTTTAGGAAAGCATGTGATTGAGCAGTAGTATCACAAGAATTCTTTTTGGTGAATCTTGAGAAAAAATGTTTCAAATATATATATATATATATTTTTTTTTTTCAAAGCCCTAGGGCCTGATTTATTGAAATAAAGCGTTTATAGAAGATTTTAGGATAGGGCCCAGAAGATGAAACCTTACCACTACAATACAAAACAAACAAAGGATACAAAAGTTATAAAGGAAAAATGCAAATAACAATGTCTAAGAACGGTATCGCCAAGGCAGTACTCTCGTTCTGGTTCTTGGCGATTCAAAAAGTAATCTCTTAGGAGCTAATCCATTGCCAGGAGTAACCGATGTATCATCAATTAAGTCTCCAAGTATACCCCGAGGCTTCTTCTGTCGAGAAGTGTAAACTTGCCAATTTTCTTCTTTTTTTCTTCGATTCTTCTTCTTACGAGGATCGATCCTTTGATTCATGGAAGGAAAGGTAGGTGCAGCAATGGGTATAACTTGGGGGTTTCTTCTCTTTCTACTGAATTTTTGAAAATACCGGTCGGACTCCACAGCTTTAGTAGCCACTGGAACATCACGAGGAGAAAAGGGAGGAGTCTCCTTTCCACCTCCGAGGTTCTAGCCACAAGTTTAGTCTCAATTCGATCCACCTCACCAGCAGGTGAATCAGAAGATAGTGAAGGAGTAACAATAGAAGCCGGTTCATTAACTCCGCTAAGCACCAACTTCGTAAAGTTCTCGCTCTTCGAGGGTACAAATGGGGGGGCAGTGTCAGCCAAACCATTGGCTTTCTGACCCACAGTAGTTCCAACATTTTCTTTAGATCTCTTATTTGGGGATAAAGCCTATAACACCTATCCCTGGTGTGCCCAAACATTCTACAGTGAGGACAGTAATAAGGCTTTTGCTCCAAAACCACTCTATCGCCAAACGAGCTTCGATCGAGCCCACCCAAATTCTATGAACATCCTGGAAAGAATATCTCTCTCAATGAGAAGCTCTACCGCATCGTGCCTGAGTTACGTTATAAGTTAGTAAGATCCATTTGCAGTGCAGGTACCAATAGGCTACCGCCAATTTGAAAGAATATATATATATATATATATATATATATATGAATAATAAAGCATTGACTTTTATTAAAATTTTGTTTGAAGTGACAAAATTATTTGAAAAATAGATGGCTTAGGATTACGTAAGCAAAGGTTTGAACATAATATTACTGATTGGCAATCAATATTACTTAAGATTAAAGTAATAGTTCTATGTCATGTGAATTTTCTCTCTTTAATTTGTTATACAAAAGAATTGAAGTTCGGATGAATGCTTAAAATGTTAGTGTCAAAGTTTTATATGATAGAAAAACCTAAGTAATTTAAAAAGCTTTATTTATAAAATTATAATTAAAATGGTTATCTTGTATGCATTCAAATTATTTGGGAAGAGCATAACTATAAGGTATATTTTTAATAGAATTTGTGACCTATTGGTAGGAAGAGATTTTCTAAAGAGGTCATGGGTTTAAGTCACTTGTTAAAAAAAGATGGGAACATAATGTGTAAAAAAATGGAGATTTTCTTGAATTTGGTGTCTATCTTGAATCTCGTGAAGTACATTAAATCAATTATTGAGATAATGATATATCTAAAGAAGTTTCTTGTAAAATTTTAGGTGGACAAGATAAGATAACTCTTGAAATTTAGTTATTTATGAGGGATATTGGAGTGGTTTGATTAAATAATATTTTCAATGAATTTTAAAAGATTAAAAGGACGCCAAATTGTTGGAGGATAATTATCTTGGTATGTATTTAAGATTAAAGGAAATATTCTAGATTATATTAATTACAAACAAATGAAACCTATAATATATATTAATAATGTTATAAAATAAATCCATATGGAAAGTAACGGTATAAATTTAGAAAATATATGTTAGTTTTGAAGAGTTAATTTGAAATGCCTAGTGCTAAAAAGAAACTAGTTTCTCATTTTTTCGAGTGCATTAGGAGGCTTGTTTTGTTCATTAAGTAAATGAGTTGAATGCAAACATATATTTTAAGTTTAAAGTTTAGATAAGTTGAACACGAACATATATATATATATATATATATATATATATATATATATATATATATATATATATATATATATATATATATATATCCGTGTGTGTGTGTGCGCGCGTGTGTTCTATTCTAGTAATTTAATATTTTTTAAGATTTACTAAATATTAGTTCATAAGTAGAATAATAATATTATGCTCTTAATATTATTTAACTTTTTTTCTTTTGTTCAAAATTGTCTCATATTCTATTCAAATTCTAACAAACAAAAAGCAAACACATGGTTCACAAACAATTTTAAATATAAGACAAAACCGAAAAATTCAAAATTTGACTGAGCCAAACAAGAGTAAACAACCAGGTTCTTCAATTTTGGCTCATTTGCACATTAGGCTTTTTGGGAATCACTTTCTCAGATATAATTTTTTGTGTTACGGCAACTAGTAGGAAAAATATAGTTGGCAAAGGGGATCTTATAATTATTATTGATATTAGGAAGATGTATCATTGTGTTTCTCGATAATTGATTTACCATACTTCAAGGAGAAAGACGTGTGTCAAAGGTATGTTGCAGTCGTCGATAAATGTATCACAGAGTGCTAACTAGTACTAGAAATTATCATATTGATGACCCAAGAGTCTTAAATTATACGATGATTATATTAAAGTTTAACATTTAGTTCATATTTTTTATTATCTATGAAAATGCAAATGAAGGATATTAAAGTGAGGTGCCTTTGTGTAGCCTTTCCACATACGAATATTCTAATCAATGGTTGCTAGCAAAGATCATTCAATAAGGTTTAATTGACTATCTCCTCTAAGTACATTAGGCCCCTAGGATAACGCGGAGACGGAATCATAGGATCCTAATTGCGCTTGTCATAATTTTCCTTGCCATTTATTCTAAACTAAAGGCATAATTTTTTTTTCTAATCTAAAATTAAAATTATTTCTACCAAATGTTTGACTTATAACACTTGTTGCTAATTTTACCGATAAGTTTATTTGTCGTCGTCGGGAAGGATAATTAATCATAGTGTTATGGGAACTACAAATTAAATTTTAAAGTTCTCAGAAAATAATGTTGAAATTACTTGATAGCGTCCTATATATAAATCTAATATCTTCTAAAATTTTGATCTTTAACACAACAAATCTTCTTCAGTTGAATTGCGTGTGAATTTTTGGAGCTCATAGTAGGGGTGTAAAAAAAGGTCGTTGTTCGTGAACAGCTTGTGTTCGAATCATTCGTTGAGTAAGCTAGGTGAAAACAAATAATTTTCTTAAGCTTGAATTATAAATGAGTCGAATATGAACAAGCCTATGTGTGCTTGTGCTCGGCTTGTTTTAGCTCAAAACAAGAAAATTATATATATTATTCATATAATAATATATTTTATATATTTATATATAACATTAAATCTCTACAACTCTTGTGTTTGAGTGGTTAGATGCCTTCTATTGCAAGAAAAAGAAAAAAAAAAGAAAGGTGTAGGTTTCAATTTGAACAAAACAATCAATATCGAGCCAAATGTGAACAACATTCTTACGGGCCTAATTCGAACGCAAGCTATTTCAAACGAGTCAAACACCAACTAAGCTTTAGCTCTCTCAAACTCGGCTTGTTTACACTCCTAGCCCATTACGTTCAATGGAGCAGTGCAACAAATAACTGATTGTAGCATGTCCTTTGTTGTGCCTTATGTTTTTCCTTAGAAGTATGCTAGAAACCAAGGGGAGTGCTGAAAATGAGAATCTAAAAATAATGTGTAAAGCTAGGATGCACAAAAAGATTATATTCAAAAGAATGGGAGTAGAACTTAGTAAAAGATGAGAGAATGTGGAATAATTAGGTGATTTTTCAAAGATGCAAAATTAGGTGATTATAATTAGGCGCACCTAGTTACCTAGTAATATTCCTATGTTTATGGCAGTTTTTGTTCTGTTTTCTGTCTGGACGGTCGTCAACATCTCCAATTCTCTCTCTTACGGTTGTATCCAAAGGGGAGAAGGTGCTCCGGCTCTGTAACTTTTCCCGAGGTGGTGTTTATCTATTGTTTTCTGCATCCAACAGCTTTTCCTCGGTTGTCGTCGTTGCCATGTTCGCTGCAGTCACCCCGAAACATACCATTTGTTGTGTTTCTGCAGCCGCCTACCACTCAACCCTATCCAATCTTGCTGTCATTCTTTTCAGCCACATACCACTCTACTCTCACCCCCTTCTAGCCGCCTTCCTTGTTGCCGTGAGCCTCTTCACCCTTTCTATCACCCTGCCAGCCACCTACCTTCTGCGGACACATCAGCACACCTTACTGTCACCGACCTTCTAGCCATCCGACAGCCAACCATTACTTTCCATTGTTGCTATTGGACCATCCAACCCTTATTTGCTACGTCTCCTTATACCGAAGCACCGCTTTCCTTGACCTTAGCCCTAAATGAGTTTATATTGTGTTTTATGCTATTCCTAGTTTCGAGCATCTTTGTTTGTATTGTCTATTTGAGTTCTGTAATAGAAGTTGCATTTCTATTGTCATATGGGGTCAACTCCGGTATCACATAGTAAACATAATTTAAATATACTGTTTAGATCAAGTTCCATAACAGCCCCTTCTTCGCTTTCATTATCTGTGGAAGAATCATCAAATATAATAATTTATCATCATTTGATTCTATTTTGTGTGCACGTTTTTCTTGTTACCACTTTTATCAATTATCATTAAAAGTCAATGTTATTTAAAATATAATATAAATTATTAGTACAATTGTTAAAGTTTCCAGATTTATCCTGTAAATAGATTGGGAGAATAAATCAAGAATCAATTTGTATTAATTTGTATTAATTTGTATTAAATTGTAATCCCTTAAATCAAGGGAATTAGGTAGATAGTTTCCTTTTTTATTCATTGTAATCTCCTCTATATAACAACTTGTATTCCCAATTCAAAGTAAGAAAATACAGAATTATTTTTTCTTCTTCTCTGATTTTCCACATGGTATCAGAGCCCTAAATCGAAGTCTTCATTGCTTCTGTCTTCTTCCTTCGCGTTGATTCGCGTCTGCGTCTTCCGCTTCATCCGCTTCGTCTGCGTCGTTCGCTCCAAACTCGCCGTAGCGCCGAACGCGTCGTCTGCGCCTCCTTCCTGCGCGAACACCCTCGACGATCTGCCCGCCGTCGTCCGCGCCTCCTTCCTACGCGAACACCCTCGACGATCTGCTCGCCGTCGTCTGCACCTCCTTCCTACGCGAACACCCTCGAAGAATCTGCGCCGAACTCGCCGTCGCTTCCTACGCCAAACGTATCGTCCTCGAACTCGCCGTAAGCTTCATCCGCTTCCAGCGCCTCCTTCCTGCGTGACCTTCTCGACATTCTGAGCGCCATTTGGATTATCCAGGAACAGAAACGTCTCCTCAGCCTTTATTGCCGAACAGGAACGGGCATTTCTGTCTCTTTCCCGCAGGAGTTTTTTCCCGCATCCTTTATTGCTACGAACTCATCGTCGCGCCGAACTCGTCGTCGCACCGAACTCATCGTCGCGCCGAACACTTCCTTCGCTTCCTGCGCGCCGAACGCATCGTCCTCGACGATCTGCTTCTGCGTCGTCCTCGACGATCTGCTCCCTTTCCCGCAGGAGTTTTTTCGCGCCTTCATTCGTCGCCGCCCCGAGGCCGTGCGATCTCCCGCGATCCGAGTCGTCTCTCACCCGCGTCATCCGAGAACGAGAACGGCCTTAATTGCTCTGAATTTCTCTGCTCCACCGTGTCAATGTTCAACAGTGAAGAAATTGAGAAGTTGAGAAGCTTGTTGGGTTCTCTTGGGAAACCTTCTTGTGCAGGTTCGATGGCTCTTTCAGGTAAACCTGTTTGCATGAATGTCTTAAGACAAATTCTATGATCCAAATTCCTGGATCATAGACTCTGGTGCTACAGACCATATGACCCCCACATCTCAACTCTTCCAATCCTATACCCCATGTCCAAAGTAACGTGAAAATTGTCGTGACGATGGTTGTTTAACTACTCGTTGCGGGGATTGGAGATATACATGTCACACCTAGCCTTATCCTTAA
Source organism: Papilionanthe hookeriana x Papilionanthe teres (assembly GCA_022702705.1). Lineage (NCBI taxonomy): Eukaryota > Viridiplantae > Streptophyta > Magnoliopsida > Asparagales > Orchidaceae > Papilionanthe > Papilionanthe hookeriana x Papilionanthe teres. Next base: position 139,220,876 of record CM040423.1, on the reverse strand, counting down.
AAACGTTCTCCATGTACCTAAGCCGTCAACAAACCTCGTATCCATTCAAAAGTTGACTCATGATCTCAAATGATATGTTTTTTTACTCTTCTTATCGTGTTTTTCGGGACCGGGACTCGGGGAGGAGGATTGGACTTGCTAAGGAAAAGAACGGTCTTTACCATCTTGAACCATCACAGAAAACTAGGAAAAATTTGTCATCTTAACTAAGTTCCTCAAACAAAGATGTCATTTGGCTTTACCACTTGCGCCTTGGTCATCCTTCTTTTAGGATTTTAAATATAATGTTCCCTCACTTATTCCAAGGATTAGATATTTCTGAATTTCATTGTGACATTTGTGAATTGGCTAAACATAGCCGTGTATCTTTTCCTATTAACAAGAAAAGAAGTTCTCATCCTTTTCATTTGATTCATAGTGACATATGGGGACCTTCCACTATACCTAACATTTATGGGGCTCGTTGGTTTGTATCCTTAATTGATGATTGCACCCGGGTTACATGGCTCTTCCTTCTTAAACAAAAATCTGATGTTAGCACTCTTATACCTAATTTTCATTCAATGGTTCAAAATCAATTTGGGGTCAAAATAAAAAGTTTTAGGACAGACAATGCTAGAGACTACTTCAATCAGATTCTATCACCTTACTTTCAATCACAGGGGATTATCCATGAGTCATCCTGTGTGGAGACACCCCAACAAAATGGGGTAGCTGAAAGAAAGAATAGGCATTTACTCAACACCACCCGAGCCTTACTATTTCGAGGAAATGTTTCTAAATCACTATTGGGGAGAAGTGCGTTCTATCGCCACATATATGATAAATAGACTTCCTCCCGTGTGTTGAAAACAAAAGCCCCATGAAGTCCTTAATAGCTTCTACCCTCACTCGGAACCTCGAATGACCTCACACCTAGGGTATTTGGGTGTCATCGCCTTTGTTCATGTCCACAAACAACATGTAGAGAAGCTAGACCCTAGAGCCATCAAATATGTTTTCCTCGATTACTCATCCACTCAAAAGGATTCAAGTGTTACAACCCCTCTACTGGAAAATTTTACATCTCTGCAGATGTCACTTTCATGAAAATAAACCTTTTTCTCCAAGTCCTCTCTTCGAGGAGATTTCGATGATGGAAGATAAGACTTCGTGAGTCGTTTGAACCACTACAAAACCTCGACCTTCCGCATGTGCCAGCTCGTGTTATTGAACCGAATCCCCGGAGCCAAACTCTCCTCATGTTCCAATCGAACCCGAGTCCTTCCGAACCAATCACATCTAAGTCACCCGATCCTATCACTCACAATTTCCCAAGATTTTCTCGTGTGTATTCAGGAGAAAGACCGTTCTCGAACCGACACAATTCCAAGAATCCAATCCAAATTCGGAAATAAAATCATGGTAAGATCGAACCTCTTTATCCACTATCTCACTATGTCTCTCTTAGCGCCTATCACCTACTCAAAAAGGTTCATTGTGAGTTTGAACACCATCGCCATCCTAAAAATGTGTTCGAGGCATTGTCGAAAAGGGAATGGAGGGATGCTTATGAGAGAGGAAATGGGTGCATTAGAAAAGAATAAAACATGGGAGATCGTTGATAACCAAAAGGAAAGAACATTGTTGATTGCAAGTGGATTTTTACATTGAAATACAAGGCTGATGGATCACTTGAAAGATATAAAGCAAGGTTAGTAGCCAGAGGATACACTCAGACTTACGGGTGGACTATCGGAAACCTTCGCTCCAAGAAGAAAGATGAACACCGTGAGAATCCCGTTATCATTGGTCGCTCACTTCAAATAAGCAATCATTACAGATATGATGTTAAGAATGCATTCTCCATAGTGATCTAAATGAGAAAATTTACATGAACATCCCACCGGATTTGAAGGAGACACGAGTAACAAGTGTGCTGTTGAAAAAGGCACTTTATGGATTAAAACAATCTCCTAGAACTTGGTTTGGCGCATTTTCAAAGGTCATGAAGGAATGCTGGTATAAACAAAGCAAGTGACCACACTCTTTTCATTAAACATTCAATTTCATGAGGAGTGATCGCTCTTTTAGTCTATGTGGACGACATCATAGTGACTGGAAATGATGAAAAAGAGAAACATGAATTAGCGCGAGACTAGTAAAGAGTTTGAAACAAAGGAGCCGGGAAATCAAGATCTTGCAGGTATTGAAGTGGCATATTCCACACAGGGGATCTTCATATCTCGAAGAAAGTACGTGATTGATTTATTGGCGGAAACAGAGAAGGCGGGTGTAGCCGATCTCTACTCCAATAAATCCAAACTATAAGTTGGAGAAGCTAAAGAAGAACCAAGTGTGGACAAAAGAATGTACTGAGAGGCTGGTTGGCGGACTCATATACCTCGCTTCACACTCGACCGGACATAACATATTCGTAAGTTTGATCGATCGATTCATGCATGATCCGAGAGAACCTCATCTTCGAGCAGACTTACGGAGTACTTACATTACTTGAAAGCGCAATGCGGGAAAGGAATCTTATTCGAAAGGAACGACGCTCTTACTCTAGAAGCCTACACCGACGCTGACTATGCTGGCTCTCCAGTGGACGGAAGATCTACTACAGGATATTGTACTTTTCTTGGAGGCAACCTAGTGACATGGAGGAGCCAGAAGCAGAATGTAGTTGCAAGGTCATATGTGAGATCGAATCGGGGCTATTGTGCTCAAGGATTATGTGAATCTATCGTAGTTGAAAATTATTTTGGATGATTTAAGAGTCCAACGGGAGGGTCCTATGAAGTCTTTATCATGATAATAGTCAGTTATTAATATAGCTCATAACCCTATACAACACGATAGACAAAGCATATCGAAATTGATAGACATTTCATCAAAGAAAGCCTGGAGGAAGGGTTAGTATGTATGTCTTATGTTCCATCGTAGAAACAACTCGTCGATGTTCTAACAAAGAGCTGAACAGTTCAAGTTTCCACGATATTAGTATCCAAGTAGGAATGTAAGACATCTATTCCTCGACAGGGGGAGTGTTGAAGTTTCCAGATTTATCCTGTAAATAGATTGGGAGAATAAATCAAGAATCAATTTGTATTAATTTGTATTAATTTGTATTAAATTGTAATCCCTTAAATCAAGGGAATTAGGTAGATAGTTTCCTTTTTTATTCATTGTAATCTCATCTATATAACAACTTGTATTCCCAATTCAAAGTAAGAAAATACAGAATTATTTTTTCTTCTTCTCTGATTTTCCACACAATAAATAATTATATTAAATTTTTTTTATGGTTTTTTTTGTGACATTAAATCAGATATTTTAGTTATAAAAATAATATAACATAATATAATTTTTTTTACTCTAACTTTATTGAGGCGTTGCCTTGAGACCTTAAACCTCGAGGCTTATGCTTTAGCAAGAAAAACGTAAGCCTCATTGATTATAGTGGGTACCTCAGGGTATTTCTTGTGCGCCTCAATTGGAGGCACACCATGTATCATGAACCTCAAACGGCTTTTTAGATGCACAAAGGTAATGATTATTTATTATTGTTATTTTATTATTTTTAATTTTTTACGTAATGACTTGAAAAGTAACCTAATACACTCAATCAAGGGAAAAATACAAAACTGAATAGAATTCTATAGTTATAAGAATTACATAGGAACTACAAATCTCTGTTTAAGAAAATTAAATTACAAAAGCTTTGCCCGCACAGCAGACCATGGAACCGTGACTTAGGAAAAGCCAACCCAGAATTGTTTTCTATGTTTTCACCGCGAGAACACCCTTCATAAATCGGATGGCAGTTTTATGCTTGGCTGGGAATATATTATTGTCCCCTGCAGTTTAACAAATCACAACCCAGTAGTTTATTTTTTTTATTTAGCTTTTATTTTTAAAGGGCACAACTACGTAGGTAATTTATTTGAAGAGCTAAGACTCTAAGATGAGCAAACCAGTTAAAAAATGAAGAATCTAATGTTGAAGCTTTCCTGGGTTATATACTTGTATGTTTGATTTAAGGAGTTCCTTTAGAAAGAATTGTGGCCATGGTTTTTTCTTCTCTTTTCTTGATCCCACTGCCCTAAATTCTTAGCATCAATCATCCAATTGTTGGGTGGACTGAATTTCTGTATCCACCAGTTCTTTGCCCTGCCGTTACTCCTAAAAGAAAGGCAGGTGCTAAGAAACGCCCATGATTGCAACTATATCTGTTATTTTCAATCCTTATCCTCTGACCAAAAGTTCTCAACCTTTCTTCGCAAAGGTTGTATCTGCTATGGTCTATTGCAAACCGGATTGGAAATAAGGTTTGCTGGAATTCCAGCCACCCGCAATTCAACTCAAGATAAGAGAAGTAGATCACTGCTCACAAAGACAAAGCATCAAACAATAAAGACTAGGCCTCGGAGAACTTGGAGTTTTCTTGCATTCCAAATTGGGAAGCCTGTTGTCCACTTTTGCATTTTTTAATGGCAGAATTTCTTCCAGAATTTGCAATATCCCTTCAGTTCTTGAGGCAAGCTGATTCTATCTGCTACTTCCTTGTTGGATATAGCCTTATCTTGGCTTGCAACTGTGACGCCATGGCTTTTAAGAAAGCCTTCCCTTCAAACATGGAAATAAAAGGCTGTAGCTGACTGCAACTCCCTCGAAATCAAGTTCAATCACTGGAACCTATTGCCACAGCCAAGGGCAGCTAGGGGTGAAGGTATACATGGGTCTAGTGATCAATCTTGTGGAAGCCCAGAGCTACATTTCTTCTCTTTGCCTTCAAACTTGGAGAAATGCACCCCAAGGGTAAGAAAATCCTTTGTAAATTGGACAAATAATCCCCATTAACGCCTAGGACCCTATTTATTGAACTACGCTATCTAATAAAATAAAAGAAAAAATGCATTATAAGTAAATTTTTCAATAGAGATGACCATCCTATTTTTGGCTGTCAGACATTAAGTAGGTGCACTAATAAAATACGGCTGAGTGTGTGATAGGACTAGGAAGACAATGGATTAAATTGATGATAAAATGATTTAAAGTGCGAAAAGAAGTAAATTACTTTTGTATAACGCCATTGTAGTACATAACTTTGTACAAATTGTGAAAGACTAAAGGTTGATTCCAATTATAAAGGTCTGGCTAAAGATTACGATTTAACAAGCTTAAAAAGTTGTTGGAGAATTATTTTTGGCCCGTGATGTACTCAGTTTATCCACATAAAGAGGCATTTCATTATTTTTGTTTCAGAACATTCTGTATGATCCCACTTTTCTGTCATTGTTTTTGTTAGTTGTCTTTTATGATCCTCTTTTCTGTCACTTGTCATTGGCTTGCTGTAAACTTGTGTTCATATGCTCGCATCAGCTGTATTCTATAAAAATTTGCCTAGTTTTTGATGACATCTTTTATTCTTTTTCTTTTGTGTAACTTGCTCATCAACGCAACATTTGGTATTTTTAGAACTCCAGTTAGTCGGTCTCATATGAATTTTTTTTTTTTTGCCATTTCTTGCTAGCATGGTTTAAACTTGTTTTGATCTGTTTCCATCAGATATAATAGTCTATAAATGTTCAATTGGTTTTTGGTGAAATCTCCTTTTCCTGTTTATATTATGTAAGTTGCTTGCTCATCGACGCAGCTGTAGGAGGTGATTTTTCTTTAGTCCTTTCAAAACTTTCCAGTAAATTGACAAATTTCCCTGTATTTCTGCTTGGAGATGCATTGAGATTTTGAGAACACTCGTAGAATGGAGATATAAAATTAACATAGAAGAATTAGGAAGAAAAAAATTAGCACAGATAGAAGTGCAACATATCTGAACTCCTACGATTCTCAACATGAATTAATAGAGAGTGAGGATTTATAATGCTAGGCCCAAATAGTTGGGATAAGGTTAGAGATGATAATAGTTATCATCATAATTTGGTCTATCCCTACTATTTCGCGTTGGTTTTATGAATTCTTTTTTTAATTTGTTCACATTGTGTGTTGCATGTTAAACCTATTATTTGCAAATCATTGTGAATAATTTTTGCCCATAGGCACACTTAGGTTCACTCCTTCCTCCTAAACCAAGCCGCTTTTTTGTACTCTCATTTAATGGTTTATTTTCTACTTTTCATTGTACGTATGGATAAGTTACCAAAGTTTGATTTTAATGGTCTAATCTTTAATCTAGATCATATTTATTTTTTAATTTATGAACACATTCATTTCAAAATTTTCATTTATATCATACTCAAGTTAGATATCAATTATTTGCTTACTTTATAGCACTTAGATTCATAAATCTAATTGCACTTTTATAAATTTATATTTTTAAGTTAATAAGACATACTCTATTTGCATGATAATTCCAAGTTTTTTCTTCATTTTGACCACTCAAACTTGACTTCAAAGACATAGTGTCATAGGCATTGTCATTATAATGTTCCTTTATCATCATCATCATTAGCTTTATTCCACCAAGTTTCATTTGTCTTTATGGTGTTTAAATTCTCAATTTCTTTTGTTTTTCTTCCTAGTCTTTATTCTACTAATTCTATATACTCAATAATCTTTTAACCCTAATTGCTATTATGTTTAAATTCCTTGTCTGTAAACAGACAAATCGATCATCTCTCCTTAAATTGTAAGACAGGTGTAGATCTGACTGAAATATTTTTATTTATTTATTTTAATTTTTTTTGCAATCTTCAATTGTTCTCTCAGACTTCGTAAGTACTGTTGTGACTGCTGTCTTGATATTGCATAGTGTACTAACTGCTGCACAGGTGGAAAAGTCTGAAGTGTCAATTGCTAAGCATGCGATCTCATAGCGATGCGAAGGGTATGGAGATCAAACGACCAAATGATTCCATATACAGTTTTCCATGTCCTGATTGTATGTGTCGCTCAAATAATACAGAAGTTTCGAAATCCTCACCTGCACGATGATACAAAGCCAGATTCTGGCAAACTCTTACATCCTAATTCACTTAATTCATGAATTGAAGTGACTCATTCTTTGATTGGCATCCTGTCGGAGGCTCCTGCAGAGAGCACATTGCTCCTATTCTTTGTTCCAGTGGGATAATTGCATCCCTTTGTACATTCTAAGATCAACAGAGGATGGCGGTAAGTGAGCTTGGCCTGTGTTCAACATTCGTTGCATCTAAAATACTGCCTCCTCGGTTTTGACAGAATAGCTGGCAGCTTGTATATGAATTAATTTTTTTTGCTTCAGCATAATGGTTGCAGATTTCAGCGAGAGGGAATAGGGTTTTGTTTTAGTTTACAGCTTGTGGGGCCGAGCTTTTTTTTGGTTCTCATATTATTTTGGTGCATTTGGCCATGCTCCCGTTGAAGTTTTGTATTAGTTTTATGCTGTTGAAACTAGCTTTTTCTTGGGTATTACTTTGTCATGAACAGAAAGGCCCTGCCAGACTAGCTAATGAAGTTCTGTTGAATTTATTTTTTTATCATAATTCAACATTTGTTAACTTGTAAAGCTGTTTTGAATCTTTATAACATTTTTTTTTTCGCTTTTTTGTTAACCAAATAGATGAAACTATTTCATCGGAAAAAAAAAAGAAATGAAATTGGTTTTTTGATTTGTTAATTATTGTTGAATTGGGATGTTCAAATGGTTTTGACTTTGATATGATGTAATTCTGAATTGCCGATGGTAGAATGGTTGTGGTTCAATTAATATTAAAGTATATTGTATTGATAGCACGGCAGCATCAAATTTTTACCGTATTAAGGAAATGTGCGATTCTTGATGCTTGCTAGAAAATTTTGGTGATGGAGTAATGAATTATCATCTTAGTATTGCATGAGATTTAAGCACACTCAAGTGAAAGAAAACAACAGTAATATGACAATTTTTACGTGATAAAATCCTAAAAAAAAATCATGGTAACGTAAAAATTCATTTTAAGTTGATTATTACAAAGGCCTCTTGTTATACAGATGAGAGAGATTATAATTTTTTAAGTTATAATATCGACTGACGGCTTCTGTTTAGTGGTGATTGATGATAATTAGCACATGTTGTCAACGGTTGGTGGTGGTCGACGAATGTATGGTGGTCGACGGTGGTCAGCTACGATTGGTGGTAGTCAACGATAGCGGTGATCGGTGGAGTTCGGTGGCGGTCGACAGCGACCGACGGTGATCGACGATGACATGAATGGTGCAGGACTTGAGGTCTTTCTCAAAGCTTCAAGTTCTCTCTAAAGCTTCAAGTCACCCATCATGAGGAAAAAATTTTATGTACACCCCGGACATAGCTCTACTTGCAGATTTCTAGTAATATGTCACTACGTGTGCTATATTTCTGAGGTTATTGTGGGGTTACCAAAATGAAATAACGAAGGTTATTGTGGGGTTATTATGGGGTAATTGCAGGTAGTTGAACCGCGAAATAGCACCACGGATGTTATTTAAGGGTTATGGAAGAGAAATATATATTCCACTTCAAAATGTATAAGTTATTTCGGGGTTATTTCATGATTATTTTAGGGTTATTTTTCTTTAATAATTCCGAAATAACACTGCGGAAGTTATTTCAGGGCTATTACACTTCAATAACCCCGAAATAACACCGCAGATGTTATTTTATGGTTATCTCGGGATTATTGAAGAAAAATTTATATATTCCACTTCAGTACCCCAGAAATAATACCGCAGAGGTTATTTCAAGATTATTTCAGGGTTATTTCGGAGTTACTAAATGCCGCAAATCCACTCCAATAGCCTCTGCGGTTATTTTTTTTTAAGTGGACCTGAAATAACATACATGATGATTCTTACGTTTTGCTCCAGCTTTCTCTAGTTATCAAGGAGAGCTAATCTTATAATAAGGGCTACAAATGAACCAAGTCAAGCTAAGGTGAGCAAAGTTTTTCTTTAGATTGAGTTCAACTACAAAAATCCTATTCCGGATTGAGCTCAATTTAAAGATTTATTATAGTCTTTAAGCTCCATTCATTTGACATCACCATTGTTTGGGCTTGATTTGAACCCTACTCATTAACTAACCAAACAAGTCTTATCAAACCTAATGATAAGCAATACTATTAAGTTGCTTGTTAGTAAATTGAACATGTCTTCCTGAGTTTATAAAATTATTTTAATATAGAAAAACACTTGAATCATAAATACGAAAAAGTTATATAGAAATTATAAATGAACATATTATCAAGCCATAATTGTGTTCTTAATGAATTTGCTTAGAAGCTTATAATATTATTTATGACTAAAAACAAATCAAACACTAAACTGTTCAAACTCGTTTATTCATCAATCAAGTATTTATAAAAAAAATTAAGCTCGTTTGATTAGCGAATTGAACGACCATGACTAGAAAACGCCATGTAACCTATCGAGCACAATGATTCATTTGAAGCACTATTTGTAAAATATATTTTGATCAATAAATTTATTTAGATTAGATTAGGTCATTTTTATAATAAATGAAATTCTATGCCCTCTTTGTGCAACATTCTCTCTTTCCATCTATATGCGTAAAATATTGATGTAAGTCAAGATATAAATTAAAATTTTTATTGCAGCTAATTCCACACAACTCAAAAAAGATTAAGCCATTGAATTTTTTAGTGATATAGCTTGAGATTAGATACAATGGCTTGTTTTGTAATTTTGTAAAAGTTGTAAGCCATTTTATTTATACAAGGCTTTGACTCTTCACAATCTCATCATGATATGGGAATGCACAAATTACTCGGCAAAATAAAGGTGCTCTCAAACTTCCTTCCTACAGAGATGGCGTTCTGAACAAAACGCGTCTTCTGCTCTCTCTCTCTCTCTCTCTCTCCCTCCTCGTGGCTTCCTCTTTGACGATTCCGATAAAATGAACCACTCAATTCTTATGTATTTACATATCAAAATTCTATACTTAAATTTTTTATATAGATGCCATCTTGTGTATAAGGAGATGTATTTCAAATTTTCAAAATTAACATGATAATATTTTTTTATTTTATTTGAATGCTTTAGATGGTATAAATATAAAAAATAAATTTAGCTGTTATATATGTAAATACATATGAATTTGGTGGTGTGTACGTGAATACCCTTTTATTTAATATATTTTTTTAAAAAACTAATAGAGTGTCCCATAAAATTTTCCTTTCTCATTAACTTGACCTTCCATTTTAAGTATGCAATAAATTTTAAGGAGTTTTTTTCTTCTTTCTTTCTCATCTGAGTTGGTCCTTATGATTATATATGTATATATATTAATACAAAATTAAAGAACAAAATTTAAGCATTTACAATACAAATGAAATAATAATTTTATTTTAATTTCTTCCTTGATAAGATTGTTTGAATTTCTATCGCTTTATTGATTATTCTTGATGGATATTATAATTGGCCATTGACATATGGCTTTATCTTTAACTTAGATCGGGCGACTTTACAAATTTTTAATTTTTATTTTTAGGTAAATGGGTTAAGTTATTTTTTTTATATATTTTTATAAAGTTATAAACCAAAGCTATGCATTTATAATAAAAATCGAATAATGTTTTTTTTTATGGTAAAAATTATATCTATAACGAATAAGTCCATAATGTTTTGTTATGGTAAAAATTAACAATATATTTAACTCAACTCTAGTTTGCCACATCAACATCTAATTGGCCATTAAAGTTTTTTCATGAACTTTATTTCTTAATTAAATTTAGTGAAGCTCGGTTTTAAAATTTCTCCTTTCAAAAGAGCTCCAATTTTTATTTTTTATTTTTCGGAAAATGAGGGTCTTGCCCAATTTTATTAATAAAAGAACAAAATATGGAGACACAATAACACAAATTATAACACGGCATAAGAAAACCAACAACAAAGGAAAGAACTATGATGAGGCCAACACTACAAAAAATAAATGACAAAAAGCACCCCTATTTTAATAGCCAAAGAGATATATATATATATATATATATATATATATATATATATATATATATATATATATATATATATATATATATATATATATATATATATATATATATATATATAATACTAAGCATAGTAGAACAACAACAGTCATCATCAAACATGTTTCAAACTTCTATAAGATAATGAGAGCATCATAAACACAGTAGAACTGCAAACCAACATCAAAATTTTTTGAACTTTCATAGGATAACGAGAGCAGCAGATAACCAACTTCTAGCATCTTTCAAGAAGTAACACACCGATAAAGTCATTCTCGCAAAAAGCAATCTCAACAGAAAAAAAAAGATTAGTTTCACTATAAGCATAGTAAAAAACTCAAAACCATTCAAAAACTTAAAATCAAAATCCAAAAATAAATTTGAATTCGAGCTAGAGATGTAGTTCTATGGATGTGAGGGAAAAAATCAAATGGCGGGGATTACATCCAAATAGAAAATCCCATAAAATAACAACCAAGAACAAAACAAGAGAAAGAAAACAAAGGAGACAACTGTGGTAAAGAAAAGAGCTCAGCAAACCAAAATCTAAATTAAGGGAATCCATCGAAACTTAATGAAAGAAAATCCTAGTTTAAAGATGAACAAACTAAAACTCACATGCTATCCAAACACTAAAGGAGCCAAAACAATAGATCTTACAAACTAATAATAAGTAGCCAGGACCAAAACTCAACAACTTTTTGAGATTTACTAAAGGGTTAAAATACAATTCCATCTAAGTTTATTAAATTAAACAAAATAGATTATTAATCAGGATAGAATTTCAAAGAATGATAAAAAACTCAAAGAAAGGTCCAGGTACATCATAGCTCATCTAAAAACAACTTCAAAACTAAAGATAAAAAGAAGTATGTATTTAATTGATTAAATAAATGACTAAAGAAAACAAAATTGAGGCAGCATCAAATTAAGAAATGATTACTAAAAAAAAAAAGAAAAACAATAGAACACGACAACAATCATAACTAAAGAAAAGGAAACATAATCAATAAAAAATTTTAAATAGAACCAAGTAAACAACATCACAAAAGACACACAAAAAAGAAGTCACCACAAAAAAAAAGCTACAAAAGACCAAAAAAGAAATAGAAAAAATAAAACAACCAAATAAAAAAAATAGCTATACCAAAACAAATCAAACAAAGATAGGTCAAAACCAAAATAATGATCCAACCAACCTAGTTAGAAATCAACTAAAATAAACTGATCTAAACAAAAGCAAAAGAAAAGATTAAATTAAACTTAAAACATCTACCTACACTGCAAAAAATAACAACAAATGCAGTCAAAATAAAGCCAACCAAGAGCTCTTCATAACATAAAATATGAATAAATAAAATAAATTGAATGTCAAATCAAATAATCATATTAGAAAGCTCCAACTCCAAATTAAAGAGATAAAAAGCAAAACCTAAAGATAAAATCTACTACATAAAATAAAACAAATCATCCTCTAAATGTAAAGCTAAAAAATGAAAGTACTATAAGTTATAAAACACTTTAATAGAGTTAGGAATATCATACTTAAATTTTCATTTGCTATATTTCTATTTAATTTTCCAAGAATTTTTTTTCGATAAATTCACATAAGAGACATCAAAATTTTTAAAAATTCTATTATTTCTTTCAAACCAAATTTTATAAGTAATAGTTTGAATATCTAAAAGGAAGAATCCCTTGTGAGTTTTGTAACTAATATTCTCAGCATGGTACATAACTTGGAAAAAGTTACTAGGAACAATGAAAAAATACTCAATAGGAATACAATTCTTCAAAGGCAATGAAAAAATGAATGTTAAAAAAATATTGGTTAGGATTTTCTATACTGGTATAGAAAGCAATTTTGATTTACAATAATACCTCTGGAACTAAGAATATCTTTGGTTTTAAGACTAAAATTAAAAATACTGCAAGAAAGCAAAGCTAATTTAATATAATAGCCTTTTTACCAGACTAATTTATTCAAATCTCTAAAGGAAAGATTTTTATAAATATAATGATAAATATTTTTGTTGCTATAATAATATTTTATGTTCCAAAGATAAATAACATAGTCTTCAAAAAATAGGGATGTTATGAATAAGAATTAAAAAATAATCCATAATATTACAATATTAAGGAAAAGACCAATAACCATTCATAAAAATATCTTTAATTTGAATAAATTTGGATAAACGAAATAATTTAAAAGCTGAATTATCAAATATCTCGAATGAAGAGAATTATTTAAGATAAGGATAAAAGAAGAAAATAAGATTTGTCTTAGTATTAATGTGAAAAATAAGACATCTTTAAATTTTAAAATTAACCTTAATAATGTCTTTCTGAAAAGTAAAAGTTATAGAAATAGCTATAAACTAAATTGTACCACGGTTTTCCATACTCTATTAAGCTAATAAAGTATATTAGAATTGAATTGCTTCAAAATAATTTTCAATTTACGCACCAAATCAATTGTGTCTAAAGGTGAGATAGCAAGACCTCCAAAAATTATTGAAAGTGAAGAAGTTTTCCAGGAAATAGTAGACATTTTTTTCTCACTAGTATTGTGAAAAAGGAAATTGCTGATAAAAAAAGTGATTCTCTTCTTAATCCATTTAGATATGATGTGGAACAAAACCAATAGTAAAGTTGAAATCTAATTTTGTATTTTTTTTAATTGAAACTGATCAGCATAGATAAAACCTTTTGTTTATAGCTGACCAGTGATCCACTGAAAATTTGATAGCTTTTTACTATTTATTTCATACCTATTTTTGATGATATTGCATTTTAAAGAAAAGTATATTTTATGATTTCATGCAGGTATAATGATTTTAGGTCTTTGGAGCAAAATGAAGCGAAAAGAAGCAAATTTAGAGCAAAAATGGACAAAGTGTATTTTATTAAACTAGTGCCGAACAGTGATTTCACCAGCGCTGGACCGCTCTATTTTACAGAGAGTTGCGACCGAATGGGAGGAATAATGCATCGAACGGCGCCCTATCCAGCGGCGGACCGTGCCCTATCCCTATTTCAAACTAGATTCAATGTATTTGGTCGGATTTTGGAGGGTTGCTTGAGGAAACTCTTGGGAAATCAGTTTTGGTAGAATTTAAACTTCTTTGGAGCCAAGTTTAGAAAAGGGGGAGAAGAGGAGAGAAGTGTTTAGAGTGTAGAGAGAGTTTAGAGAGAGTGTCTTTTCATTTTGTTTAGGAAATCTAGGTTTTGTGTTTTCTCTTCTAAGGAGTGTAAGAGGAGAGGGAAAGTGAGAGATTTCTTCTTCCTTACTTATATAAAGAGAGAATTGTGTGTTGTTGTGAAGAAGGAAGAGGAGTCAAAGGAATTCCTTGAGATTCGCTTTGGGAAGAGTTTGAGATAAATTGTCTTTACTTTACTATGTTTGTATGACGTTGTTTTTATATATAAAATCCATGTTTTATCATCTTTTCCTCATGAGTCTTGAGTATATTTTTTTTCTTTCTCCTTTTCATGTGATGTGTTGATGTTATAATATGGAAATGATGTGCTGATTTATTATGGAGAATTTGTGATTACCTTTTCTCTTCGAACTTCATTTACTTTTAAATCTCACCAATTGAATTGTTAAAACTTGTTGGGAAACATATGTTCCGAAAGGATTATGAGTTCCATAACAAAAGTGAAGGTTTCATTCAATATCCATGAATGAGAGACGTAGTTCATGGGGATTGAGTGCAAATAAATAGAGAAATATACTTTGATGGGCGTAGAATTGGAGATATCAGAGTGACAGGCTGAAATCCTCAATTTGGTCCTAATATTTGGAAACTGAAGTGAGAGTTAGCCTTCAGGTGAAGGGAAGTGGAAGCTATGGAGTGAGAGCCAATATCCTCCCAGCCTAATCACAGATTTGGGGACTAAACTTAGGATTAGCCAATGTTCTTTATACACTGAAAAATAGGTAAAGAATAGGAATACTCCTATTTTGCATAATATATTTTCATCACTGATCTATGTCACAATAATCAATACATTATGATTGGAATGGAGAAAAACTCTTTCTTACAACTCTACTTTGTTATAAATTTAATCTTGTGTTAGTTTAACTTGCTAGAGTTTAGAACGTACTTTGGTAAAAATAGTAACTACAACTATTTGTCTTTATTTTAAGAATTGAACTTACTTGCAATTGTGCTGTGATTTGATAAGTGATTTCTGTGCTACACCATAAAATTAAAGCCTCCCTGTGGGATCAATATCCAAAACTCTGCTAGAGCCCTGTATTACTTGAGCGATACGTATACTTGCGTTTAATTGTGTAACTCATTATCAAACTAAATCAATATATATATATATATATATATATATATATATATATATATATATATATATATATATATATATATAAATCTGAGTTCATAAATTTTGGCAAATTAAAAAAGTTGCACCAAGTTTTTGGCACCGTTTCCGGAGAGGTAAGAAAAGGTAACTGCTAAAATTTAATTTTTTAGTATTTGAAATCTTACTTTTGGATTACAAGTCATAATTGTGTGAGTTAGTTTATTATTAGTGTGCTTATTGTGTTTGTATGTGTAGTATAAGATCTATAGGTTTAGTGCCTTACGATTTTGAATTAGAGCGTACTATTAGAAAAATTCGAAAACAACAAAAACAATATACAAATCCTCACAAAATGGCGAACAACTTAAACAATTAAAACAAAAATATACCAAGACCATTAAGAGATTATGTTAATCCAACAGCAGATGAAATTCACTTAACTATCCAAAACCCTGATGTTGCTGCTAATTTATTTGAGCTTAAACCTGTTATTATCCAAATGGTACAGAATAATTAATTTGGTGGAACACCTATTGAAGATCCTAACTTACATCTCACTAGTTTTCTAGAACTGTGTGCTACTTTTAAATATGATGGAGTGTCAAATGATGTTGTTAGGATTAGACTTTTTCCTTTTTTAATTAAGGGATAAGGCTAAGGCGTGGTTAAATTCGTTAGCATCTGGATTTACTAGAACTTGGGGAGAGCTTTCACAAAAGTTTCTGTCAAGATATTTCCCTCCTTCCAAAACTGCTAAGCTAAGGAATGATATCACATCTTTTAGTCAGTTTGATGGAGAATCCATATATGAAGCTTGGGAAAGATTTAAAGATCTTCTGAGAAAGTGTCCACACCCTGCTTTACCAGACTGGTTAATAATTCAAACCTTTTATAATGGATTAGTGGGTTCTTTGAGATCGACTATCGATGCTGCTGCTGGTGGATCATTAATGTCTAAACCTTTTGAAAAAAGCATATTCGTTAATTGAAGAGATGAATACTAATAATTTTCAATGGCTCTCTGAGCGGGTAAATCTTAAGAGGTAGCTAGTATTCATGATTCTGATGTGATAAATATGATAGTCTCTCAAATTGTTGCACTTCTAAGAAAATAGATTAATATGGAATGAATTATTCTCCAACACCCCCAGTGTTAGAAGAAAATTCATCAGGACAGATGATAGACTCTAAAATGTCTTATGAAACATTGAATGTCATAAATAACAAAGTCAATAATCCTTATTTGAATTATTATAATCATAGTTGGAGGAATCACCTGAACTTCAACTGGAATAACACCAATGTTGTTGTTAACCCGCAAAGGGGAAATAATCCTATGAATCCAGTTGATAATCCAAACAACTAAGGAAATACCAATTATAGACCTTCTTATCCTCCTGGTTTTAATAGTAACCCCCAATTTAAGAAAAAGAAGTTTTCTACTGAAGAAATGATTCTGAATATTGTAATCAAATTCAAGCTCAAAATGTTGCGATGAAGAACATTGAAAATCAATTGGAACATATCTTTACTGCTCTTAATAATAGACCTTATGAGAATCTTCCTAGCAATGTTGAGATCAACCCAAAAGATCAAAACAAGGAGCAAAATAAGGCTATTCAATTAAGGAGTGGAAAAGAATTGGAACCAAGAGTTCAAAAAGAAGTCGAAGTTGAAAGAGAGGAAGTGAACATTGAGAAAGGTTCTAATATGATATATCCAGATGAATATCCGCTAGAACCAATGAAGATAACTATTGAAAGACTACCACCTTCTTTTCCTCAAAGACTAAAGAAACAAAACATGGATAAAAAATTTGCAAAATTTTTGGAAATTCTTAAGAAATTAATGATTAATATTCCATTTGTTGAAGCATTAGAGCATATGCCTGATTATGCAAAGTTTATGAAGGATATTCTTAAAAAGAAAAGAAAGTTCAAAGACCACAAGACTGTTGTACTTAGCGGTGAGTGTAGTGCAATTTTTCAAAAGAAGCTTCCTGAAAAACTTAAAGACCCAGGTAGTTTCACTATCCCGTGTGCCACAGGTGAGAAATTTTTCGGAAGAGCTTTATGTGATCTTGGAGCTAGTATTAATCTTATGCCTTTATTAACTTTCAAAAGATTGGGAATAGGAGAAATTTCACCAACATTTGTGACTCTTCAATTGGCTGATCATTCTATCACTTATCCTAAAGGAGTTGTGGAAGATGTATTAGTAAAGGTGGATAAATTTATCTTTCCTGTGGACTTTATTATATTAGATATGAAAGAAGATAAAGAAATTTCAATTATTTTGGGAAGACCATTCCTTGCTACTGGGAGAGCTATGATCGATGTTCAAAAAGGATAATTAACTATGAGAGTCAATGATCAAGAGGTAACTTTCAATATTCTAAAATCTATGAAATACCCTTCAACTGAAAAAGATGATGAGTGCTTTCGAATGGAAATATGTGATAATTTGAGAGAAGATCATTTTAAAGAAGTATTTGAAGAAAATATGGAATGTGAGGATGAATATGAAAGTGAAAGTGAAGATGATTTAGATGATATGAAGAATGAAAAGTTAGAATTTGTTCAGGAAAAATTTGAAAGATTGGATATTATGGAAAATGAAGATAAAAGTCTAATTCCATCTATCGTTAAACCCTCTGAACTTGAGCTGAAATTTTCCTTAATCATTTGAAGTATATGTTTTTAGGAGAATCATCTACTTTACCAGTCATTGTATCCTCGAATTTAAATGAATATCAAGAACAAAAATTATTGGACACCTTAAAAAGATACAAAAAGACTTTTGGTTGGTCCATAGCTGATATTAAAGAAATTAGTCCATCGATTTGTATGCACAGAATTTTGTTGAATGAACCACAAAAAACTAGAGTTGATCCGCAAAGGAGACTCAACCCAATAATGAAAGAAGTGGTTAAAAAAGAGATTTTAAAGTGGTTAGATGTTGGAATTATATATTCTATTTCTGATAGTGTTTGGGTAAGTGATGCACCAAAAATATATACGATTTTCGCTATACAATTTTGCCCATTTTTTGTTATATTGCACTTTAAAGAAAGGTATTTTTCATGACTTGTTGTAGATATGATGATTTTAGGTGATTGGAGTGAAAAGAAGCAAAAATGAATGAATTCGGAGCAAAAAGGAGAAAAATGGTCGAACATGTTTTCTGGCGCCACCAGCACCCAAATCTAAAGATTTCAGTAATAAAGGCACAATAGAGCGCCGCCGGAGCCCGAAGTCGGTGAAGTTCAAATTTGAAGAGTTTTTGCGAATTTTTGAAGGTTTGCCTATGGAAACTCTTGGGATTTTGTTCCTAATTTATAAGTAACTATTTTTCGACAAAAAGTAGTGTGTGTGAGAGGGTTTAGAGTGCTTCTAGTGTAGTTTTAGTGTGTGTTAAGTGTTAGGGTTTAGAAGAAGAGTATGTAGAGTAAGGATTGAGAGGAATTCTTCTCTAAGGAGTGAAGGAGAAGAGATAAAGTGAGAGATTGCTGCTTGCTTTCCATTCCAAAGAAAGAATTAAGCGTTGTAAAGAAGAGAGAAGAGGATTCAAAGGAACTTCAAGGGAATTGCATTGGGGAAGAGAAAGAGATAAGTTGTATTTTCTTTTGTGGTTTGTATGACTTTTCTTTTATATATAAAATACATGTTTTATTGTATCTTCTCCATGAATTCTGAGTAGTCTCCCTTGTCTTTCTTCTTGCATAGAGATGTGATGATGGATTGATGTGGATTTGATGTGCTTTTAATGTAATGAAGAAATTGTGATGGTTTTTCATTTCAAACTTAATTTACTTTTCGATTTGACCAATTGAAATGTTAAAATATGTTGTTGAACATTAAGTTTGAAAGGATTTAATGTCTTACGACAATAATGAAAGATCCATTCAATTTCTATGGATGAATTGTGTAGTTCATGGGAATTAAATGCAAATAAATAGAGAAATGTGTTTTGATGGACTTCAATGTAGAGATTTCAGGGTGACAGGCTGAAATCCCTCAATTAGTTCTGAGATTAGTAACTAATATCAAAAGTTAGCCTTCAGTGAAGGGTGAGTGGGAGCTCTGAAGTGAGAGTTGGTATCCTCCCAGCTTAGCCTTAGATTTAGTGACCAAACTTAGGATATGTCAATGTTCATTTCTTGCTTAGAAGAGGGGGTACTCTTTTAAGGGTAAAGAATCATCTATGCTCTTATTTGACACAATAATATAGATAATTATTCCATATCAATCCACACATTATATTCTCATTGCAAGAGGAAAGATAATTTTCTCATATATAAAAAACCTTTCAAATACTTATTTTAGTGTGTCTGTTAGTTAATTCTATTTTTAAAGTTGTTAAAAGTAATTTTAGTTTAGTTAATTGTTACTGTTCTCTAGTGTTAGTAGGAGTATGTGATAAACCTTAAGTGCTATTTAAATATCAGATTTTAGTGCTATATTATTTATATTTTGAATGCTTTCTTATACTTTGAACTTCCCTGTGAGATCGATAACCAGGACTTCATTAGAGCCCTGTATTACTTAATACGATACGTATACTTGCGTTGAATGCTTGGACATAACAAAATCATTATAAATATATAAATCTGAGTTCATAAATTCTTGTAAAATAAAAGTCCCGTGCATCAGTAAGTCCAAGTCATTGTGTTCCTAAGAAAGGAGGAGTGATTGTTGATGTAAATGATCGAAATGAAATTATATTGACAAGACAAGTCACTTGTTGGCGAATATGTATTGATTATTAAAAATTAACACTGCCACCAGAAAAGATCACTTTCCTTTACCATTTTTAGACCAAATGCTAGGCAGACTTGTTGGACACAAGTACTATTACATTTTAGATGGATATACCGGTTATCACCAAATACTTATTGCTCTTGAGGATCAAGAGTAGACTACATTTACTAGCCCTTATGGAACTTTTGCTTTTAGAAGCATGCCCTTTGGATTATGTAATGCACCTGCAACATTTCAAAGATGTATGACGTCCATATTTAGTAAATTAATAGATGATGGAATAGAAGTGCTTATGGAAGATTTCTCAGTATTTGGAGATTCATTTGATGCATGCTTATGCCACTTAGAAAAAGTTTTAGAGGTATGCGAAAGAACAAATTTAGTCCTAAACTGGGAAAAGTGTCAATTTATGGTTGCAGGAGGAATTGTGCTTGAGCATAAAATATTTGAATATGGCACGGAAGTAGATCCTGCGAAGATTCAAATTATAGAAAAATTACTACCTACAACAACTGTGAGAGGGGTAAGAAGCTTTTTGGGACATGTAGGATTCTACAGGCGATATATTAAAGACATTTCAAAAATTACTAAGCCTTTATGCCAACTTTTGGAAAAAGATATGAAGTTTGATTTTAACGATGAATGCTTAAAAGCTTTCGATCTATTAAAGGAAAAATTAATCGCTGCCCCTATAATAGTTTCACCTGACTGGGAGAAACTATTTGAATTAATGTGTGATGCTAGCGATTATGTTATTGAAGTTATTTTAA
Source organism: Papilionanthe hookeriana x Papilionanthe teres (assembly GCA_022702705.1). Taxonomy (NCBI): domain Eukaryota; kingdom Viridiplantae; phylum Streptophyta; class Magnoliopsida; order Asparagales; family Orchidaceae; genus Papilionanthe; species Papilionanthe hookeriana x Papilionanthe teres. The sequence goes on along the minus strand of CM040423.1, from coordinate 139,200,074 downwards.
GGTAAATCATAACAAAATATTTAAAGTTATATATTACGCTAGTAAGACTCTTACTGATGCTCAAATTAATTATTCTACTTGATGTGACTCAGCCTAACGGGGTTTTATATATACTTTCAAATGCAAGAATTGATACCACTGCTAGAAGATTTAATCCCTGACAACGGTGTCAAAAACTTGATGTGACTCAACTTTTACTTATGAAAGAATTTATGAATTTATATTTATATTTTTATAATAATTTTAGTAAAAGTCACAATTTCAAATGCAAGTATACGTATAGTATTAAGTAATACAGGGCTCTAGTGGAGTCCTGGTTATCGATCCCACAGGGAAGATTTTGAGAATATTAAGTAATATTTTTATATTTTTCAAATTAAAAGTAATTATTATTTTTATTTGTTTTCAAAGTTTAGAATTGATATTTGATAAAATTTATACTAAATGTAAGTAAGCAATAATAAAATAAAGATTAATGCAGGTATAAATAAAACAACTTTCTCCTTTTCAACTAATCTATGATTTTTAGAATAATTATCATTTTTGGAGAATTTAGATTATGGTATTGTGCCAAATAGAAGCATTCCTATTCTTTATCCTTTGGTCCAGGAATAAAGAACTTTGACTAATCTATAGATCGGTTCTTGATGTTTTATTAGTAGAATGGGTTAATCTAGCTTACACTACTAGATGTCCAAAGGTGGCTATGGTCGGCCCTACCAGTGACCCGTTCCCTTTCTATAAACTAAATTATTAGAATTTTGTCTGTCACTCTAAAAACTAATTAATTCTGTGCCCAATAAATTATATCTTCCTATTTATTTGTACTTCACCTTGAATAACCCGCATAAAGCCTTCAACTACCCGAGGATTCATGTGATATCTACTAGTTAAGAACTCATCTCCGGATAGGTCTCAATTCTTCAACAGGTTTTAAAAATTTAAATGGTCAGTTTAAAAAGTAAACTAAGATCAGGTATTAATATCATCACAATTTTTATAAATATTTTAAATTAAATTCTCCAACAAAATTTAACTATCTTATTATCTTTTCATAGTTGAAACGAGCAAGAAAACTAACTACTCATAACACATTGAATTCACACAACAAAACATATTTATAAAACTTTGAACCAAGTTACAAATACTTTTCTGGAATGTTCCTTCAAGTGATCTGCTGACTCCTATTGACTCCAATGTAATGATGAAAGACTTCAACATCAACAACACTAATAATCTCACACTTAACACTCAAAATAAACTAAGAAGAAACTCACTAAATAATAAAGAAGGTGGCTCCCTAAAATAATTGGATGGCTATATGGTGCTTGGAGACTATAGGATGCTAGAAGGGGTGAAAGGAGCAATTTTCTCTGTAGAATGGGCTCCTATTTTTAGAGCTCTGAATTTGACCAGGGGTTAAGGCACCTCTTCAAAATTCGTCCAAATACAATGTATCTTCTTGAAGATAACTGTCGCGCCTAGGCGCTAGGCGCTGGACTCCGTGACCAGGTCTTCGCAGCTCTTCACTTTGGATCACACCTCTTCATGAATAAAATCGTTTCCCTGTGTTCAGATACATTGTATCACATATCTTATATATTAGGAGTAACTTACAGTCTTCTAGAAGCTCTAATAACCGCTTAACACCGTCAAAATAACTACCCAAAGTCGTCAAAAATCATGTTTGCGTCTGTATCGAACTGGCGCTTAGGCGTCGAATTCTGGCGCCTAGGCACCAGGCCTACAATTTCGACAACTTTGCTTTTTAAGCTCCATTTTTGCTCCTTTCTGCTCTTTTTTCCTTCTTAAACTCTTTTTTTATCACCTAAATCCAAAAACATAAAAATACCTTTCATTAAAGAATAATATCCTTAAGAATTGAATCATAAATAAGGCATAAAAATGGGTATTTTTTAAGTGGATCAAATTTCCCCGAACTTAAACGTTACTTGTCCTCAAGTAACCCTTTTAATTACATAAAATATATAACATTTGGAATGAAGTTTTAAATATTTAAGATTTGTTTTAGTTTTTGGTTTTATAAAAGCTTTAGGAAATCATCAACTAAATTTCACTAATTAAGTTTAATTTTAAGAATTTAAAAAAATATTTAACTACCAAATCATAAAACTTGCAATTTTTCATTTATTTCAAGAATAATTGTAATTTATCATATTAAGGTCACATAAATTATTTACAAGAAAATATTTTCATGAAACATTTTTTTAGTAAAAATAATTGTACATAAAAATTAAGTTAAAAATGTAATTGGTTTTCTTCCTATAAGATAATTCAAGTGAAGCCAATTTTTGATTTGTCATCTCTTCAAGCTTCTCCTCACATTTCTTTTTTCTGCTTTTTTCTTTTCTTTTTTTTTTCTTTTTCTTTTTTTTGAAGGATATTTTTCAATCCTCCATTTTTTTTTATTTGTGAGGATTACTATTTTTGGATAGCCTGTTAATGATTTTGAACTTCACTATCCTTAACTTATATTTGAAAACTTATACATTTTTTTACTTAATAAATATGACATTCTTAATAAGTATTTTTCGAAAATTATTTCAATATTTTCTTCTTCAAGTAATAATCTTGATTCCTTAGTATTTCTAAAATACAATTCTGTTTACTCTAAATAGAAAAATTCTTAATCTTATTATTATTTAAGTTAAATAATTCTATTCTTAAAATCATTCAAAATTATTGAAATTTTAGTTAAGTTTACTAAATTATTTATAAATTCCAAAAATTTAAGTAATCTTAAATAGACTTTTCATTCCTTATGTTTTGTTAATATATTTTTTTTAAAGAAAATATTAGTTCATTAAGGATAAATAATATTTAAATTTGAAAAATGTTTTCCCTTCCCCCAAACTTCAGCTTTAGTATATAAATGAATCATAAAATTTTCTAAAGTATAAGAGAAAGAAATAAACAGGAATTTATCTAGGTACAGTGATAATGTAGTAAGGAAAAACTCTTTTCTACTTCTACACATGCTTTAATAGGTATATAACAGAAATAATTAAGCATATATAGAAAAATTTACAGAGTAGGAGTTAATTTTTGAAAAAAAAAATTTATTTTCATTTTTAGAACATGCAAAATTACTAACTATTCATGAATACTAAACAATAAGCTGAAAGAGAAATAAACATTTATCATAGAAAATAAAAAATTCATCCATATTTCAGTCTTAAACACATAACATATCAGATGCTCTAAAACAGTCTCAATATCAAAAGTTCACACAAAGTTACTTAAACAAATCGACACTAGCAAACAACAATACAATCACAATAATCAGTACTAACAAACAAGAAATAAACTAAAAGCAGAATCACACATCTCAAGAGGTAAATCTGGCTGCTAATCACTGTCTGTATCCTCATCATCGTCATCACCAAAAGAAAATTTCATATCCTTCGGATCAACATATGGTGAAAATCTAGGACAGGTAGGAAACTGAACATCAGGATCACCCTTCAGGAATCTACTTAAAGACTCAGAATACTCACCATCATAATCACTCTTCCTTGGGGTATGTTCAGAGAGATGATCGATCTTCTTATCGATCGTATCTACTCTACAATGAGTTAGAAATAACTCATTCTGCTGCTCCATAAACTGTTCATGCATGGATTCCAAAAACTAGATGGTGGCACAACAGTAGAAGTAGAAGGTTTAGAAGTAGAAGCTCTACCAGAAGCAGGTAATGAACTAGAAGGTGCAGTAGAACTCTTACCTCGAAGTCGATCATAGATACTGACGCTTTCTCTTCCTATGGGCTTTGTAGACTTGAGCTTTTCCTTATAAAGCTTGATGCGATGCGACTTTATATATGCTTTTAAATATAAGAATTTGATGCCACTTTTAGAATATTTAATTCCTGGCAAATGGCTTCAAAAACTTGATGTGCAATGTTTACTTTTACTTATGAATTTATATTTATATTTTATAATATTTATTGTAAAAGTCACAATTTTAAACGCAAGTATACGTATCGTTCAAGTAATACAGGGCTCTAGTGGAGTCCTGGTTATCGATCCCACAGAGATAGTATTTTTATAAAAGGTAAGAAATTTAAGAAATATTTTGGAATTTATCAAATTAAAAGTAATATATATATATATATATATATATATATATATATATATATATATAATTTTTTTTATTTTTTATTTTTTTTATTTTCAAATTTAATTTACTAATAATTTTTACTATAAGCAAGTAAGCAGTAATTAAAATTCAATGCAAGTATAAAAATGACTTTCTCCTTTTCGACTAATCCAAGATTTTTAGAGTAATTATCTTTTGTGAGGAATTTAGATTATGGTATTGTGCCAAATAGAAGCATTCCTATTCTTTACCCTTTGGTACAGGTGCAAAGAACATCGACTAATCTATAGATCGGTTCAGGATGTTTTATTAGTAGAATGGGTTAATTTAAGCTCACACTACTAGATGTCCAAGGGTGGCTATGGTCGGCCCTACCAGTGACCCGTTCCCTTTCTATAAACCAACCTATTAGAATTTAGTCTGTCACTCTAAAAACTAATTAATTTTACGCCCAATAAATATTATCTTCCTATTTATTTGCACTTCACCTTAAATAATGTTCGTATAGCCTGCGATTACCTAATGATTCATGTGATATTTACTAGTTAAAAATTTATCTCCGGGTATGTCTCAAAATTTTTAATAGGTTTTAACAATTTAAATGACCAATTTAAAAAGTAAACTACGATAAGGTATTTATATCATCATAATGTTTTAAATATTTTAAATTTAATTCTTCTACAAAATTTAATTAATTTATTATTTTTTCATAGTTGAAAGGAGAAATATAACTAACTACTCAGAACACATTGAAATCACACAACAAAACATATTCATAAAACATTGAACCAAGGTACAAATACTTATTTGAAGTGTTCCTTCAAGTGATCCGCTGACTTCTACTGACTCTAAACCAATGATGAAAGACTCCAAAAGCAACAACACACAATAAATACTCAAAATAAACTCATTAGTACTTTTTCCTTCTTTTTCCTTTTTGGACTCTTTTTTAATCATCTACATCCGAAAACATGAAAATACCTTTCATTAAAACATAATATCCTTAAGAATTGAATCACAAATAAGGCATAAAAATGGGTATTTTTTAGGTAGATCAAATTCCCCCAAACTTAAACGTTACTTGTCCTCAAGTAACCCTTTTAATTACATAAAATAGATAACATTTGGAATGAAGTTAAAATATTTAAGATTCCTTATAATTTTTGGTTTTATAAATGCTTTAGCAAATCATTAGCCAAAATTCACTAATTAAGTTTAATTTTAAGAATTAAAGAACATTTAAGTACTAAATCATAAGACTTCTAATTTTTCATTTATTTCAAGAATAATTGTAGTTTATAATATTAAGGTCACATAGAATATTTACAAGAAAAAGATTTTCATGAAATATTTTTCTAGTAAAAATATTTGTACATAGAAATTAAGTTAAAAAAGTACTTTTCCTCACATTTTTGATTAGTCATTTCCTATAAGATAATTCAAAGCCAATTTTTGATTAGTCATTTCCTCAAGCTTCTCCTCACATTCTTTTTTTCTATTTTATTCTCTTTTTTTTACAAGTGAGGATTACTATTTTTGGATAGCCTGTTAATGATTTTGAACTTCACTATCCTTAACTTATTTTCAAAAGCATATACATTCTTACTTAATAAATATAACATTTTTAATAATTTATTATTTTTCAAAACTTATTTCAATCTTTTCTTTTTCAAGTAATAATCTTGATTACTTAGTATTTCAAAAATACAATTCTCTTTACTATAAATAGAAAAAAATTTATCTTATTATTCTTTAAGTTAAATAATTCTATTTTTAAAATCAATCAAAATTTTTGAAATTTTAGTTAAGTTTACTAAATTATTTATAAATTAAAAAATTTAGGTAATCTTAAACAAATTTTTCATTCCTTATGTTATGTTAATATATTTTTAAAGAAAATATTAGTTCATTAAGGATAAATAATATTTAAACTTGATAAATGTTTTCCCTTCCCCCAAACTTCAGCTTTAGTATAAATATGAATCGTGAAATTTTCTAAAGCATGAGAGAAAGAAATAAACAGGAATTAATCTAAGTACATTAATGATGTAGTAAGGAAAAACTAATTTCTACTTCTACACATGCTTTAATATGAATATAACAGAAATGATTAAGCATATATAGAAAATTTTGCAGAGCAGGAGTTAATTTCTAAATTTTTTTTTTATTTTTGAACATGCAAAATTACTAACTATTCATGAACACTAAATAGTAGGCTGAAACAGAAATAAACTTTTATAAAAATTCATTCATATTTTAGTCTTAAACACTCATCAGATGATCTAAAAACAGTTTCAACATAAAAAATCACATCAACACTAACAAATAACATCACACTAAACAACACAAGAAATAGGAAATACACTAAAAACAAAATCAACACATCTCCAGAGGTAAGTCAAGCTACTAATCACTATCTGTAGCTTCATCATCGTCATCACCAAAAGAAAACTCCATATCCTTCGGATCAACATATAGTGAAAATCTAGGACAGGTAGGAAACTGAACATCATGCTTACCTTTTTAGAAATCTCACTAAAGACTCAGAATACTCAGCATCATAATCACTCTTCCTTTGGGTATACTCAGAAAGATGATCAATCTTCTTATCGATCTTATCTACTCTACAATGAGTTAGGAATAACTCATTCTACTGCTCTATAAACTGATCATGCATAGTCTCCGAAACTAGATGGCGGCTCAGCAGAAGTAGATGGTCTAGAAGTAGAAGCTCTACCTAAAGTGGGTAATAAACCAAAAGGTGCAGTAGAACTCTTACCTCGAAGTCGATCATAGATACTGACGCTCTCTCTTCCTATAGGCTCTGTCGACTTGAGCTTTTCCTCAGAAAGCTCTGCAATTACTCCAGCACTTTCACATAGAGAATAGATCAGAGATGGAAAACCAAGTCCAATAGAAGTGCTAGAATGAGCATTAGCCTCTACATAATCATAAATAATGCTCCCTATATCAATAAGCTTCCTCTCTTGAATGCAATAGTTGAGGATAACTCTATCTTTGGTAACCTCACTCAGATAATTGGATGGAAGGAGACGAGCATAAATAAAGTAGTGCCATGCCTTTGAAACACCATTAAGCTTAGAAGATGAAAAATTTTCTCTTTTTCCATTTCGAATCTTCCAGGCTCCAGTATAATCAGTCAGGTAGGCAATGATCATATCCAAATCTCCCTCAGATGGAGATAATCTGGAGTAATAGCACTCAATGTTTGGCGGTAGACCATAGAAAATGTTGATACGTTTGGGAGTGAATCCTACTCCAACTCTTCGAACAAAAATCTCGTATTCTTCAGCATCCACAAAATTGACATAAAACTCTCTAACAACCAGGATAATAGCAACAACAGTGAAATACCAAAATCATTACCAGTTGAGCACAACGATTGTATCCTCAATTCTTCCTCCAGGATTGTAAAAACTTTGCTCCGACATAAATTTCTGAGTCGTAGCAAAATCATTGTATCAGAAGTGTGCAGCAGCAGTGACAAACTTGCTACGATCAAAATTTTTTCATTCCTTTCCTCGCTTAGATTTGGGTGCCATCCAAACGTGAAAATAAAAATGTGAAATAAATTCAACGGATCTAGGAAAATAAACTAATTAAGCTTTTCAAACTTGAAAGAGCTTAAAATTTCATGGATTTAACCATAGAAAATCAATAATTTTCTCAAAATTTTGGTTTTTCTCAATGAGAACAAAATCCATGGTGAAAATAAAAAATAATGAGTTTAGAATGTAGATCTGACCTCGAGATGAAGAAATTTGGTGATTTCAAGCTCAAAAACTTGAAAATCTAGCTTTAAATGGGATCTCTAGGTGGTATTTTCATGAAAAATCGTAGAGAAGGAAGCTTAGGTGTCAAAAATGGTGTGTGTGTGGGGGGTTAAGAAGATAAGTATTCGGGTTCAGGCCGAACCAGCGCCTAGGCTCCGAATTCTGGCGCCTAGGCGCCAGACTTGCCTTTCTAAAAATTCGATTTAAATTTTATATTTTCCACCAAATCTTATCAAATTTGACTCCTAATTACTCTTATGAGAGTATTAATCCAATTTATATCCTCAAACATTTTCACAATCAATTTAAAATGATAGTTTAGATCCACAAAAATGTATCCAAAATTTTCAATTCCAATCCATAACCTCCATTCCAAATTCAATAAATTTCAGAACAAGACTGTATCAAGGTTCATCGTTTTATAAATAACACAAACAACAACATATTTAAAGCAAATATTCAAATCCAACAACACACATTGAACAATTAAGCAAACACACAAATTCGATATTAAACACACTAACACATGACTCGATCACATCTAAAACACATATAAGATCCATTTAACACCGATCTTCAATTACCATCTCTTTCACAATGAAGTTCGCTAAGACCGAAGGGATAGAACACCAACGCCCTTCGAAACTCTAAAGCCATCTTTTCATCGATCCACTTGTTCTTTGCGTACATTTCTACTTGAGCGTCATGATAGGCTGCTGACACCCCTAAAATATATATGCTTTTTGCTATATCATTTTACTCATTTTTGATGATATTACCCTTTAAAGGAATGTATTTTGTATATTTTTTGGTTTTAGGTACAAGAAATGTTGATTGGAGCAAAAGGAAGCAAAAATAGTGCAATTTGGAGCAAAAACGAGCAAGAAATAAAATTCTGCCTTGACACCTTTCGATAAGTCTTTTGATGTTAAATCTATTTTACAATTCTTGCATATTTTTGAATGATATTACACTTTAAAAAAAGGTTGTTTTTATGTTTATTTTGTAGGGCTATTAGTTACGAACGCAACACAACTGAAACGGGGCGAATCAGAGCTAAAACGGAGCCAAACGGAGCGAAACGGTGGAGCTGCTCAGGAATCTCGCCGACGGCGGCCTCGAGCCCGCCGACGGTGCGATTTTCCCGAGAAGGCCAAAATATGACCGAAAGGCTCGCCGACAGTGTCCTCAAGCCTGCCGATGACGAGCCTTAACAGTTAGCCCATGTTCTAGAAGCCCGCCGACGGCGAGAACGAGCCCGCCGACCACGAGAAGGTCGGTTCAAGCACAGATTCATCGAATATGGACGCCTTTTGTAGAGGTGCTTAAACAACCTTTAGGAATTTTTCTACTTCTTTAAAAAGAGACGAATTAGGGAGGAATTTTAGAGGAGAAAAGTATAGAAAAAAGAGAGGAATGTTTAGGATTCTTAGAATAGGAGTAGAAATGTAGATTTCTACCCTTTTGGAGAGATTGGAGAGGAGATTTTGAGAGAATTTGTAAGGGATTTCGCTAGCATTGCATGGATCGCCGGGAGACTTTATGGGAGAGATCTTCGTCTTTCTTTCAAAAGGATAAAGCTAAGTATTGTTCTTCATTATCTTATGATTTTGTAAACACTTACCTAGTGAATTTACTTTGGTTACATGAAGTTTCCGTTGTGTTTTCATTGCGCTTTGTAACATATCTCTCTTACTTTTTCTTCTTCTTTGGAAATAGCAGCATGAGAAGATTATGTCATTATTTTCTTTTTACTTTTCTTTTGTAATGAGTAGAAATCATCTTTAGGCTTTTGTGATGCATGATAGAAGAAGTATTAATTATAAATGTGATGGTTTTTTACTTGCACTTCATTTACATTGCAATAAGGGCCCATTATAGTGTTAAAATTTGTTGTAATTGCATTAAGTCCCGAAAAGGCATATGTAATTCTCAACAAAGTGGAACCACATTCAAATTCCATGGATGGTGAAGTTTATGGGAATTGAATGCAAATAAATAGGGAAATAATATTAATCGGGCGTAGAATTGGAGATTTTAGAGTGACAGGCTAAAATCCTCAATTCAGTCTTATCGTTTGGGTGCTGAAGCGGAGATGTTAGCTCTCAGGTGAGGGGAACGTGGGAGCTCCGAAGTGAGAGCCGATATCCTCCCAGCCTAGCCACGGATTCAGTAACCAAGCATAGGATTAGTCAATATTCTTTATGCCTGGACCAAAGGGTAAAGAATAGGACTGCTCCTATTTGGCACATAAAATATTTAATGCATCTCAATCCTATACATTAACTATTTCATTACGTAAGAATAGTAGTTTTTAATATCTCAAAATTCTCCAAACCAACTCATCCAAAAAGGGTTATCTTTAGAATTATTATTTGCACTTAGTTATAATTACTATTACATTTAACACTTGCATTTAGGAATAGTTGCTAGATAAAACACAATTTTAATCAATATTCCAAACTAAGGACTATTAGTAGTAGACTAGAATTTGACTAAAGACCTCTTACTTCACTTCCTCGTGGGATCGATATCGGGGTTTTTAAAGAAAACTCTATATTACTTGAAACGATACGTATACTTGCGTAGTACCCTTAGTGTGTAAAATATTTTCTAATTTTTATATCATTTATGATTTTGTACACTAGCCGCTATTTATAAATCGGGTCAAGTTTTTAGCCATGTTTTGGAAGTTAATTTACTACGTAATTGCGGGTCGGGTCAAGTTTTTGGCGCCGTTGCCGGGGAAGCTTCGGTAAGAACTTTAGGAGAATTTTAGTTGAAGTAATTAGGCTTAGAGTTAGAAAACTGTAGTGTCATAAAAACTATTTTGTGTGAAAAGTGTTTGTATATGAAAAAGTGTTGAAAAAAAATTATTTATACGAAAAATAAGGTGTTCGTGAAAATGTTTTGTTGTGTTGAATATATTTCATTTATTATTTGTTTAATTGTTAATATATTGTTTGTTGTGTTACATATGCGAAACGAAGGATCTGCAGGACTTGTAACTTATGATCTCGAGTTTGAAAAAAATAAAAAAATAATAAAAATACAAAAAGGACTCGAAAAACTAGAAATGGAAATGGAAAACTTTCAAGATAATAACTTGGAAAATCATCATACTTCACTGAGGGATTACATAAATCCTACGACAGATGAAATTCACTCAAGTATACAAAACCCTGTCGTAGAAGCTGACTCATTTGAAATAAATCCTGAGATTATCCAACTGGTGCAGAAAAATTAGTTCGGGGGAACTCCTTCGGAGGATCTCTATTTACACTTATCAAATTTTCTAGAACTTTGTGCTACATTTCGTTATAACGATATGCCAGACGATGCTGTTAGACTAAGGATTTTTCCTTTATTACTAAGGGATAAGGCTAAAATGTGGTTATACTCATTAGCACCTCGTTCTATTAAAAATTGGGAGGAGTTAACTCAAAAATTCTTAGCTAAGTATTTTCCATCTTCAAGAACTACTCAACTTAGAAATGATATTATCTCATTTTGTCAGTATGAAGGGGAATCAATATACGAAGCCTGGGAAAGATTTAAGGAACTCCTAAGAAAGTGTCCACACCATGCTCTGCTCGATTGGTTAATCATTCAAACTTTTTATAATGGGTTAGTAGGATCCCTTAGGTCTATAATTGATGCTGTCGCTGGTGGATCATTAATGTCAAAATCATTTGATGAAGCGTATGCATTAAATGAAGAAATAGCTATAAATGAATTTCAATGGCTCTCTGCAAGGGTAAATCACAAAAATATAGCTAGTATTCATGATACAGATACGATTTCAAATCTTGCATCTCAGATTGTTGTAATATCAAGGAAGTTGGACCAATTTGGAATGAACCAACCTCAATTTACTCCTGTAAGTGAGGAAAGTTCATTAGGGCCTATAATTGATTCTAAATTATCATATGAGACTTTAAATACCATAAACAACCTGTAATCTAACTTTTACAACCCATGCTGGGAGAACCATTTTAAATTCAACTGGAATCATATTACTGATGGTGGAAACCAAAAATGGGAAAATAATCATATAAATCATAATGGAAGTTGGAATAATCAGGGGAACACAAACTATAGACTTTCATATCCACCGGACTCTAATATTGATAAAAAATTTGAGGATAAGAAGAAGTCTATGGAAGAAGTGGTATTGCAAATGGGAAACCAGTTGCAAAGTCAAAATACTGCGATTATAAACATAGAGAATTAACTGGGACAAATTGCTAATTCACTTAGCAATAGACACCAAGAAACACTTCCTAGCAACAATGATATCAACCCTAAAGAGAACACTAATGAACAAATAGAAGCTGTCCAATTAAAAAGTGGAAGAGAGATAGAGGATGTGGTTAGCGAAGAGAAAGATGTTGTGAGAGAAACAACGAAAACTAAAAGACCTGAAGAACATGTTTCTAAGGATCTGGAAAAATTAATATCTCCAACTAAAATTAGTTTGGAAAAACCATCACCTCCATTTCCTCAAAGACTTAGACAGCATGAGTTGGATAAAAAATTTTCAAAGTTCATGAAAGTACTTAAGAAGTTAACGATAAATATTCCTTTCACTGAAGCTTTGGAACAGATGCCAAGTTATGCAAAGTTTATAAATGATATATTAAACAAGAAAAGGAAATTTGGGGATTACGAGACAGATTGCACTAAGTGAGGAGTGCAACGCTATACTTCAGAAAAATTTTTCTCGGAAACTTAAAGATCCTTGTAGCTTTACAATTCCTTGTGCAATTGGAAAAAGATTATGTGGAAAAGCTTTATGTGATTTAGGAGTGAGCATTAATGTGATGCCTCTATCTATATTTAGAAGGTTAGGTTTAGTTGAAATTTCTCCCACTACTGTAACCCTTCTATTAGCTGATCGATCTATCATTTATCCAAAAGGAGTTATAGAAGACGTGCTTGTTAAAGTGGATAAATTTATCTTTTCTTTGGAATTTATTGTATTAGATATGAAGGAAGATAAAGAAATTCCAATTATTTTAGGAAGAACTTTCCTTGTTACTGGACAAGCTATGATAGATGTGCAAAAAGGAGACTTGACTATATATATTAATGATCAGGAAGTCACTTTTGATGTATTAAAGACTATGAAATATCCAGCTGAGAGAAAAGATGATGATTGTTTTTGGATGGATGAAATTGATTATCTAAGTAAAGACCATTTCCAAGAAAGTTTTGAGAGTAATTTAACGGATGAGATTGAAATAGATTTTCATGATGAGTTGAAAACGTTATTTAAAGAAGACTGTATGTACGTTCAGAAGAGGTGCGAAATGATGGATGCTACTAAAAATAGTAAAATTTTAATTCCATATGTTGAAAAATCTCATGAACTTAAGATGAATGTACCCCACACAATTTTAAAGCCTACCTATTTAGGGAATTCATCTACACCACCAGTCTTTATATCTTCAGATTTGACTCAATCATAAGAAGAACTTGAATTGAATGATGAAAATGATAAAGTTATTGAATTAAGAATTGGACGAGAATTTGAGGATATATTTCAAAAGAACTTTGAGTTGAGAAAAGAGGATAAGTATTTTGAAAGACCAATAGAAGATAATTTGAAACAGAAGAGTAACATAGAAGATATTGATCCAGAATCTGAATTATCTAGAGAGAATCTGATCCAAAATTTGGGAGATATTGAAGTATCTTATAAAGAACCATTTCTTATAAATTTTAAGGATGATATTAATATGCAAATTCAGAAAATCAATAGAAGAATATTGGATCTAGAAAGAAATATGAGGAATTATGATATAAATCAAACTGAAAATGAAGAGCTAAATGAAAAATTAAAATTTGAGGATTTTATAGGAATCCCCGGATCCGGAAATGATTGGGCGATTGATCGAGGATTACTTAATTGGAATTTTGATCCAGGTGGAATCATTTGTCGGGCCCGCGACGTAAAAACCAAGCGTTTTATGGGAGGCAACCCATAGTTATCAGTGTGCTTTGATTTAGTGTGCTTGAGAGTCATGATTGTTAGTGTTGTATTGTGTTTGATTTAGAGTGGATAAACTTGATCTATATGTGTCATTATGGATTGATAAGTTTAATTGTTGATTGATAGATGTTTGGATTATTAGTGCTTTGATCTGATCTCTGTCTGTGTCTTGAGAGAAGTGATTCCTTAACTTCTTATTATGGCTAGACTTGATCTCTTGTAGTAGTTGGATTAACGAGTTCACTGTGACTTGGGTCTCACCCAGACTTGAGTTTTACAAGAGAAATCATGAATTTTGAACATTGATAATTCCATCTTAATTTGTTACTTCCTTTCTGCAACTTTTTTTTCATTAGGTAGGAGTTTTGATGAACAACATGTGGATGATCTTACACTATCTTTATAACTGTTAAAGGTGCTTAGTTATAGAGATTAGGTGATGCCTGAGATTGGTGTCCGGAAACCAATTTATTAAGGATAATCTTATCTTTGGGATTATAATCTATAAAATCATTTGAAAGTACCTAATTTACTAGTGTAGTGATTCCGTTAGAAATTGAAGGTAACGTAGTGAGATTGGTTGAGTTAAAGGATGAATTAACCTCATTTATCATATGTGTGTTTACGTTTGTGTTACAACTTTATTTTGGTATTGAAGAACATTTTTATATTCCCTTGCTGATACCTACAATTCTAGTTAGACTTTGGTTTAGTTAATTTCATTTTGGCATGATTAGTTTAGATTTATTTTCTGCTGCATATTGTTCTATCCTAATGAATACTTGTAAATGTTTTTTATAGACATTTGTGGTAGATAGAATTTCTAATTTGTTTTCTTCCTGCTTATATTTTCTGTACTGAATGCTATATATGTTAAAAATTAAGTTTGGGGGTAGGAAGAAAAATAAAATTTTTATGTGAAAATACTTCATTTTAGTGTAATTTTATTATAAGCATGCTTTAGGTTAGATTTACTTTCTCCTATAGTCATTTTATCCTGATTATGCATGATATGAATTTGATAGGATGTTGTAGTAGCAAGTAGATTCAACCTTTACTTTTTCTTCCTGCTATATTTTATGGAATTAGTTGCAAAATATTTTAAAATTTATGTTTGGGGGGAAGAAAAATATTAACTCTTATTTGTTCTCAATTATTATATTTTCAAAAATTATTAGCATAACTTCTGGCAATTAAACCTCGCTTGAGATAACTAAAAATTTTTATTTCAGTTGAATATTATGGAAGGATTGGATGAAAGTTTTTAGTAATAAAGGTTAATTTTATAAAGGTAAGATATTTGGTATTAAAGAATTTGATTATAGTTAACTATTTAAAGTAAAGAAAACTGTATTTTTGAAATGTTAAGAGACTTAAAGTATTGTGTGTTAAGAGATTGTGACTTTATGATGAATAATAAGGCTCATACCTAATTATAAAGTAAGGATGTGTTTCAAGTTTGAACTTTAGAAAGAGGAGAGTGAAGTTCAAAATCATTACAGGCTCTCTAGATATAGTAATCCTCATTACAAGAAAAAAAGAGAAAAAGAAAAGAGCGTAAAAAAAGAGGAATGAAAATGATCCCGAAAGAAAAAAAAAGGAAAGAAAAATATTTATGAGGAGAAGCTTGAGGAGATGCCTAATAAAAAATTGGCTTCACTTGAGTCACCCTAAAGGGAGAACTTGATTTCATTTCTGAATTTATATTTAAAGTATTAGCTTATATTCTAATGAAGTTTGCATGAACTTCTTTTTCACATAATCTTTCAAGGCATTCTTAATGTGACAAATTATGGTTTATCTTGAAATAAATAGAAAACTAGAACCCTTAGACTTAATTGTTGAATATTCTTATACTTGTAGTGTTAACCCGAGTTACTGAATTTCTTTTTAAAAGTATAACCAATATATTATTTTAAATGAAAAATTTTAGTTTTACAAGTGAAAAGTACATTACCTTGAGTTATATTTTTATGTAGTAAAAGTGTTACTTACGGACAAGTAACAGTTAAGTTTGGGGGATTTTGACACGTCTAAAATATATATGCTTTTTGCTATATCATTTTACTCATTTTTGATGATATTACACTTTAAAGGAAGGTATTTTGTATTTTTTTAGTTTTAGGTACAAGAAATGGTGATTGGAGCAAAAGGAAGCAAAAACGGTGCAATTTGGAGCAAAAACGAGCAAGAAATAAAATTCTTCCTTGGCTCCTTTCGATAAGTCTTTTGATGTTAAATCTCTTTTACACTTCTTGCATATTTTTGAATGAGATTACACTTTAAAGAAATGTTGTTTTTATGTTTATTTTGTAGGGCTATCAGTTACGAATGCAACACAAATGAAACGGGGTGAATCAGAGCTAAAACGGAGCCAAGCGGAGCGAAACGGTGGAGTTGCGCAGAAATATCGCCGACGGCGGCCTCGAGCCCGCCGACAGTAGGATTTTCCCGAGAAGGCCAAAATATGATCGAAAGGCTCGTCGACAGCGCCCTCAAGCCCGCGGACGGCGAGCCTTAGCAGTTAGCCCATGTTCTAGAAGCCCGCCGACGGCGAGAACGAGCCCGCCGATGGCGAGAAGGTCGGTTTAAGCACAGATTCATCGAACATGGACGCCCTTTGAAGAGGTGCTTAAGCAACCTTTGGGAATTTTTCTACTTCTTTAAAAAGAGATGAATTAGGAAGGAATTTTAGAGGAGAAAAGTATAGAAAAAAGAGAGGAATGTTTAGGATTCTTAGAATAGGAGTAGAAAAATGTAGATTTCTACCCTTTTGTAGATATTGGAGTGAAGATTTTGAGAGAATTTGTAAGGTATTTCGCTAGCATTGCATGGATCGCCGAGAGACTTTATGGGAGAGATCTTCATCTTTCTTTCAAAAGGAAAAAGCTAAGTATTATTCTTCATTATCTTATGATTTTGTAAACACTTACCCAGTGAATTTACTTTGGTTACATGAAGTTTCCGTTGTGTTTTCTTCGGGCTTTTTGACGTGTCTCTCTTACTTTTTCTTCTTCTTTGGAAATAATGGTATGAGAAGATTATGCCATTATATTCCTTTTACTTTTCTTTTTGTAACGAGTAGAAATCATGTTTAGGATTTTGTGATGCATGGTAGAAGAAATTTTAATTATAAATGTGATGGTTTTTACTTGCACTTCATTTACATTGCAGTAAGGGCCCATTTTAGTGTTAAAATTTGTTGTAATTGCGTTAAGTCCCAAAAGGGCATATGTAATTCTCAACAAAGTGGAACCACATTCAAATTCCATGGATGGTGAAGTTCATGGGAATTGAATGCAAATAAATAGGGAAATAATATTAATCGGGCGTAGAATTGGAGATTTTAGAGTGACAAGATAAAATCCTCAATTCGGCCTTATCTTTGGGTGTCGAAGCGGAGATGTTAGCCCTCGAGTGAGGGGAATGTGGGAGCTCCGAAGTGAGAGCCAGTATCCTCCCGAACTTAGTCACAGATTCGAGTAACTAAGCATAGGATTAGTCAATGTTCTTTATGCCTGGACCAAAGGGTAAAGAATAGGATTGCTCCTATTTGGCACATAAAATATTTAATGCATCTCAATCCTATACATTATCTATTTCATTACATAAGAATAGTAGTTTTTAATATCTCAAAATTCTCCAAACCAACTCATCCCAAAAGGGTTATCTTTAGAATTATTATTTGCACTTAGTTATAGTTACTATTACATTTAACACTTGCATTTAGGAATAGTTGCTAGATAAAACACAATTTTAATCAATATTCCAAACTAAGGACTATTAGTAGTAGACTAGAATTTGACTAAAGACCTCTTACTTCACTTCCTCGTGGGATCGATATTGGGGTTTTTAAAGAAAACTTTATATTACTTGAAACGATACGTATACTTGCGTAGTACCCCTAGTGTGTAAAATATTTTCTAATTTTTATATCATTTAAGATTTTGCACACTAGCCACTATTTATAAATTGGGTCAAGTTTTTGGCCATCTTTTGGAAGTTAATTTACTGCGTAATTGCGGGTCGGGTCAACTGCCATATGATCAGATTGAAGTTTGGTTTGCCATTCAAAGAGTTCGTATTGGTGGTACATCTCATGGAGACGATTACCAATACTTTGAAGTTCTGCTTCATTCTTCTCTAATCGACTAAACAATTTCTCCATACTAACAGCAATAAAACTATTAAAATAAGGCTGAGGATCTTTGGGAGATTTGTCTCTTACCTCATTTCCATGATTTCCTCTATCCATTGCCTCCAAATCCTTCTTAACTCCTCCAAAATGGATTGCTCTGGTCGAAATTAAGGTTTCTATGGGATTGGGGACGAAGATAAGGCAATATATAAAGAGATTTCGTGTGAAAAAGTGACGATTTTCGATTTTTACACGATCTGTAACTGTGGCGCTTAGGCACTGGATCATCGATACGCAGGCCATTCTGGTGCTTAGGCACCAACTTCTGGCTCCTAGGCACCGGAACCTCGATCGACTCTGATTCGCCTATCGTCAAATTGCAAGTTTCGATCGTAAAAATAGGTCTAACTAACGGGTATGATCAACACACAAACAAAATTACAAAAAACCAAATTCTATATACTTCAAGATAATGTTTAGCTTAAGCCAATACAGACTTGTTAGCCTTCTATTTTTAGAAGTTATATACAAATTTAGTCAAGAACAAGGCATAACCTTACAGCAATAAATTAACTCACACTAATAAATATGGGTTGCCTCCCACAAAGCGCTTGGTTTAACGTCGTCAGCCCGACCTAATTAATTAAATTAATCAGGTAGACTCAGCTCATAAGCCTCTTGGTAATTTAATTTCATTTCTCCCATACAAGGCTTCAGTCTTAATCTGTTAACTTTAAATACATTTCCAGTTTTGGGATCTTTAATATCCACAGCTCCATAAGGGTATACTTTCTCAATTATAAATGGTCCCATCCATTTAGATCGTAATTTTCCAGAAAAAGTTTTAAACGAGAATTAAATAATAATACTTCTTATCCTGAGTCAAACATTTTCCTTGAAATCATTTTTTCATGCAATTTCTTCATTCTTTCTTTATAAATCCTTGCATTTTCATCAGACTCATTTCTTATCTCTTCCATTTCATTCAGTTGTAATAATCATTTTTTTCCTGCAGTATTTAAATTATAATTGAACTCCTTTATTTCTCAATAAGCTTTATGTTCAAGTTCAACAGGTAAGTGACAATGTTTACCATAAATTAACCGATAAGGTGACATTCAGATAGGTGTCTTATAAGCTGTTCTATAAGCCCATAATGCAGAATCAAGTCTATCAACCCAGTAAGTTCTTTTAGGATTGATAGTCTTTTCTAATATTCTTTTAATTTCTCTGTTTGATACTTCAGCCATTCCACTTGTTTGAGGATGATAAGCAGTTGCAATTCTAAGTTTAATTCTGAATTTTTCCAGTAATGATTGAATTATTATATTTCTGAAATGAATTCCCCCATCTGTGATAGTTATCCTGGGCATTCCAAATCTTGTAAAAATTATTTTCTTTAAAAATTTCGAAACACTTTTGGAATCACAGTTACGTAAAGCTACAGCTTCAGTTCACTGTGAAACATAATCAACTGCTAATAAAATATAAATTTTTCCAGATGATGGTACAGAAGGTCCCATAAAGTCTAAGCCCCATACATTGAAAATTTCGATTTCTAATATAAAGTTTAGAGGCATTTCATCTTCTCTGGATATATTTCCCATTCTTTGACATTGATCACAAGTTTTCACTTAATGTCCAACATCTTTAAATAAGGTAGGCCAATAAAATCTAAAATTTAAAATTTTAAATGCAGTTTTATCTACTCTAAAGTGTCCTCCAAATTCAGAGTCGTGACATTTTTGAATTATTGCAAAAGTTTCTTCATATGGTACACCTCTTTGAATCACATAATCTCTTCCTATTTTAAATAAATGAGGATCTTCGCATATATATGATTTACAATCATTCTTGAATTTCTTAATATATTTGTTATTCATCCCATAAGGTAAAATATTGCTAACCAAATAGTTAACTATATCAGCATACCAGGGCATTTGCAATCCTTGAATGACATATAACTGTTCATTAGGGAATTTCTCATTTATATTTTCTACATAATTCTTTACTTTATTATTTTTAATTCTTGATAAATGATCAGCAATTTGATTGTCAGTTCCTTTTCTGTTTACTATTTCAAAGTCAAATTATTGTAAAAGTAAAACCATCTGATCTATCTAGGTTTAGTAACTTTCTTAGATATTAAATACTTAATTGCAGGATGATCAGTATGCACGATACATTTCATTCCAAGAAGATATGGTCTAAATTTATCAAAGGCACATACTATTGCTAATAGCTTTTTTTCAGTAGTAGTGTAATTTATTTGAGTTTCATTTAAAGTTTTGCTAGCATAATATATAATTTTAAAAATTTTTTTATATTTTTGTCCTAATACAGCTCCGATTGCATAATCACTTGCATCACACATTAATTCAAAAGGTTTATTCCAATCATGTGCAACAATGACAGGTGTAGTGATTAATTTTTTCTTTTAGAATATTGAACGCATTCAGACAATCTTCATTAAATTCAAATTTAGCTTCTTTTTTTAATAAATGTCAAAGAGGTTTAGCAATTTTAGAAAAATCTTTTATATATCTGCTATGAAATCCAGCATGACCGAAAACTTCTCACTTCAGTAACGGTATTAGGTGGTTGAAGTTCGGCAATAATTTTCACTTTTGCCTGATCAACTTCCATCCCTATTTGTGAAACTTTATGTCCAAGTACAATTCCTTCTGTGACCATAAATTGACATTTTTCCCAGTTTAGAACTAAATTTGTTTCTTCACATCTCTTCAAAAAATTCATTATATTTTCCAAGCAAGATTCAAAAGAAGTTCCAAATACTGATAAATCATTCATAAATACTTCAATTCCTTTATCGGTTAAATCACAGAATATTGACATCATACATCTTTGAAAAGTTGCAGGTGCATTGCATAAACCAAAATGCATTCTTCTAAAGGTAAATGTACCATAAGGACTTGTAAATGTTGTCTTCTCTTGATCCTTAGAAGCAACAGGTAATTGATGATAACCAGAATATCCATCCAGAAAACAGAAATATGAGTGTCCAGCTAGTTTATCCAACATTTGATCCAAGAAAGGTAAAGGAAAATGATCCTTTTCTAGTGACGTTATTTAATTTTCGATAGTCAATGCAAATTCACCAACCAGTAACTTGTCTTGTTGGGAATAATTCATTTTTATCATTAACAATGACAGTTACTCCTCCTTTCTTCGGAACACAATGAATAGGACTTACCCATTGGCTATCTAAAATAGGATACATAATTCCAGCATCTAACCATTTCAAAATCTCTTTCTTAACAACCTCTTTCATAATTGGGTTTAATCTTCTTTAGGGTTCAATAGTGGGTTTACAATTTTCCTCCATTAAAATCCTATGCATGCAGACTGAATGGCTCATTCCTTTTATATCTGCAATAGTCCAACCAAAAGCTTTCTTATAATTCTTCAGAACTCCTATTAATTTTTGTTCTTGAACTTTGCTTAATTCTAAAGATATAATTACAGGTAAAGTTAATGAATTTCCAAGAAATGCATAATGTGCAGGTAACATTTTTAATTCTAGTTCAGGGGATTTTTCAATTGAGGGTAAAAGTATATCATTTTTAGTTGTATCTAAAATTTCCCAGTTTTCATGAATATAATGAGTTTCTTCAAATAATTTTTCTTCATTTAATTTTTCATTTTCTTCATTTAATGACTCATTATATAACATAGATTCTTTATCTTTATCATCAGTAATGACCTTACATTTTTCTTGATAATGCTATTCAATTATATAATAAAAAATATCCATCCGATAGCATTTTTCCTTATCAGAATACCTCATTGATTTCAGACCATTAAATGTTATCTCTTGATCGTTAACTCTCATCTTTAATTCTCTTTTTTGCACATCAATCATAGCTCATTCGGTAGCTAGAAATGGTCTACCTAAAATGATAGGTATTTGTTTATCTTCTTCCATATCTAGAACAATGAAATCCACAGGGAAGATAAATTTATCTACCTTAACAAGAACATCCTCTATAACTTCTTTAGGATAAGTGATCGATCGATCATCTAACTGAAGAGTTACAGTAGTAGGAGAAATCTCTCCAAAATCTAACCTTCGAAAGATTGATAATGGCATGACATTAATACTAGCTCCTAAATCACATAAGGCTTTTCCACAGAATTTTTCTCCATTAGCACATGATATAGTGAAACTTCCAGGATCTTTAAGCTTCCGAGGTAATTTCTTCTGAATTATTGCACTACATTCTTCACTTAATGCAATAGTTTCATAAGCTTCAAATTTTCTCTTCTTGCTTAAAATATCCTTCATAAATTTTGCATAGCTTGGCATTTGCTCCAAAGCTTCAGCAAAAGGAATGTTGATGGTAAGTTTCTTAAAAATTTCAAAGAGTTTAGAAAATTGATGGTCAAGCTTTTGCTGTTTTAGTCTTTGAGGAAAAGGTGGTGGTGGTCTTTCAACTTCCACTTCAATAGGTACTACAGCCTGATCTTTACTTGGAGAAAGGGTATCTTTAGGTTTTTCAATCTCTTTAACTTATTTCTCTTTTTCAATCTCATTCTGTGTTCTCTCTTTTAATTTTTTTCCACTTCTGAGTTTTACAGCTTTTGTTTGTTCATGTTCTTTTCCAGATTCTTTAGGATTAATTTCGACATTGCTAGGTAGTGTTCCTTGAGGTCTGTAATTAATGAAATTAGCAATTTGACTCATCTGATTCTCAATATTACAAATAGCAGTGTTTTGACTTTGTAACTGATTGCTTAGTTGCAAGATTAATTCTTCTACGGGCAACTTTTTCTGCTGATTGTTATAACCAGAAGGGTAAGTTGGTCCATAGTTTGAAATTCTTTGATTGTTCCAATTTGGATTAACTTGATTATTATTCCATTGTTGATGTCCATTACTCCAATTAAAATTAGGATGATTTTTCCAACCAGGATTATAATAATTAGAATAAGGGTTATTAGTTTTACTAGCAAGAGCTTGCAAAGTTTCCATTGTTTGAGAATCATCAGAATTTGCAGAATTATCATTACTTACATGAGATATGTTAATAGGAAAATTATCTAATTTCTTAGATATCGCAGCCACTTGTGAAGCTAAAATAGAAAAGGCTTCATTATCTTGAATAGTGACCATTCTTTTAGTATTATCAGAAGGCCATTGAAAATTATTATTAGCCATTTCTTCAATTAAGGTGTAGGCTTCTTCAAATGTCTTAGCCATTAAAGAACCACCAGCAGCAGCTTCAATAATAGATCTAAGTGACCTAATAAGTCCATTATAAAATGTTTGAATGATTAACCAATCTAATAAAGCATGATGAGGACATTTTCTTAATAGTTCTTTAAATCTTTCCCAAGATTCATAAATTATTTCTCCATCAAATTGCGTAAATGATGTAATATCATTTCTCAATTTAGCAGTTTTAGAAGGAGAAAATTATTTAGTAAGGAATTTTTGTGCCACATTTGCCCATGTTTTAATAGAACAATTTGCTAATGAATTAAGCAACATCATTGATTTATCTTTTAAGGAAAAAGGAAAGAGTCTAAGCCTAATAGCATCATCAGAAACATTATTATATTTAAAGGTAGCACAAAGTTCTAAAAAACTAGCAAGGTGTAAATTTGGATCCTCATTAGGTGTTCCTTCAAATTGATTATTTTGAGCCATTTGAATAATATAAGGTTTAAGCTCAAAAGAATTAGCATCTACAGCTGGCATTTGAATACTAACATGAAGTTCATCAACTGTAGGGTTTCCATATTCCCTTAATGGTTTATAAATATTTTGTTCATTAATTTCGATTGGATTTTGATTATTGTTAAGTAAGTTAGCCATTTCTTGATGTTTTGAAATTTTTTTTCCTTTGTTAATTTATTTTAATTGTTCTTTCTATTTCAGAATCAAAAGGTAGTAATCCTTCAGATCCATAACTACACATAAAATTTAAAATATTTTTGTTTTGTTTTTTTTTATTTTTATTTTTCTTATCTTTCTTTTTACTTTTTATTCTAATCTATCCCCGGCAGCGGCGCCAAAAACTTGATGCGATGCGACTTTATATATGCTTTTAAATACAAGAATTTGATACCACTTTTAGAATATTTAATTCCTGGCAAATGACTTCAAAAACTTGATGTGCGATGTTTACTTTTACTTATGAATTTATATTTAGATTTTATAATAATTATTGTAAAATCCACAATTTTAAATGCAAGTATACGTATCATTCATGTAATACAGGGCTCTAGTGTAGTCCTGGTTATCGATCCCACGGGGATAGTGTTTTTATAAAAAGTAAGAAATTTAAGAAATATTTTGAAATTTATCAAATTAAAAGTAATATATATATATATATATATATATATATATATATATATATATATATATATATATATATATATATATTCAAATTTAATTTACTAACAATTTTAACTATAAGCAAGTAAGCAGTAAGCAGTAATAAAGTAAAGTAAGCATTAATTAAAATTCAATGCAAGTATAAAAACGACTTTCTCCTTTTCAACTAATCCAAGATTTTTAGAATAATTATCTTTTGTGGGGAAGTTAGATTATTGTATTGTGCCAAATAGAAGAATTCCTATTCTTTACCCTTTAGTTTAGGTGCAAAGAACATTGACTAATCTATAGATCGGTTCAGGATGTTTTATTAGTAGAGTGGGTTAATCTAGGCTCACACTACTAGATGTCTAAGGGTGGCTATGGTCGGCCCTACCAATAACCCGTTCCCTTTCTATAAACTAAATTATTAGAATTTAGTCTGTCACTCTAAAAACTAATTAATTTTACGCCCAATAAATAATATCTTCCTATTTATTTGCACTTCATCTTAAATAACCCGCGCATAGCCTGCGATTACCTAAGGATTCATATGATATTTACTAGTTAAGAATTTATCACCGGCTAGGTCTCAAAATTCTTCAACAGGTTTTAACAATTTAAATGGCCAATTTAAAAAGTAAACTAAGATCAAGTATTAATATCATCACAATGTTTTAAATATTTTAAATTTAATTCTCCTACAAAATTTAATTAATTTATTATCTTTTCATAGTTGAAAGGAGAAATATAACTAACTACTCAGAACACATTGAAATCACACAACAAAACATATTTATAAAACTTTGAACTAAGGTACAAATACTTATCTGAAGTGTTCCTTCAAGTGATCCGCTGACTTCTACTGACTCCAAAGTAATGATGAAAGCTTCAACAGCAATAACACATAATAAATACTCAAAATAAACTCATTAGATACAACGTAAAGTAGCACCCTAAGTGTGGAAGAGACTAAAAAAACTAAGTAAAACTAGAGGGGGGAGAGAATGTGCTAAAAGGGGCCATTAGAATGGGCTCTTATTTATAGAGTTCTGAATTTGACCAGGGTTTGCTTAAGGCTCCTCTTCAAAATTTGTCCAAATTAAATGCATATTCTAGAAGTTAACTGTCGCGCCTAGACGCTGGGAGCTGGTGCCTAGGTGCCGGACTCCGTGACTAGGTCTTCGTACCTCTTCACTTTGGATCACACTTCTTCGCGATTAAAACCGTTTTCTTGTGTCCAAATGCATTGTATCACATGTCCTATATATTAGGAGTAACTTCCAGTCTTCTAGAAGCTCTAATAACCGCTTAACTCCGTCAAAATAACTCCCCAAAATTATCAAAAAATCTTAACAGCGTCTGTATCGAGCTGGCGGTTAGGTACCAGATTCTGGCGCCTAGGCGCCAGGCCAATAATTCCAATATTTTGCTCCATAAGCTCCATTTTTGCTCCTTTTTCCTCCTTTCTCCTTCTTTTTCCTTCTTGGACTCTTTTTTAATCATCTAAATCCAAAAACATGAAAATACCTTTCATTAAAGCATAATATCCTTAAGAATAGAATCATAAATAAGACATAAAAATACGTATTTTTTAGGTAGATCAAAGCTCATCAACTACTCCAGCACTTTCACACAGAGAATATATCAAAGATGGAAATTCAAGTCCAACAGAAGTGATAAAATGAGTAGTGGCCTCTACAGAATCATAAATGATACTCCCTACATCAATTGGCTTCCTCTCTTGTATGCAGTAGTTGAGGATAGCTCTATCCTTGGTAACTTTGCTCAAATGATTGGATGGAAGGAGACGAGCAGAAATAAAGTAGTGTCATGCCTTTGAAACACCGTTAAGCTTAGAAGATGAAAAATTTACCCTTTTTTCGTTCTGGATCTTCCAAGCTCCAGTTCCATCAGTCAGGTAAGCAATAATCATATCTAAATATCCTTCAGATGGAGATAATCTGGAGTAATAACACTCGATGTTTGGTGGCAGGCTGTAGAAAATGTTGATACGCTCGGGAGTGAATCCTACTCCAACTCCTCCAGCATCCACGAAATTGGCATAAAACTCCCTAATGACAGGAATAACAACAACAACAGTAAAATAGCAGAATCATTGCCAGTTGAGTGCAACAATCGTATCCTCAATTCTTCCTCCTAGATTGTAAAAACTTTGTTCCGAGATAAACTTCCGAGTCGTAGCAAAATCATTGTACTGGAAATGTTCAGTAGTAGTGACAAACTTGCTACGATCAAGTTTTTCTCATTCCTTTCCTCGCTTAGATTTGGGTGCCATCTAAACGTCAAATAAAAACGCAAAATAAATTCATAGGATCAAAGAAAATAAACTAATTTAAGCTTTTCAAACTTGAAAGAGCTTAAAAATCCATGGATTTAACTCGCATAAAAATTTTTCTCAAAATTTCGGTTTTCTTCAATGTAAGAAAAATCTATGGTGAAAATCAAATATAATTAGTTTAGAATGTAGATCTAACCTTAGGATGAAGAAATCGAGTGATTTCAAGCTTAAAAACATGAAAATCCGACCTCAAATAGGATCTCTAGGGTCTCTTTTGGTAAAAACCAGAGGAAAGGGAAGCTTAAGCGTCAAAAATGGCGTGGGGTATTTAAGAAGATGAAGTTTCGGGTTCAGGACGAACCGGTGCTTAGGCACCGAATTCTGGCGCCTAGGCGCCAGACTCGCCTTTCCAAAAATTCGATTTAAATTTTATATTTTCCACCAAAACTTATCAAATTCGACTCCTAATTACTTTTATAAGAGTATTAATCCAATTTATATCCTCCAAATATTTCCACAATCAATTTAAAATGATAACTAAGATCCACATTTCAAACACAAAATTTAACTAAACTCTTCAATTCCAATTCACAATTTTCATTCCAAACTCAATAAATTCCATAACAAGACTATAACAAGGTTCATCATTCTATAAACAACACAAATAACATAAATTCAAAGCAAATTTTCAATCCAACAACACACATTGAACACTTAAGCAAACACACAAACTAGATAATCGACACACTAGAACTTGACTCAATCACACCTAGAACACATAAGAGATCTATTCAACACCGATCTTTAATTTCCATTTCTTTTGCAATGAAGTTTGCTAGGACCGTCGAGATATAAAACCAATGCCCTTGGAAATTCCAAAGCTATCTTTTTATCGATCCACTTGTTCTTCTCGTACATTGCTACTTGAGTGTCTTGATAGGCCGCCATATGATCAAATTGAAGTTTCCTTTGCCATTCCATGTGCTCAATTTGATGATACATTTCATGAAAACGATTCTCAATGCTTTGAAGTTTTGCTTCAATCTTTTCCAAATGACTAAACAATCTCTCCATACTAACAGCAATAAAACCATTAAAATAAGGTTGAGGATCTTTGAGAGATTTGTTTCTTACCTCATTTCCATGATTTCCTCTATCCATTGCTTCCAAATTCTTCTTAACTCCTCCAAAATAGATTGCTCTAATCGAAATTAAGGTTTTTATGTGATTGGGGACGAAGATATGTCAATATATAAGGAGATTTCGTGTGAAAAACTGAAGATTTTCGGTTTTTACACGACCTGTAACCGTGGCACTTAGGCGCTGGAATTTGGCGCCTAGGCGCCGGATCATCGATACATGCAGGCTATTCTGGCGCTTAGGCGCCAACTTTTGGCGCCTAGGCGTCGAAACCTCGATCGACTCTAATTCGCCTATTGTCAAATTTACAAAGTTTCGATCTTAAAAATAGGTCTAATAAAAGGGTGTGACCCACATACAAACACGATTAAGATAAGTTCAAATCACAAACAATCACAATAATAATAAATGGGTTGCCTCCCACAAAGCGCTTGGTTTAATGTCGTCAGCCCGACCTAATTAATTAAATTAATCGGGTAGACTAAGTTCGTAAGCCTCTTTGTAATTTGGTTTCATTTCTCCCATATAAGGTTTCAGTCTTAATCCATTAATTTTAAATACTTTTCTACTTTAATATCCATAGCTCCATAAGGGTACAATTTCTCAATTATAAATGGTCCCATCCATTTATATCTTAATTTTCTAGGAAAATGTTTTAAACGAGCATTAAATAATAATAATTCTTGTCCAGGCTCAAATATTTTCCTTGAAATCTTTTTGTCATGCAATTTCTTCATTCTTTCCTTATAAATCTTTGCATTTTTATAGGACTCATTTCTTAGCTCTTCCATTTCATTCAGTTGTAATAATCGTTTCTCTCCTGTAGCATTCAAATAGTAATTAAACTCCTTTATCGACCAGTAAGCTTTATGTTCCAGTTCAACAGGTAAGTGACAATGTTTACCATAAACTAACTGATAAGGTGACATTCCGATAGGTGTTTTATAAGTTGTTCTATAAACCCATAATGTAAAATCAAGTCTATCAACCCAGTCAGTTCTTTTAGGATTAACATTCTTCTCTAATATTCTTTTAATTTCTCTGTTTGATAGTTCAGCCATTACACATATTTAAGGGTGATAAGCAGTTGCAATTCTATGTTTAATTCCGAATTGTTCCAGTAATGATTGAATTCTTATATTCCTGAAATGACTTCCCCCATCTGTGATAATTACCCTGGGCATTCCAAATCTTCTAAAAATCATCTTCTTTAAAAATTTCGAAACACTTTTGGAATCACAGTTAGGTAAAGCTACAGCTTCGATCCACATTGAAACATAATCAACTACTAATAAAATATAAATCTTTCCAGATGATGGTACTAAAGTCTAAACCCTATACATCAAAAATTTCAATTTCTAATATATAGTTTAGAGGCATTTCATCTTTTCTGGATATATTCCCCATTCTTTGACATCGATCACAAGTTTTCACATAATGTCCAACATCTTTAAATAATGTTGGCCAATAAAATCCATAATATAAATTTTAAACGCAGTTTTATCTACTCCAAAGTGTCCTCCAAATTCAGAATCGTAACATTTTTGAATAATTGCAAAAGTTTCTTCATAAGAAACATATCTTCGAATCACAAAATCTCTTCATATTTTAAATAAATGAGGATCTTCCCAAATGTATGATTTACAATCATTCTTGAATTTCTTAATATATTTGTTATTCAACCCATATGGTAAAATATTGATAACCAAATAGTTAACTATATCTGCATACCAAGGCATTTGTAATCCTTGAATAACATATAACTGTTCATCGTGGAATTTCTCATTTATATTTTCTTCATAAATCTTCTCACTATTATTTTTTATTCTTGATAAATGATCAACAATTTGGTTGTCAGTTCTTTTTCTGTTCACAATTTTGAAATCAAATTCTTGTAAAAGTAAAACCCATCATATCAATCTAGGTTTAACATCCTTTTTAGACATTAAATACTTAATACCAGAATGATCAGTATGTACGATACATTTCGTCCAAGAAGATATGGTCTAAATTTATCTAAGGCATATACTATTGAAAAAAGCTCTTTTTCAGTAGTAGTATAATTTATTTGAGTTTCATTAAGAGTTTTGCTAGCATATATATAACTTTAAAAATTTTCTCATATTTTTGTCCCAATACAGCTCCAATTACATAATCACTTGCATCACACATTAATTCAAAAGGTTTACCCCAATCAGGTGCAACAATAACATGTGCAGTGATTAATTTTTCTTTTAAAATATTGAACGCATTCAGACAATCTTCATTAAATTCAAATTTAGCTTCTTTTTCCAATAAATGGCAAAGAGGTTTAGCAATTTTAGAAAATTCCTTTATATATCTCCTATAAAATTCAGTATGACCCAGAAAACTTCTCACATCAGTAACGGTAGTAGGTGGTTAAAGTTCAATAATAATTTTCACTGTTGGCTGATCAACTTCCATCCCTATTTGTGAAATTTTATGTTCAAGTACAATTCCTTCTCTGACCATAAATTGACATTTTTCCTAGTTTAGAACCAAATTTGTTTCTTCACATCTCTTCAAAACTTTTGTTATATTTTCCAAGCAAGACTAAAAAAAAGTTCCAAATACTAAAAAATCGTCCATAAATACTTCAATTCCTTTATCAATTAAATCACATAATATTGACATCATTCATCTTTAAAAAGTTGAAGGTGCATTGCATAAACCGAAAGACATTCTTCTAAAGGCAAATGTTCCATAAGGACTTGTAAATGTTGTTTTCTCTTGGTCCTCAGGAGCAACAGGTAATTGATGATAACCATAATATCCATCCAGAAAATAGAAATATGAGTGTCCAGCTAGTTTATCCAATATCTGATCCAAGAAAGGTAAAGGAAAATGATCCTTTCAAGTGGCGTTGTTTAATTTTTGATAATCAATGTAAATTCGCCATCCAGTAACTTGTCTTGTCGGAATAATTTCATTTTTTCATTAATAATGACAGTTACACCTCCTTTCTTCAGAACACAATGAATAGGACTTACCCATTGGCTATCCGAAATAGGATAAATAATTCCAACATCTAACCATTTCAAAATCTCTTTCTTGACAACCTCTTTCATAATTGGGTTCAATTTGATCTTTACAACCTCAGCATACAACCTCTTTCAAAATCTGATCTTTACTTTGAGAAAGAGTATCTTTAGGTTTTTCAATTTCTTCTACCTCTCTCACTTTTTCAATTTCATTCTGAGTTTTCTCTTTTAATTCCTTTCCACTTCTAAGTTGTACAACTTTTGCTTGTTCATGTTCTTTCCCAGTTTCTTTAGGATTAATTTCTACATTGCTAGGTAATGTTCCTTGAGGTTTGTAATTAAAAAAATTAGTAATTTGACCCATCTGATTCTCAATATTACGAATAACAGTGTTTTGACTTTGTAACTGATTACCTAGTTGCAAGATTAATTCTTCTATAGATAACTTTTTTTGCTGATTATTAAAACCAGGAGGGTAAGTTAGTCTAAAGTTTGAATTTCCTTGATTGTTCCAATTTGGATTAACTTGATTATTACTCCATTGTTGATGTCCATTATTCCAATTAAAATTAGGATGATTTTTCCAGCCAGGATTATAATAATTAGAATAAGATTTATTAGTTTTACTAGCAATAGCTTGCAAAGTTTCTATTGTTTGAGAATCATCAGTATTTGCAGAATTATCATTACTTACATGCAATATATTATTAGCAAAATTACTAATTTCTTAGATATCGCAGCCACTTGCGAAGCCAAAATAGAAAATGCTTCATTATCTTGAATACTTGCAATTCTTTTAGGATTAACCCTTTCAGAAGGCCAATGAAAATTATTATTAGCTATTTCTTCAATTAAAGTATAAGCTTCTTCAAATGTTTTAGCCATTAAAAAACCACCAGCAGCATCATCTATAATAGATCTAAGTGATCTAATAAGTCCATTATAAAATGTTTGAATAATTAACCAATCTGACAAAGCATGATGAGGACATTTTCTTAATAGTTCTTTAAATCTTTCCCAAACTTCATAAATTGTTTCTCCATCAAATTATGTAAATGAAGTTATATCATTTCTTAATTTAGCAGTTTTAGAAGGAGGAAAATATTTAGCAAGGTATTTTTGTGTCATATCTGCCCAAGTTTTAATAGAACAAGTTACTAATGAATTAAGCCAAAATTTTGCTTTATCTTTTAATAAAAAGGAAAGAGTCTAAGCCTAATAGCATCATCAGAAACATTATTATATTTAAAGGTAGCACAAAGTTCTAAGAAAATAGCAAGGTGTAAATTGATTATTTTGAACCATTTGAATAATAGAAGGTTTAAGCTCAAAAGAATTAGCATCTATAGCTAGCATTTGAATACTAATATGAAGTTCATCAGCTGTAGGGTTTGCATAATCCCTTAATGGTTTATAAACTTTTTGTTCATTGATGTTTATTGGATTTTGATTATTGTTATGTAAGTTAGTCATTTCTTGATATTTTTGAATTTGTTTTCCTTTTTTAAGTCTTTTAACTGTTCTTT
This sequence comes from Papilionanthe hookeriana x Papilionanthe teres, assembly GCA_022702705.1. Taxonomy (NCBI): domain Eukaryota; kingdom Viridiplantae; phylum Streptophyta; class Magnoliopsida; order Asparagales; family Orchidaceae; genus Papilionanthe; species Papilionanthe hookeriana x Papilionanthe teres. The sequence continues at coordinate 139,167,718 of CM040423.1, read as the reverse complement.
CTAATTCAGAATCAAAAGGTAATAATCCTTCAGATCCAGAACTACGCATAAAATTAAAATCTTTTTGGTGTTTTAAGTTTATATATATACTTTCAAATGCAAGAATGGAGCCAAAAACTTGATGTGACTCAGCCTAACGGGGCTTTATATATACTTTCAAATGCAAGAATTTGATACCACTGCTAGAAGATTTAATCCCTGACAATGGTGTCAAAAACTTGATGTGACTCAACTTTTACTTATGAAAGAATTTATGAATTTATATTTAGATTTTTATAATAATTTTTGTAAAAGTCACAATTTCAAACACAAGTATATGTATCGTATCAAGTAATACAGGGCTCTAGTGGAGTCCTGGTTATCGATCCCACAGGATTTTGAGAATATTAAGTAATATTTTTAGATTTTTCAAATTAAAAGTAATTTTTATTTTTATTTCTTTTCAAAGTTTACAATTGATATTTAATAAACTTTATACTAAATGTAAGTAAGCAATAATAAAATAAGGATTAATGCAGGTATAAATAAAACAACTTTCTCCTTTTCAACTAATCTAAGATTTTTAAAATAATTATCATTTGTGGAGAATTTAGATTTTGGTATTGTGTCAAATAGAAGCATTCATATTCTTTACCCTTTGGTCCAGGCATAAAGAACATTGACTAATCTATAGATCGGTTCAGGATGTTTTATTAGTAGAATGGGTTAATCTAGGCTCACACTACTAGATGTCCAAGGATGGCTATGGTCGGCCCTACCAGTGACCCATTCCATTTTTATAAACCAAATTGTTAGAATTTAGCTGTCACACTAAAAACTAATTAATTCTGTGCCCAGTAAATCATATCTTTATATTTATTTGCACTTCACCTTGAATAACTCGCATAAATCCTTCGAATACCTAAAGATTCATGTGATTTCTACTAGTTAAGAACTCATCTCCGGATAGATCTCAAAATTCTTCAACAGGTTTTAACAATTTAAATGTCCAGTTTTAAAAGTAAACTAAGATAAGGTATTAATATCATTACAATTTTTATAAATATTTTAAATTAAATTCTCCAACAAAATTTATTTATCTTATTATCTTTTCATAGTTAAAACGATTAAGAAAACTAACTACTCATAACACATTGAATTAACACAACAACATATTTATAAAACTTTGAACCAAGTTACAAATACTTATCTGGAATGTTCCTTCAAGTGATACGCTGACTCCTACTGACTCCAATGTAATGATGAAAGACTTCAACAGCAACAACACTAATAATCTCACACATAACACTCAAAATAAACTAAAAATAAACTCACTAAATAACAAAGAAGGTGGCTCCCTAAAATAATTGGATGGTTATATGGTGCTTGGGGACTATAGGATGCTAGAAGGGGTGAAAGAGGCGATTTTCTCTCTAGAATGGGCTCCTATTTATAGAGCTCTGAATTTGACCAGGGTTTGCTTAAGGCACCTCATAAAAATTCATCCAAATACAATGTATCTTCTACAAGGTAACTGTCACGCCTAGGCGCCGAACTCCGTCACCAAGTCTTCGCACCTCTTCACTTTGGATCGCACCTCTTCGCGATTAAAACCGTTTCTCTGTGTCCAGATGCATTGTATCACATGTCCTATATATTAGGAGTAACTTCTAGTCTTCTAGAAGCTCTAATAACAGCTTAACACCGTCAAAATAACTGCCCAAAATCATTAAAAATCTTAGACGCGTCTGTATCGAACTGGCGCTTAGGCGCCGGATTTTGGCGCCTAGGCGCCAGGTCTACAATTTCGACAAATTTGCTTTTTAAGCTCCATTTTTGCTCCTTTTTTATTTTTTTTCCTTCTTGAACTCTTTTTTTATCACCTACATCCAAAAACATAAAATACCTTTCATTAAAGCATAATATCCTTAAGAATTGAATCATAAATAAGACATAAAAATGAGTATTTCTTAAGAGGATCACCACTACTGAAAGAGAGTTATTAGCGATCATTTATGCCTATGAAAAATTTAGATATTACTTAATTGGAGCTAAATGTATAGTGCATACTGATCATTCTGCTATTAAATATTTAATGTAAAAGAAGGATGCAAAACCAAGATAGATTCGATGGATACTTTTAATGCAAGAATTTGATTTTAAGATCGTTAGTAGAAAAGGGGTCAATAATTAAATAGCTGATCATTTATCTAGACTTGAACAACCTAATTTGGATGATTTTGAAAAGGAAATCACTGAAACTTTTCCTGATGAGCAATTATATAGTATTATTGAAGGAAATTTATCGTGGTATGCTGATATTGTGAACTACATTGTTAGTAATATTTTGCTACCTGATTTAACAATGCAACAACAGAACAAATTTAAGCATGATGCTAAATTTTATTTTTGGGACGATCCTTATCTACACAAGCAATGTAAAGATCTTATTATTAGGAGATGTGTGCCTTATGAAGAACTGAAAGAATTATTCGAGAATGTCATGATTCTGAATTTGGAGGACATTTCAGAATTGATAGAACTGTACGTAAGATTTTGCAATCTGAATTTTATTGTCCTACACTTTTCAGAGATGTTTATAGATTTATCAAAACTTGTGATTAATGTCAGAGAATAGACAATATATCTAGAAGAAATGAGATGCCTCTTAATTTTACTTTGGAAGTTGAAATTTTTTATGCTTGGGGATTAAATTTTATGGGACCATTTATACCTTCATTTGGAAATATATATATACTAATTGTTGTTGATTATGTATCAAAATGGATTGAGGCAATAGCTTTACCTAGGTGTGATGCTAGAAGTGTTTCGAAGTTTTTAATGAAAAATATTTTCACAAGATATGGAATACCTAGAGTAATCATCACTGATGGAGGATCTCATTTTAAGAATAATATGATTCAGAGATTGGTGGAAAAAATGTAATATTATGCGTAGAATCACTACAGCTTTTCATCCCCAAACTAATGGTTTAGCAGAGATATCTAATCGTTAAATTAAACTAATTTTGGAGAAAGTCATTAATCCTAAGAAATTGGATTGGTCTGCTAGATTAGATACTACTTTATGGGCATACAGAACTGCCTATAAAACTCCTATAGGAATGTCCCCTTACAGATTAATTTTTGAAAAACTTGTCACTTGCCAGTTGAATTATAATATAAAGCATATTGAGGGATAAAGAAATTGAATTTTAATTTGAAAGATGCTGGTGAGAAGAGACTGATGCAATTGAATGAATTAGAAGAAATCAGAAATGAATCATATGATAATGATAGAATATATAAGGAGAGAAGAAAAATATGGCATGATCGGAAGATTATTAAAAAAGAATTTGAATCAAGAAAAAAAGTTTTATTATACAATACAAGATTGAAATTATTTCCTGAGAAACTGAAATCTAGATGGACAGAACGTTTTATTGTTATAAAAATATATCAGTTTGGAGCTGTGATTATCGAAGACCATAAATCTGGAAGAATATTCAAAGTTAATGGTCAAAGGTTAAAACCATATTTTGAAGGCAATAGACCTAATTTTAAAGAGGTTTTTCATGTTGGATCAACCTGATAATTGGAAGTTATGTCAGGCTGACGACATTAAACCAAGCGCTTTCTAGGAGGCAACCCACAGTTATTGAGTGTTTTCTTTGTTTGATGTGTTATTTGTGTTTGTTTATTATTTAATTAAGTCTTATTCTTCCTTTATTATCATTAACAAAATTTAACAAATAAATCGAATCAAAGTTTGGAAATATTTTGGATAAAGTGAAGTTTGGCAAAATTTGAACTAACACCCAACGTCGCTATTATCAGTGTCGGACCGTGCCTCTGTTCAGAAAATAGTTTCTCGTCTTTAAATTTGAGTTTTGACGGTTCTAGGCGGTAATTCTTCCATTAGAACTTCCAAAAATAGCCCCTAGACGCAGGAACTACCAAAGGAACGAAGATAAAGATACTAAATCTTGTCTAAAAGGGTTCCGACTCGATGGAAACTTTAAGATTTCAAGTTTTCAACAGTAGAAAGTTTGTCAGTTTCAAAGCGCAATGCTTGTTCAACAAAAAAATTTCTCGAAAATGATATTGATTAAGGAGTGAGGCTTTGTGAATTGAGGTACGAATTCTCCTACCACTAGAATTGATGAAATTATTGTTCAGAGACATTGGGAAGTATTGTGTTATACTACTACCGCCGTAGTTGTACTGCTTGTGAAGCAGTTTTATGTAAATCTTCATGGGATCAACCAAGGAGCAGTCTATGTGCGATCTAGGTTTGTCATGTTTACTCCTGCAAAGATTAATGATTTATACATGATTAAGAATGTGCCAATCTGCCACTAATTGAATTTTGCCCCGATGAAGGACAATATGAATGATATATACAAATATCTGACGGATGGAAGTGATGAATGAAAGATAAGAGATAACAGGCATGTAAGTTTTTCGACCACACTGTTAAATCCTATGTCGAAACACTTACATTATTTCATATGTGCAAAATTGCTCCCAACTATGAAAATCATTAAAGTAACTAAGGAGTGTGTTATTTTGAACTACTGTATTCAAATGGGGATGCCTATTGATGTTGGTTTGATAATTGTTAAATCTGTTTTGGGATTGATCGTTCATGGATCAAAGTATGGACTTAGACATACTTCCACCATATTTCTCCTCTGCAGTCAATCACAAGTGCCATATGAGAACTGGGAAAGAATACTTCTACCTTGGAAGCCTATAGACCCAACAGATGCATATAGTAACCAGGCAGTTGGTGATATGAATGACTTGAGCATTATTGAAGATCAACTATCTCAGATTCAACACCTAATCCTCCTTACTTTTCTGAAAGTTCACATATCATCTTGAAGAAAATTAATAAATTGGAGAAGGAAGTGTAACACCTGATGAATGCAATCAACAATCTATCTGACTTCTTTGATCATCTGGATTGGAGAATGAAGTAGCACTTTGATTATTTTGGATATGTTAAAGGAAGTTTGATGCGGCTGATGAAAAGGAAAGGGTAGATTGAAGAGGATTCTACTGAAGAATTCATGTTTCGTCCACTATACAATCTGTTCATTCATGCTCAATTAATTAGAGATATTAAAATTGATGATAGTTCTGAGGAAGATTGAAGACTTGACTATTGTATGTCTGTGTTTGTGTATTTGAACTGTTTGCTTTACTTTAACTCCTTTGCTTGGATGTTATATTTGAACTTGCTTTCTTATTTAGTTTTCTGCGTTATTGTGTTGTGGTTATGATTGACGCTAAATTTTAGAATTATATGGCTTGATGATGTGTAGAATTTAGTGTTATGTGTTTGTGTCTTAAAAGTCGGAAGCCCAGTTTTTGAACTGACGTCGAACGGCGCTGTCACCAGCACCGGACCATGCTAAAAGATAAAGAGTTTATCCATAAGAGCAGAATAATGCGCCGAACGGCGCTGCCGATAGCGCTAGACTAGAAAAAAGGCCCGAAACTCTAAATTTTTGTGATTGTTACCTAGGACTCGCCATTTTTGCCCAAACTGTCATCTTCTATCTCTAGCCAAAGCCTATTTTCACACCTAGGGCTCACTAGCATTTGGATTTGAAGTGATTTCGTGCCGAAAGAGTTTGGATTTCATCTTCTCTTGGTAAGAGCTACACTTTAACCTAAAATTTTTCGATTTTGACCGTGGAAATATTCTACATTAGGAAGATTTAAAATTTTGATGTTTTTGGAGAAAATTTGGAGATTTTTCTTGGATTTTGAGTTCTTATCTATTTAAATTTTCCTTGGAGTCTATTACATTGCAATTTTAAAATTGATTTAGATAAATTTGGTATTTTTAGAAAATGGTTCCAAGAATTTCAAAGGGGAAGAGAAAATTTGAGCATGATGATAGAAAATTTGTGAATTTCAAGGCTTATTCTCACTGTAGTACATTTCTTAGCAATAAGAAATGTATTCAAGTGAAAGCCTTTGAAAATCCTGGAGGTATGCTTGAAGAACTTATTGCGAATCGTCAATGGGAGATTTTCTGTTATTTCACTGTTGAAGCGATGCTGAGAATTGTTAGAGAATTTTATGCAAATCTGTATTATTCTAAGAGTGAATACATATTGGTTAGACGATAAATTGTTGAATTTACCCATGCTCGCATTAATGCATTTTATCAGTTATGAGCAACTTTTTCTTGTGAATACGAAAATTTTTCTATTATGATGAAGCATTGGATATGATTGTGAACTTTTTGACTAATTGAAAAGGGGAGTGGAAGGTTAAACAAAGACTAAAAGTTAACTTCCCCCTTTCTACTCTGAATCCTATATCAAAAGCCTGACACTATTTCATTTCTGCAAGACTTTTGCCAACCAACCATCACAGCGAGGTTACTGTAGATAGAGCTATTATGAATTACTGTATTCAGAACATGAAGAATATAAATATTGGGGCTATTATTCATAAAAGTATTTTGATGAACTCAAAAAGAGAGACTACAGGTGAACTGGGACACTCCAGCCTGATTCATGCCTTGTGTATTTAGTCAGGTGTAGCAAATGAAGCTAATGATGAGGTAGTATATTCCCTGAAACCCATTACTAAACTAAATTTGAAAACTTATGAAGCCCATGTAGGATGGAAGTGGAGTAAGAAAGCCGATGAGCCTTCTTCTAGTCATGAGAGACCATCTACATCTAGGGAGCCTACTCTGCATGATGTTATGGATCAGTTAGAAAGATTGAACACCAGAGTAGAGGGACTAGAAGGAACAAGATAAATGATGATTATCAAGTGCGGTGGAGAGAATATGAGATAGCTTATCATGATGCACAGATGAGATTTTTCAGGGGAGACACTAGTGCTGTATTTTCTACTTACCCTGAGTATACTCCATACCAGCCTGAAGAACCTGTTGGTGGAGCTCCTGCAGAGGATGAAGATTGGTAGTCTTATAGTTTTATTTTCATTTTATTTTATGTGTGATGTATATGTGATGTACCTAAGACTCTTTCTGATTAGTATTTGTGATGTCATGTGTATTTGGTTGTACTTGTAGTAGACCTTATGTTGATTTATGATGTATGCGACGTGATAGTAGAGTTTACATGTGTTTGATTTGTTAGTTTAATCTGTGATAGTAACAGTTGGATGTTAATGTTGTGTGCATAGTTTATGTTGTATGTTTTTAACCTCTCCCCTTACAAATTTCTAAACCATATTTGTGTATAGAAATGCTCTTAATTATTTCAGGCCTACTGTTCTACTTTATGAAGAAAAACCTGCTTAAACCCAAAGGAATGAAAAACCCAACATATTGAGGTATGAGTTATATGTTTAGATTTTTTCTTTCTTCCCATGTTAATTGTATTGATATTCAAAAATCTAAATTTGGGGGAGGGAGAGAATTAACAATTAATTGTTCTCATTTTAAATTATTTTCAAAATTATTAACATGATTTTTTGTAATATAACTCAATTTCAGATAAATGTATTTTGATTTTTTTTAAGTATTTTGTAAAGTTGAATGAAAGTATTTGATAATGAAAAGTAATTTTGTAGGCTAAGATATTTGGTATAGGAGAATAGGAATATAGTCAACTATTTAAAGTAATAAAAACTGTATGTTTGAAATATTAAGAATCTTAAAACCTTATGTGATAGGAAAGGATTGAGACTCTATGATGAATCATTGATAAGCTAAAGAAATACCTATAAGGTAAAAGAATGCGGTAAGTTTCAAATTTAGGGTGAGAAGGGTGAAGTTAAAAATTATTAAAGGATATCCAGATACAGTAATCCTCACTTAAAATAAAAGAAAAGAAAAGAAAAGAAAAGAAAAGGAAAGAAAAAAAGAAATAAAAGAGAGGAGAAGCTTGAGCAGATGCCTAATCAAAAATTGGCTTCACTTAGACCTACCTAAAAAGAAAATTTTAATTACTTTTCTGAACTTATATGTGTGGATTAGCATTCTTACTAATAGTGTTCTCATAAATTTATTTTCATGTAATCCGTTTAAGTGCCTTAATAAGACAATCTACAGTCATTTTTGAAATGAATAGAAGGCTAGAACTCTTAGACTTAATTACTAGATAGTCTTACACCTGCAGAATTTACTTGAATTATTCAAAGATCTTTCTGAAAATCTTAGTATTGTACTTATCTAAATCAAAATTATAGTATTCTAGAAAGAAAGTTCATTACAGTGGATCATTATTTTATGTATTAACTAAATTTACTTGAGGACAAGTAATTGTTAAGTTTGGGGGACCTTGATCCACTGAAAAATTGATAGTTTTTTACCATTCATTTAATACCTATTTTTGATGATATTGCACTTTAAAGAAAGGTATTTTTTATGATTTCATGCAGGTACAATGATTTTAGGTCTTTGGAGCAAAGGAAGTGAAAAAAAGCAAATTTGAATAAAAAAGGGACAAAAATACATTTTATTAAGCTAGCGCCGAATGACACTATCACCAGCGCCGGACTGTACTATTTTACAGAGAGTTGCGACTAAATAGGCGGAATAATGCGCCGAACGGCACCCTATCCAGCGCCGGACTGCGCCCTATCCAAATTTCAAACTAGATTTAATGTATTAGGCCTTGGGAAATTATTTTTGGCCAAATTTAAACTTTTTTGGAGCCAAGTTTAGAAAAGGGGGAGAAGAGAAGAGAAGAGTTTAGAGTGTAGAGAGAGTTTAGAGAGAGTGTCATTTCATTTTGTTTAAGAAATCTAGGTTTTGTGTTTTCTCTTCTAAGGAGTGTAAGAGGAGAGGGAGAGTGAGAGATATCTTCTTCCTTACTTATCTAAGGAGAGAATTGTGTGTTGTTGTGAAGAAAGAAGAGGATTCAAAGGAATTCCTTGAGATTCGCTTGGGAAAGAGTTTGAGATAAGTTGTCTTTACTTTACTTTATTTGTATGACGTTGTTTTTATATATATAATCCATGTTTTGTCATCTTTTCCTCATGAGTCTTGAGTAGATTTCTTTGCCTTGCTCCTTTTCATGTGATGTGTTGATCTTGTGATATGGAAATGATGTGCTAATTTATTATGGAGAATCTGTGATGACCTTTCACTTCGAACTTCATTTACTTTTTAATCTGGTCAATTGAATTGTTAAAACTTGTTGGGAATCATATGTTCCGAAAGGATTATTAGTTCCACAACAAAAGTGAAGATCACATTCAATGTCCATGAATGAGAGACGTAGTTTATGGGGATTGAGTGTAAATAAATAGGGGAACATACATTAATGAGCGTAGAATTTGAGATTTCAGAGTGACAGGATGAAATCCACAATTTGGTCCTAATGTTTAGAAACTAAAGCGAGAGTTAGCCTTCAAGCGAAGGTAAGTGGGAGCTCTGGAGTGAGAGCCAGTATCCTCCAGCCTAACCACTGATTTGGGGACTAAATTTAGGATTAGCTAATGTTTTTTATACGCTGAAAAATAGGCAAAGAATAGGAGGCAAAGAATAGGATTAGCTAATGTTTTTGGCACAATACATTTGCATCACTGATCTATGTCACAATAATCAACATATTATGATTGGAAAGGAGGAAGACTCTTTCTTACAACTTTACTTTGTTATAAATTTAGTCTTGTGTTAGTTTAACTTGCTAGAGTTTAGAACGTACTTTGGTAGAAATAGTAACTACAACTGTTTGTCTTTATTTTAAGAATTAAACTTACTTGCAATTGTGTTGTGATTCTATAAGTGATTTCTGTGCTACGCCATAAAATTAAAGCCTCCTTGTGGGATCGATATCCAGGACTCCACTAGAGCCCTGTATTACTTGAGCTATACGTATACTTGCATTTAATTGTATGACTCATTATCAAACTAAATCAATATATATATATATATATATATATATATATATATATATATATATATATATATATATATATCTAAGTCCATAAATTTTGGCAAATTTAAAAAGTCACACCAACAAGCTATTTATGAATTTTATCAATAATATGGTAATCCATCTCGTCGGCATATTTTTAGGTTGTGTGTTTTATTTTGAAAATGGGTCGCCTAACAGGAATTGTCGGCGAATTTTTAATTTAATTTACATATATATATAGTTTGAAAAGTAGTGTTTTGATTTTGAAAATAATTTTAAAAAATTTTAAGATATGAAGTCAAACCGATCTCACATCTCAAATAGTTTATATAAACGAGCACCGCACCACAAGCCGTGTATCTATCCCGAAGAATGGACACATTGCTTCGATAATGGGGCTCGATTAAATAAACTAGAAAGGTTTCGTGACATCCGTTTGGTCTCGCGAACCAATTTTATAAGCCGACAAATTCCCCGTTTAATATGAAAACATTAAACAGGGTTTATATTACCCGGGTTCTTAAAGTTCCCTATAAGGGCAAGCCCCTATAGTTAATTACATCTTAAGTGATGGGAATCACCTAAGAAAACTCTCGATAATAATCGGTAGTTCGCTCTCCGAATTGCAAAGTTTAAGTTTTCAAGGGATTGAATTTTGGAATTTCAATAGGGAATGGATCAAATTTGGAACATTTTATTTTAGGAGTCCAAAGGAAGAAGGGTAGGAGAAATCACGGATCCAAAGCGAACTCTGGTAATTTCCCGACTATTCTATTGTTTGGTTTGAATTTAGGAGAGTCCTAATGTTTATTTAATATTTTGATCTTGCCAATTTTAATTAGTTAGGACTTATATTTGTATGATAAAATCATACAAATAGCCTCGAAGATGTGAGGGTTTATGTCGTATCGGACGACTACCTCGTATTCCTAAGACCGGTTAGGGCTTAATTTTCATGATATGATCATGCAAATGCCTAACGAAGAGTTGAGGATTTATGTTGCACTAGGCAAGCTACCTCGAAGTCCTACGGCTTGGTTATTTAATTCTAAGAAAGTTTTGCTGATGTAGATTTCAGTTTTGCTGACGACGATGGCCGTGCTGCCCACCATGCTCCGAGCTCCTTGTTGTTGCAGAGGTTTAATTTTAGAAATCATAAATCAGGAGATGAGAGAAGTGTTTGGTTTTAGAGAAAGTCTTAATTTCCATGTGTCTTTAATATTTTAATTAAAACAGGTCTTAAAGTTGATTAAACGAACCGATTAAGATCCCACTGCTCCGTCATCCCTAAGCATCGTTATTTTCATCGAATTCACTTAGTCCGGATGAATTTGCTAAACTCAACTAAATGAGTTCCGCACTTTCATTTGGACCGTGGAAATCCCGTTAGCAACACGCGGGTTACATCATCCGAGGTATTCCCGATCATTCAATGAGACGTTTTAATTTAGTTGTAGTTGTAGTTTTGTTGTTCTGTTTGTGATTAAATTTCGAGTTGTCTTATATTTTGAAATGATCGTGGAGGTGAATTTTATCTTGTAGTGTCTTTTAATTTAGTTATGGGTTTCGCTTTTGGTTTCGTCCTAAAGGTGTAGGTTTTCATGCAACTCGTTGTTTATCATGCAAGAAAGGTAAGCGCGATGCGATTAAATAAATTACAAGAAAGTAAATCGCAATAAAATAAAAGCGTACTCGGAGGGTCTTCCCGTCATCCCAAGCCGCACTTAAAACACGCTTAGAATATTTAAGCATTTAAAGTAAGTTCCTAGGTAAAGTTAAGGGAAAGGTTATGGTTTTCTACCAAGTTCCTAATCCTATAGCTTAGTCGTTTCCTATGACGTCTAGGTTCTTGTATTTTAGCTCGAGGACGATTTTCTTCATCAAAGAACAACTAAGTTCAATTGTTCTTATAAATATCCTATCATATTAAGGAAGTGCTTAAGACGAATCTTAAACATCTTTTCAATATTTCTAGGATTGTTTTAAGTCCAAATGAATTTAATTACACAAATGAATTAATCGTCCGAGAGTTTAAGTTTTGTTGTCTTGCTCAGTGAACTAGGATGTTTGAATATCCTTATGAGTGAAGTGTCATTTCACTTGATACTCCATTTAGGAGTTATAAAAGTAAAAGCTCCTAATGGCAAAATGATATTTAATGATTTGTGATTCAAATTTGAGTTCAAATTAATGATTTAAGTTTGAAATAGTGTTCAAGTTATTTTAGATTTATTTTGAATTCTTTATGTCTTAGGTGATGTTATATTTAATTCAATTTAACTTAATTTAATTTAATGTGGTTTAATTTAATTTAATTTAACTTAAGTTAATTTAATGTAATATGATTTAGTTTAATTTAATTTAATTTAATTTAATTTGATTTAATTTAGTTTCAATTTAATTTAATTTAATTTAACTTAATTTAATTTAATTTAATTTAATATAATTTAATTTAATTTAATATAATTTAATTTAATATAATATAATTTAATTTGATTTGATTTAATTTAATTTAGTTTTATTTAATTTTTAATTTTTAATTTAATTTAATATAATTTTTAATTTAATTTTTTTTTTAATTTTAAAGGGATTTGTTTTAAATAATTTAACTTTTAATTTAATTTAATGATTAAGTCTTTTAGCATTTTAAATCTTAAACTTGGATTATCATTTTAATTAGGAATTAAATATTATTGGGATGATTAATTTAGGGATTTTTAAATTAAAGAACAAATCTCTTCCTAATAATATCCCTATTTTAACAATTCCAATTTTATTATTCTTCCAAATTTAACTAATTATTTAATTAAGGTTTATTAAAATTATTTTAAATTGTTTAGTAGGTTTCTACCCTTTAATTATCTAAATTTCAATCATCCAAATCAAGTTAAAATCAAATATTTTGCCTATTAACTTCATTAAGCCTAAAGTCTTAATTAAAAGGGTTAAGATTTTAATTACCATTTTACCCTTCAAGCCTAATAATTTCATAACTCACTAAATTGAGCTCAAATGAACTTGAAATTTTTATGTTACTTCACTCATATGTCAATAAAGACATTAGAGGAGAAAATGTGATTTTTCTATATTTAATTTATTTATATAATTATTTTTGGTGGAAAATAAGGATTTCCAAGGAAAATTTAATAATATGACCAAGGGAAAGTTTCTGTCCTTAAGAAAATTATGGGACATTCCTAATGACCAGAGGACCACTTGGACCAATTTTTGTGATTTTTTGAATTATATTTTATTTATTAGAATTATTTTAAACTCTGGAGTATTAATTAATTTAAAAATAGAATATAAGTTGAAAAATGAATTTTATGATTTTTAAAATTCTCTCTGATATCAAGGATTCCAGAGAACCAAATTTTACAATTTTCTGATTTTTCTTTGATTTATTATAATTATTTTAGTGAAAATGCTAGAAAATACATTTTTTAATTTTAAAATTACCCTAGGGCTTTAAAATTTAATATCTCATTAAATAGACCTGAGAAAAATATGGGGTTTGTTCCTAAGTGATTATATTTCAAAATATGACATTTTGGTGAATTTTATTATTTTTGTGATTTTTATTATTTTTATTATTAAAATATTAAAATAATGATGAAAAATCAACTTTTTTAGAAAATTGAAATTTTAATTTTCTTAAATTCCCCTGATATCAGAGAGGCTCCAAAACCAATTTGGTGAATTTTTGAAAGGTATTTTAAAAGTTATGAATTTTTAAAGTTTAAAATGACTAAATGGCTTAATCAACCCATTTAGTAGGGCTAACCAAGTCCAATCGACTTCAAACTTTTATGGTGGGTTCCTCTGATCCTAAAGGTCAGTGGAGAATTGATTTCAAGTCAATTTGATCTATGGTTAACTCTAATTAATTAAAGTCCAATTTTGGGTATTTAGGACAATTAGGGTTAATCTGAGTGAATTAACTCAAGTCCTATTTTTCCTAGTGGTTCTCTGGTCATAAGGAACATCACCAAATTTTCCTAGAATTTATTTCACAACATGCTAATTTTTGGAATTAAAATACTCAAAACAAGCAACATGCATTTGAAAAATCAATAACTTTTCACGTAGGTGGCCTCCGACCTTGGAAAATTCAGGGAATGTTCACAAGTTCGTAGGCTTCAAAAGCCCTATGGTCTCATGCCATGGTGAATTGTATGAATGCATGGAGAATTAAAACAATGCAGGGAGTAAATAATTAATTAAAAATAAAATACTGTGACAAAATTAATTAATTTCTTTTCCACATTATTCTCCTCTCGTTCACCGAGCAAGAGGGTATTTTTATTTTATTTTTGTGATTTTTCTACACAAAGATATGGATTTTTGAAGTTTAGTGAATTAAATAAATCAGAAAATCCCTAATTTTCTATTTATCCGAGCTCTGCCGCCGCGTCAACCTTAGCATCTCCGAAGGCACACGCGGCGCGCTCCCATTCGACGCCGCCTTCCGACTCGCCGTCACGCGGCCCGCGGTTCATGTATCATCTCCTCGTCCGACGCCATCTGAGCCGTCCGTCCGCGCGTGTATTAAATGAACGGCATCCGTTCATCGTCCCCAAGCCTCCTAACCCGAGAACCGTCCACCTTCTAGCCCTAAGATCTCACTCAATTCTCCATGGATTTTTATGTTCTTATACTTCTATGGATTCGTCTTCAAGAGACGAACACATCTATACGGCTAATGTTTATTGAAATTGACTCATTTGAAATGGAGAATGTTTAGAAGCTCGGGATGAAGAATTGATCCATACCTTAGCTTTGAGAGGTGAAGCCTCGATTAGAGATGCTCGACACATTCGTTGGAGCTGCAGGAGGCTAGGGATGAAGCCTCGGGATGCGGTGAATCGCTCAGGTGTGATTTTCACCAAGGCCGATCACAACCTTTGGAGTCCGGAACAACCGGGTGGCCCGGAGATGGGGCTTTTGCTCGTGGACACCTTCTCTTGGTCCGGTGAAGGTGTAGGACCAATCAATTCTGAGGATTGATCCACCGTGGAGAAGTGTCCCGGTTTTCGGTGGAATTTCAGCCGAGAAATCGGATTTTGTCAGTGGGGATTAGGGCAAATCGACACCTGGGATCAACCGCTCTAAGGGTGGAGAAGGGTTTGGAACAATTTTGCGCAGTTTCGGCAAGGTTTGTGCAACTCTCCTCGTCATGGCCGCGAGGGGTGGTGTTTAAATCAGAGAGGGCGGAGGGCCTCCTGTGGAGAGTTAGGGCTTTGGATCACCTCGCTCCGGCATGGGAAGAACAGCCATGGTGGCCATTGGGCATGGGGCAGCTCAAGCAAGGGAGAATTCCAAAGTCGGCTCACATGCGAGCTCTCGACCATGGTGTTTTCCGGTGACTCGGTGGCCGGCCGGCTGTGCATTGGTCACCATCTTGTTCGTGTGGGTCGTGGCCTGGGTTTAGTGTAGCAATCGGCAAATGCCATGTGTAAAAGGCTTGGATTAGAATGGAATGGGAGAGGGCTTATTTTGGCACAAATTGGTCAACCCCTCCATTTGGGCTAGGTGCACCACCCAAGGCTTTGTTTAGGCCGAATAGAAAGTGATTTAGGTCAGCTTAATCAGTGGGGAATGGTCACCATCCAAGTACAATTAAGCTTTAAGCAAGGTTTAGTGGAATCATGGGAGTGGTTAATCACCTTTAGGAATTAAGGAAAGAGTCTCCTCCTTTTGCCCAAAATGGCATGGTGACATGTAAAGAGGCTCTCATGGCTTCCATGTGGCTCATGCATGGCTTCATGGCTCACCTTTCGCTTCGGGAAAAGTCAAGTCAATTTCATGGAAATGGATTTAAGAAAAATTTTGGTATTTAGGGGTGATTTGGCATGAGGCTTGATTTGGAATTATTTGATGATGGGATTATAACTTAGGGAATGGCTTTGATTAAATGGATGGCAAATGGAAATGTCATGTGGGTTTTAGGGCCAATTTTGGGCTCATTGAAATGGTTTTAGATGGGCTTTTAAATGGTTTAGGAAAGTGGGCTTTTGAATTTTAAAATGGATTTTGGGATGAAATTTTGGTAAAGGCTTCGGGCCAAATAATTGTTGAGTTTGGTTTAGGGATGTGTCATGAGTGGTTTGAAACAAATTTGAGGTGATTTGGGTTTGAATCGGGTCGATACTGCCTTTTGGTAAAGAGGCTAAGGTGGGCCAAAATGGGCTACCATGGGCCAAAGTTGGGTTAGAGTTGAAATTGATGTAAAATTAATGTTGGGAAATGTTTATGGGAGTGTTTCAAAGAGGTTTTGGCTTTGGTTAGGTTTTGATTTTGGGATTTGGGCTCATTTGGGTTAAGTTTCGGGTTTAGGTCAAAATTGGGCTTTTTGATTTCGGGGTTGAATTTGAGTGGGGTTTGGGTCTAAATTTTGGGCAAATCATGTTAGTGTTTTGTTTATGGGGATGTTAAGGAAGGTTTAGAAAAGATTTGGGGTTAATTGGAGTTGAATTGGGTGAGTTTGGGCTAAGTTCGGGTCATGGGTCCAAATCGGGCTTTAAGGCCAAAAGTGAAATTGGATCCCAATGCCAATCAAATTGGGCTTGGATTTGGTCTAGATTGGTGTTGGGGATGTTAAATTGAAGTTTAGAATTGAATTGGACCAGAATTTGGGTCAATTGGGTAGGTTAGGTTTGACATTGGGTTTACTTTGGGTTAAAATGGGTCAAATTGGGGGTTTTGATAAAAGTGGGGTAAATTGACAAAATTGGCCCATGGTGTAGTTGAACAAAATGAAATTGGGAATATTTTGAATTTTCTGGAATTTTCTGGGAATTTTCTGAATTTTTGGATTTTTTGGCTAAGAGGGGTATTTTGGGTATTTGGAGGGTATTGGGAGGTATTTTTGGAATTTTTGGTATTTTTGGTTATGGATGATCAATTTGAGTAATGTGGGAATGTTTAGGATTGGTCTTGAGGAATTTTGGGTAATTTAGGTGATTTTGGAGATTTTGGGTAGTTTCGAGCGGCATTTGGTAGTTAAAGTGTGTAGGGTCCCGTGGGTCAAAAATTGAAAATTTGGAAAATTGAAGATTGGGTGAATATAAGTGGAATAAAATCATTTTGGTTGAGCCATGAAGCCACATCAAGCCCATATGAGCCATGAAGGGACTCATTTAAGGCATTCACTATGTTGTTCCTAACCCTCTTAGCCAAGGGCTTAGGGGTTAAAGACCATCCATGTGAATCACCTTTATGAGTCAGGAGATCAAGTTGGGTATGGGTATGGTTTTAGGAGGTGTGTGTGAAAATGTAGTGTATAGGTGTAGTATGTGTGTAGGTCAACCCTTCCACTGCACTGTGCCACCTGTAGGGGCCCTAAGGCCAAAGAGTCCTATAGGAACTCATCCTTTAAACTTCCACATTTGATCTCAACCCTCTAGGTGATTAGGGGTCTACAATCAAGTTTGTGGAGTTTGCAGGGAGTTAAGAAGTGGTTTGAAATTCTAGATGGTGGATCCCAATTCTAGTCCTCTAAGATAGTCAAAGGAAAAGCCTAAGGCTAGATCCTAAGTACTAAAGAGAAGAAGAGAAGACCTCATCAAAAATGAGGTCAACACCATCATATTGAGTTTTGATCAATTTATAGTAATACCATAATATTTTTAAAGATAGATAAGTAATTTTTGTCCGACATATATTACTTAAAAATAGTTGTAAATTTTCATCAACTTTCTTAGAATATTAAATAGTAGATTTAGAGAAGTTAATGCCCAAATTAGAAGCTTCACTAAAAATATTAAGAATATTAACAAGTTGATGCATAATGAATGGATAAAACTCTCCAAAAAATATGAGATCGTCAACATATATAAGATGATTATCTTGATTAAATACTAATTTTTTGATAAAATTATTTTTTGTACCTAATAAGGAAGAATAGACATCTATAATGATAGTAAATAAATAAGCAAAAAGATGACAACTGATGTGACTTTTTTATATGCAAGGATTTATGAACAATAGATATATAATAATTTTTATAAAGTCACAATGATCCAACGTAAGTTTACGTATTGTATCAAGTAATACAGGGCTCTAATGGAGTCCCATTTATCGATCCCACAAGGAAGCGAGGTATGTGGTCCTTAGTCAAATTCTAGACTACTAGTAACAACTTGAGTTTGGAATGGTGATATACGTAGTGTTTCTAACAACTACTCCTAAATGCTGATGATTATATGTAAGAATAATAACTACTCCCTAATGCAAATATTAATACTAAAGATAACCATTTCTGGATAAATTGGTTTGGTAAATTTTGAGATAATGAAATCTACTATTCATATATAATGAATTGGATAGAATTTAGGAATGAGATGCATTAAATATTGTATGTGCCAAATATGAGCATAAATGTTTCTTTACCCTCAAAAGTATACCCCCTCTTCCAAGCATGTAAAGAACATTGGTAAATCCTAGGCTTAGTCCCTAAATCCAAGGTTAGGCTGGGAGGATACTGGCTGCCAATTCAGAGCTCCCACTTCTCTTCATCTGATGGCTAACTTTAGCTTTAGTTACCAAACTTTAGGACCAAATTGGGGATTGATGCGATGCGACTTTATATATTCTTTTAAATACAATAATTTGATACCATTTTTAGAATATTTAATACCTAGCAAATGGCTTCAAAAACTTGATGTGCGATGTTTACTTTTACTTATGAATTTATATTTAGATTTTATAATAATTATTGTAAAAGTCACAATTTTAAATGCAAGTATACGTATCGTTCAAGTAATACAGGGCTCTAGTGGAGTCCTGGTTATCGATCCCACGGGGATAGAATTTTTATAAAAAGTAAGAAATGTAAGAAATAATTTGGAATTTTTCAAATTAAAAGTAATATATATATATATATATATATATATATATATATATATATATATATATTATTTTCAAATTTAATTTACTAACAATTTTTACTATAAGAAAGTAAGCAGTAAGCAGAAATAAAGTAAAGTAAGCAGTAATTAAAATTCAATGCAACTATAAAAACGACTTTCTCCTTTTTAACTAATCCAAGATTTTTAGAATAATTATCTTTTGTGGGGAATTTAGATTATGGTATTGTGCTAAATAGAAGCGTTCCTATTCTTTACCCTTTAGTCCAGGTGCAAAGAAAGTTGACTAATCTATAGATCGGTTCAGGATGTTTTATTAGTAGAATGGGTTAATCTAGGCTCACACTACTAGATGTCTAAGGGTGGCTTTGGTCGACCTTTCCAGTGACCTGTTCCCTTTCTATAAACCAAATTATTAGAATTTAGTCTGTCACTCTAAAAACTAATTAATTTTAAGCCCAATAGATAATATCTTCCTATTTATTTGCACTTCACCTTGAATAACCCGCATAAAGCCTTCGACTACACAAGGACTCATGTGATATCTACTAGTTAAGAATTTATCTCCGTATATGTCTCAAAATTCTTCAACAGGTTTTAACAATTTAAATGGTCAATTTAAAAAGTAAACTAAGATCAGGTATTAATATCATCACAATGTTTTAAATATTTTAAATTTAATTCTCCTACAAAATTTAATTAATTTATTATCTTTTCATAGTTCAAAGGAGAAAGATAACTAACTACTCAGAACACATTGAAATCACACAACAAAACATATTAATAAAACTTTAAACCAAGGTACAAATACTTAACTGAAGTGTTCCTTCAAGTGATCCGCTGACTTCTACTGACTCCAAAGTAATGATGAAAGACTCCAACAGCAACAACACATAATAAATACTCAAAATAAACTCACTAGATACAAAATAAAGTGGCACCCTAAGTGTGGAAGAGACTAAAAAAACTACGTAAAACTAGAGGGGGAGAGAAGGTGCTAAACAGGGCGATTTTCTCTGTAGAATGGGTTCCTATTTATAAAGCTCTGAATTTGACCAGGGATTGCTTAAGGAACCTCTTCAAAATTCGTCCAAATACAATGTATCTTCTAGAAGGTAACTCTTACGCCTAGGCGCCGGGATCTGGCGCCTAGGTGCCGGACTCCGTGACCAGGTCTTCGCACTTCTTCACTTTAAATCACACCTCTTCGCGATTAAAACCATTTCCTTGTGTCCAAATGCATTGTATCACATGTCCTATATATTAGGAGTAACTTCCAGTCTTCTAGAAGCTCCAATAACCGCTTAACTCCTTCAAAATAACTCCCCAATATCATCAAAAAATCTTAACAGCGTCTGTATCGAGCTGGCGCTTAGGCGCCGAATTCTAGCGCCTAGGAGCCAGGCCAATAATTCCTATATTTTGCTCCATAAGCTCCATTTTGCTCATTTTTGCTCATTTTTCCTTCTTTTTCTTTCTTGGACTCTTTTTTTAATCACCTACATCCAAAAACATGAAAATACATTTCATTAAAGCATAATATCCTTAAGAATTGAATCATAAATAAGGCATAAAATGGGTATTTTTTAGGTAGATCAAATTCCCCCAAACTTAAACGTTACTTGTCCTCAAGTAACCCTTTTAATTACATAAAATAGATAACATTTGGAATGAAGTTAAAATATTTAAGATTCTTTGCAATTTTTGGTTTTATAAATGCTTTAGCAAATCATTATCCAAATTTCACTAATTAAGTTTAATTTTAAGAATTAAAGAACATTTAACTACCGAATCATAAGACTTTCAATTTTTCATTTATTTCAAGAATAATTGTAGTTTATCATATTAAGGTCACATAGAATATTTACAAGAAAAAAATTTTCATGAAATATTTTTCTAGTAAAAATATTTGTACATAGAAATTAAGTTAAAAATATAATCAGTTTTCTTCCTATAAGATAATTCAAGTGAAGCCAATTTTTGATTAGGCATTTCCTCAAGCTTCTCCTCACATTTTTTTTTCTTCTCTTTTTTTTTTCTTTTGGATTGTTTTTCAATCCTTTTCTTATTTTTCTTTTTCAAGTGAGGATTACTATTTTTGGATACCTTTCAATGATTTTGAACTTCACTATCCTTAACTTATTTTCAAAAACTTATACATTCTTACTTAAAAAATATGATGTCCCAAAGCCCATATGACATTTCCTCTCATCATACTTTCAATTAAACTCAATACCTAAGTCCTAAATTCATCATCAAATCATCCCAAATCAAGCCTTATCCAAGTTCTCATTAAATTATCAAAAGAATCCCAAAACCCATTTTCATGAAATTGACTAAACCTTTCCCCAAGCCAAAGGTGAGCCATGAAGCCATGCATGAGCCACATGTGAGCCATGAGAGCCTTGGACACTCCACCATGCCATATTGGGTAAGAAGAGGGAGGGCTTTCCTTAATCCCTAAAGCTCATTAGCCTTAATCATGATTCACATAAACTTAAATTTAATCCAAATATATTTGGATGGAGACTTCTCCATGCCAAACCAAGCTGATCCCTTTGATCCCCCACAGCACCCAAAGCCACCTTGAAGGGTGCACCAAGCCCAAATGGGTGGATTGACCCATTTAGACTCAAAACTAGCCATGCCCCATTCTACTTTGGATAAAAGCCTTTACACATGGCAATTGTCGATTGCTTGCACCAAGTCCCAGCCCCGACCCACCCGACCTCGAGGGTGACCCATGCTCGGCCGGCCGGCCACCCGGCCGCCGGAAAACACCATGCCCGAGACCTCGGGAGAGGCCAAGCTTTGGAATTCTACCTTGCTCGAGCCGCCCCATGCCCAATGGCCACCATGGCTGTTCTTCTCCTCACCTAAGCAGTCGATCCCGGCCCTCAACTCCCCCGGAGGCCCTCCAGCCTCTCCTATTTAAACCCCTCACCCTCTCGGCCAAAGGAGGTGTCGAACCGGACCATACCAAAACTCGCCAAAATCACTCCTCACTCCCCTCCGGACTTAGAGCAATTGATCCCCACTCGTTCTCCTGCTCTAATCCCCATTGATCGAGCTCGATTTTGGAGCTCGATTCTCGAGCCGAACATGACACTCCTGAATCCTTCACCAAAATCAAATTAAACTCACCTACACCTTCACCAGGCCAAGAGAAGAAGTTTTCCAGTGAAAGCCCCCTCTCCAGGCCACCCAGTTGTTCCAGACTCCAAAGGTTGTGATCGGCTCTGGTGGAAATCCTACCTAGACAATTCACCAAGCCAAGGGACTTCATCTGGAGCTTGCTTGGACCCAATCGAACGTGACACAACCCTCAGATCGAAGCTTCACTTCTCTGAGCAAAGGTATGAACTCCCTCTTCTGCCCGAGCTTCAATCGATTCTCCATTTTGATTGGCTTGATTTCATAGCATGTTCACCGTATGGATGTGTTCGTCTCTTCAAGACGAATCCATAGAGCATAAGAACACGAAAATCCGTTGTGAATCGAGTGAGTTCTTAGGGTTAGAGTGTGGACGGTCACGGGATCGCACCAGTCGTAGACGATGACCAGGAACCGTCGGATCGCACGTGTATCGGATGGACGGCTTGGATTGCGTCGGACCGGCAAATGGTACGTGAACCGCGGGGCCCCGGACAGCCGAGTCAGATGGCGGCGCCGAACCAGGGAGCGACGCGTGTCGATTCGGAGCCGCCGAGGTTGAGTCAGCGCCGACGTGGATAAGTAGGAAAATAGGTTATTTTCTTATTTATTTAATCCCCTAAACTTCAAAAATGCATATCTTTGTGTAGAAAAATCACAAAAATAAAATAAAAATACCCTCTTGCTCGGTAAACGAGAGGAGAATAATGTGGAAAAGAAATTAATTAATTTTTTCCAAGTACTTTATTTTTAATTAATTATTTACTCCCTGCATTGTTTTAATTCTCCATGCATTCATACAATTCACCATGGCATGAGACTATAG
The DNA here is from genome assembly GCA_022702705.1 of Papilionanthe hookeriana x Papilionanthe teres. Classification (NCBI taxonomy): domain Eukaryota; kingdom Viridiplantae; phylum Streptophyta; class Magnoliopsida; order Asparagales; family Orchidaceae; genus Papilionanthe; species Papilionanthe hookeriana x Papilionanthe teres. The sequence goes on along the minus strand of CM040423.1, from coordinate 139,145,028 downwards.
GGCTTTTGAAGCCTCTGAACTTGGGAACATTCTCTAAATTTTCCAAGGTCAGAGGCCATCTCTGTGAAAAGTTATTGATTTTTCAAATGCATGTTGCTGTTTTGAGTATTTTAATTCCAAAAATTAGCATGTTGTGAAAGAAATTCTAGGAAAATTTTGTGATGTTTCTTATGACCAGAGGACCCTAGGAAAAATAGGTTTTGAATTAATTCACTTGGAATAACCCTAATTGGCTTAAACACCCTAAATAGGTTCTTAATTAATTAGAGCTAATCATACATCAAATTGACTTGAAATCAACTCTCCACTGGCCTTTAGGATCAGAGGAACCCACCATAAAAATTTGAAGCCAATTGGGTTTGGTTAGCCCTATCAAATGGGTTGATTAAGCCATTTAGCCAATTTAAACTTTGAAAATTCATAACTTTCAAAATACTTTTCTAAAATTCACCAAATTGGTTTTGGAGCCTCTCTGATATCAGGGGAATTCAAAAAAATTAAAATTGCAATTTTCTAAAAAAGTTGATTTTTTATCATTATTTTAATATTTTAATAATTAAAAAATAATAAAAATTACAAAAATAATAAAATTCACCAAAATGTCACATTTTGAATTCTAACCACTTAGGAACAAACCCCATATTTTTCTTATGTCTCTAGGTTGAGATATTAAATTTTAAAGCCTTGGGGTAATTTTTAAAATTAAAAAATACATTTTCTAGCATTTCCACTAAAATAATTCCAATAAATTAAGGAAAAATCAGAAAATTGTAAAATTTGGTTCTCTGGAATCCTTAATATCAGAGAGAATTTTAAAAATTATAAAATTCATTTTTCAACTTATATTCTATTTTTAAATTAATTAATACTCCAGAACTTAAAATAATTTTAATAAATAAAATATAATTTTAAAAATCACAAAAATTGGTCCAAGTGGTCCTCTGGTCATTAGGAATGTCCCATAATTTTCTTAAGGATAGAAAATTTGGCTTGGTCATGTTATTGAATTTTCCTTGGAAATTCCTATTTTTCACTAAAAATAATTATATAAATAAATTAAATATAGAAAAATCACATTTTCTCCTCTAATGTCTTGATTGACATGTGAGTAAAGTCACATAAAAATTTTAAACTCATTTGAGCTCAATTTGGTAAGTTATGAAATTATTAAGCTTAAAGGGCAAATTGGTAATTAAAACTTTAATCCCTTAATTAAAATTTTAGGTTTAATTAATATGGGTGGGTAAAACATTTGATACTAGGTTGATTTGGGATGTTTGAAACTTAGGTAATCAAAGGGTAGAAACTCATCAAACAATTTGAGAATAATTAAAATAAACCTTAATTAAATAATTGATTAAATTTGGAAGGCTAATAAAATGAGAATTATTCAAATAGGGATAATATCATTAAGAGATTTATTCTTTAATTTAAAAATCCCTAGATTAATCACTTCAGTAATACTTAATTTTAAAAATTTAAAATACTAAAAGACTTAATAAATAAATTAAAATTAAAACATCAAATTAAATTGATCTAAATTAAACTAAATTAAAATTAAAGAAAAATAATAAAATTAAATAAGAACTAAATCAAATTAAATTAAAAGAAATTAAATCAAAATTAAATAAAAATCAAATTAAATTAAATTAAAATTAAAATTAAGGAATTAAATCAAAATTAAAACTAAATAAAATTAAAATTAAAATTAAAATTAAGAATTAAATTAAATTAAATTAAATAAACTAAACTAAATTAAATTAAGTCAAATAAATCAAATGTAATACCATTCAAAGACATAACATAAATCTAAAAATAACTTGAACACTTTTCCAAACTTAAATCATTAATTTGAACTTAAATTTGAATCACAAATCATTAAATATCATTTTGCCCTTAGGAGCTTTTACTATTATAACTCCTAAATGGAGTATCAAGTGAAATGTCACTTCACTCATAAGGATATTCAAACATCCTAATTCACCGAGCAAGAAATAAAACTTAACTTAAACACCCCGGATGATTAATTCACTCGCACAATAGAATTCATTTGGACTTAGGACGATTCTCGAAATATTGAAAAGATGTTTAAGATTCCTCTTAAACACTTTCTCAATATAATGGAATGTCCTTAAGAACAAATTGAGCTTAGTTGTTCTTTGGTGAAGAAAATCATCCTTAAAACCAAAATTGAAGACCTAGACGTCATAGGAATGACTAGCTATAGGATTAGGATTTTGGTAGAAAACCATAACCCTTCCCTTAGCTTTACCTAGGAAATTGCTATAAATACTTAAATGCTCTAAATTGTATTTTAAGTGCAGCTTGGGATGATGGGAAGACCCTCCAGGTACGCTTTTATTTTATTGCAATTTATCTTACTGCAATTCATTTACTCGTGTTGCACTTTACCTTTCTTGCATGATAAACAACAGTTGCATGAAAACCTACACCTTTAGGACAGAAACCAAAACTGAACCCATAACTAAATTAAAAGACACTACAAGATAAAATTCACCGCCACAACATTCAAAATATAAAACAACTCAAAATTTAATCACAAACAGAACAACAAAACTACAACTACAAATAAATTAAAACGTCTCATTGAATGATCGGGAATACCTCGGATGATGTAACCCACGTGTTGCTAACGGGATTTCCCACGGTCTAAATGAAAGTGCGGAACTCATTTAGTTGAGTTTAGCAAATTCATCTAGACTAAGTGAATTCGATGAAAATAACGGTGCCGGGATGACGGAACCGTGGGATCTTAATCGGTTATGTTTAATCAACTTTAAGACTTGTTTTAATTAAAACATTAAAGACACATGGAAATTAAGACTTTCTCTAAAACCAAACACTTCCCTCATCTCTTGATTTATCACCTTCTACAACTAAACCTCTGCAACAACAAGGAGCTTGGAGCTTAATAGGCAGCACGACCATCGTCATCAGCAAAACATGAGTCTACTTCAGCAAAACTTTCCTTAGAATTAAATAACCAAGCCATAGGACTTCGAGGTGGTTTGCCTAGTGCAACATAAATCCTCAACTCTTCGTTAGGCATTTGCATGATCATATCATGTAAATTAAGCCCTAACCGGTCTTAGGATTTCCGAGGTAGTCGTCCGATGAGACATAAACCCTCACATCTTCTAGGCTAATTGTATGATTTTATCATACAAATATAAGTCCTAAATAATTAAAATTGGCAAGATCAAAACATTAAATAAACATTAGGACCTCCCTAAATTCAAGCCAAACAATAGGATAGTCGGGAAATTATCGAAGTTCACTTCGAATCTGTGATTTCTCCTACCTTTCTTCCTTTGAATTCCCAAAATAAAATGTTCCAAACTTGATCCATTCCCTATTGAAATTCCCAAAATTCAATCCATTGAAAACTTAAACCTTGAAATTCTTGAGAGCAGAACTACTGATTATTATCGAGAGTTTTCTTAGGTGATTCCCGTCACTTAAGATGTAATTAACTATAGGGGCTTGCCCTTATAGGGAATTTTAAGAACCTGGGTAATATAAACCTCGTTTAATGTTTTCATATTAAACGAGGGAATTTGTCGGCTTATAAAATTGGTTCGCAGACCAAACGGATGTCACAAATCTTCTAGTTTATTTAATCGAGCCCCATCATTAAGCAATGTGTCTATTCTTCGGGATAGATACATGGTTTGTGGTGCGGTGCTCGTTTATATAAACTATTCGGGATGTGAGATCAGCTTGATTTCATATCTTATAATTTTCAAATTTAAAATTATTTTCAAAATCAAATATTACTTTTCAAATTATTTATTTAAATTAAATTAAAATTCGCCGACAGCGCCTTGGCGCCGGACTCCGTGACCAGGTCTTCGCACCTCTTCACTTTAGATCACACCTCTTCACGATTAAAACTGTTTCCTTGTGTCCAAATGCATTGTATCACATGTCCTATATATTAGGAGTAACTTCTAGTCTTCTAAAAGCTCCAATAACCGCTTAACTCCATCAAAATATCTCCCCAAAATCATTAAAAACTCTTAACAGCGTCTGTATCGAGCTGGAGCTTAGGCGCCGGATTCTGGCGCCAGGCCAATAATTCTAATATCTTGCTCTATAAGCTCCATTTTGCTCCTTTTTGCTCCTTTTTCCTTCTTTTTCTTTCTTGGACTCTTTTTTTAATCACCTACATCCAAAAACATGAAAATACATTTCATTAAAGCATAATATCCTTAAGAATTGAATCATAAATAAGACATAAAAATGGGTATTATTTAGGTAGATCAGGGATCTCAGCCTGTCACCCTGAAACCTCCAATTCGACGCCCATGAAACCATATTTCCCTATTTATTTGCACTCAATCCCCATGAACTACATAAGTCATTCTTAGACATTGAATGTTAACGAATTTTAACAATACAACGGGCCCTTTTTGTAATGTAAATGAAGTGCAATTAAAAACCATCACATTTATAATTAAAACAACTTTTAGCAAGAATCACAATATCCTAAACATGATTCCTACTCATTGCGAAAGAAAAGTAGAGTGAAAACAATGGCATAAACTTCTTATGCCAATATTTCCAAACAAGAAGAAAGTGTAAGAGAAGACATCACAAAGCACGAAAAAAACACAACAGAAAACTTCATTTCAAAGCAAATCCACAAAATAAGTGTTTACAAAATTATAAGATAATGATGAACTCAATACTTAGCTTTTTTCCCTTGAATGAAAGATGAAAATCTCTCCCACAAAGTCTTCCACTGATCCATGCAATGCTAGAACATTCCCTTACAGATTATATCAAAATCCCCTCACCAATCTCTACAAAAAGGAAGAAATCAACATTTCTACTTCTATTCTAAGATCTCTCAACATTCTCCACATTTTCAGTATCTTGTCCTCTCATTTTTTGGCTTCAAATTCGGTTTAAAATAGTGTAGGGACTAATTTCCCAAGAGGTCCATGAAGAAACCTTCCAAAAAGTGTCAAGATTCAATGTATATGGCCAAAAACCACCCAATATCGCATCCCAATTGTCCGGAGCGCTGCCGGCGCTGAATAGGGCACTGTCGGCGCCCAATATTCATGCCCTCAGGTTTTTGGCGCCGCTGATGCCGGTTTGGGCGCCCCCGCTCCCATCCTGCGCAACTCCACCATTTTGCTCCGTTTGGCTTCGTTTCAGCTCCGATTCGCCCCATTTCAGTTGTGTTGCGTCCCTAACAGATAGTTCTACAAAATAAGCTTAAAAACAACCTTTCTTTAAAGTGTAATCTCATTCAAAAATATGCAAGAAGTGTAAAAGATATTAAACATAGAAAGACTTATCGAAAGGTATCAAGAAAAAATTTGTTTTCTTGCTCGTTTTTGCTCCAAATTGCACCGTTTGTGCTTCTTTTTGCTCCAATCACCTAAAATCATCATACCTGCAACAAATCATGAAAAATACCTTCCTTTAAATTGTAATATCACAAAAAATGAGTAAAATCGTGTAGCAAAAAATGTATATATTTTTGGTGCATCAAAATCCCCTAAACTTAACTGTTACTTGTCCTCAAGTAACATTATAAATTTAAAAATAAAATATGTTGACTTGCGGTTGTGGGTTTAAATAGAGTTTACTATAATTTCATCTCAGAAATATTATAGTATAACATAGGAGAAATTCTAGCAAATCAACCTAGGATTAGAGTATAAGAATATCTCATACTCAACTTAAGAATCCTGATTTTTTATTTACTTCAAAAGTTATTGAAAATTGTCAAACTAAAGATTCATAGATAGTATAAAAATGGAATTTATGTACCTTATATATACCAATTTGACCAATACCTTTTGAAACAAGAATAAGTTTAGGATGGTTTTTAAGTCTTTTTATTTAAAAAGATTCAAGTGAAACCAATTTTTGATTAGGCTTCTCCTCAAGCTTCTCCTCATTTATTTTCTTTTCTTTCAGGATCATTTTCAATCCCCTTTTTGTCACTTTTTTTTTTCTTTCTTTCGGGATCATTTTTGATCCCTTTTTTTTACTTTTTTTTATGTGAGGATTACTATATCTCGATAGGCCTTTAATAATTTTGAATTTCACTATGCTCTCTCTAAAATCCAAAACTCAAAACTTTCCCTCACTTTTTATAAGTGTAAATATTAGTTTGAAAAAGGTTTTCAATAAAGGCTCAATTCTCATTAAGCATAAATCTAGGAATTTTAGCTTTTCAAATATTCAACTCCTTTCTACCATAATAGAAAAATCATTTTTCCAATGTTTCCTACAAAATATCTTAACTCTAGAATAGTTTCTTCACATAGAATTTCAACTAAGTTATTTTTCTAACATTCCTAAAATCGAAATCATAGTAATCTAAAGGCAACACACATGTCACAAGTCATTTTAAAAGTGTTATCAAATTAAATACCGGCTACTGAGGACAAATAAAGTTAAGTTTTAAAATTTTTTCTTCCCCCCTAAACTTAAATTTTAAAATATTTTGAAATTAATTCTATAAAATGTTGCAGGAATAAAAGTTAAGGTTGAATCTGATTACTACTACAACATCCTATCAAATTCATATACATGCATAATCAGGATAGAATGACTGTAGGAGAAAGTAAATCTAATCTAAAACATGCTTGTAATAAAATTACACTAAAAGGAAGTATTTTCACATTAAAATTTTATTTTTCTTCCTACCCCCAAACTTGATTTTTAACATATATAGCATTCAGTACATAAAATATAAGTAGGAAGAAAAACAATTTAGAAATTCTATCTACCACAAATGTCTATCAAAACCATTTACAAGTATTCATTAAGATAGAACAATATGCAGTAGAAAGTAAATGTAAACTAATCATGTCGTAATGAAATTCATTAATAAAAGTTTAATTAGCATAGCAGGTAACAGCAAGGGAATATAAAAATGTTCTTCAAGATCTAAATAAAGTTGTAACACAAACATAAACACACATATGATAAACGAGGTTAATTCATCCTTTAACTCATCACATCTCACTAACTTACCTCCAATTTCTAACGAAATCACTACACTAATAAATTAGGTACATTTTAAAAAGATATTATAGATTATAATCCCAAAGATAAGATTATCCCTGATAAATTGGTTTCCGAACACCAATCTTAGGCATCATCTAATCCCTTTAATTAAGCACCTCTAACTGTTATAAATCATAGTGTAAGATTATCCACAAGTTATTCATCAAATAGGTTCATGACTCCTATAAAATGAAAACAAAGTTAGAGAAAGGATGTAACAAAATTGAGATGAAGCTATCATTGTTTAAATTCATGATATCTCCTGTAAAACTCAAGTCTGAGTAAGACCCGAGTTATAGTGAACTCGTCAATCCAAATACTACAAGAGAACATACAAGTCTAACCATAATAAAAAGTTAAGGAATCACCTCCCTTATGACACACAAAAATCAAATCAAACTACTAACAATCCAAAAATCTACCAATCAATAATCAAACTGATCAATCCATAATGACACACAAAGATCAAGTCAATCCACTCTAAAACAAACACCATACAACACTAACAATCATGACTCTCAAGCACACTGATAACTATGGGTTGCCTCCCATAAAGTGCTTGGTTTTAACGTCATGGGCCCAACAAATGATTCATCCTGGATCAAAATTCAAATTAAGTCATCCTCGATCAATCGCCCAATCCTTTTCAGATCCAGAAATTCCTACAAATTCCTCAAATTGTAATTTTTCATTCAAATCTTCCTTTTCAGATAGATTTATATCATTGTTCCTCATATTTCCTTCTAGATACAATATTCTTCTATTGATTTTCTGAATTTTCATATTAATATCATCATTGAAATTTATAAGAAATGGATCTCTATAAGATAATTCAAGATCTCCCAAATTTTGAATCAGATTCTCCCAAGATAATTCAGATTCTAGATCAAAATCTTCTATGTTACTCTTCTGTTTTAAGTTATCTTCCAATTCTTCCCCTTTGTACCAATTCAATAATGGAATTGGTCTTTCTACATCTATCTTAGTTGAGGAAAACAGTTTTTCTAATTCCTTAGGAATTTCTTCCAATGGTCTTCCACTATCCTTATCCTCTTTTCTCAACTCAAAGTTCTTTAGAAATATTTCATCAAATTCTCTTCCAAGTCTTCGTTCAATGAATTTATCTTGTTCATCATTCATTTCAAGTTTTTCTTGTAATTGAGTTGAATATGAAGATATAAAGACTGGTGGTGTAGATGAATTCTCTAAATAGGCAGGCTTTAAAATTGTATGGGGTACATCCATTTTAAGTTCATGAGATTTTTCAACAAATAGAATTAAAAGTTCACTATTTTTGGTATCTTCCATCATTTCACACCTCTCGTGAACATACATACAGTCTTCTTTAAACAACATTTTCAACTCATCATGAAAGTTCATTTCGATCTCATCTGCTAACTTACTCTTAAAACTTTCTTGGAAATGGTCTTTACTTAGATAATCAATTTCATCCATCAAAAAAACATTCATCATTTTTTTCTCTCAGCTAGAAATTTCATAGTCTTCAGCACATCAAAAGTGATTTCCTGGTCATTAATATTCATAATCATCTCTCATTTTTGCACATCTATCATAGTTTGTCCAGTAACAAGAAATAATTGTTCTTTATCGTTCTCTTTAGGTTTGATCTCAATGTTGCTAGGAAGTGTTCCTTTAGGTTTATTGCTAAGTGAATTAGCAATTTCTCCCAGTTGATTCTCTATATTTCTAATCGCAGCATTTTGACTTTACAACTGGTTTCCCATTTGCAATACCACTTTGTTTATAGACATCTTCTTATCCTCAAATTGTTGATCAATATTAGAGTCCAGTGGATGTGAAGGCCTATATCTTGTGTTACCCTGCCTATTCCAACTTCCATTAGGATTTACACGATTATTTTCTCATTGTTGGTTTCCACCCTCAGTAGTATGATTCCAGTTAAAATTAAGATGGTTCTTCCAACATGGGTTGTAAAAGTTAGAATATGGGTTGTTTATGGTATTTAAAGTCTCATATAATAAGTTGGAATCAATCATACGCCCTAATGAACTTTTCTCACTTACAGGAGTAAATTGAGGTTAGTTCATTCCAAATTGGTCCAACTTCCTTGATATTGCAGCAACCTGAGATGCAAGAATTGCAATCGCATCTGTATCATGAACACTAGCTACATTTTTATGATTTACCCTTACAGAGGGCCATTGAAATTCATTTGTAGCCATTTCTTCAATTAATGCATACCCTTCAACAAATGTTTTTGACATTAATGAACCACCACCAGCAGCATCAATAATGGACTTAAGGGATCCTACTAACCAATTAGAAAAAGTTTGAATGATTAACCAATATGACAGAGCATGATGTGGACACTTTCTTAGGAGTTCCTTAAATCTTTCCCATGCTTCGTGTATTGATTCCCCTTCATACTGATAAAATGAGATAATATCGTTTCTAAGTTGAGTAGTTCTTGAAGGTGGAAAATACTTAGCTAGGAATTTATGAGTTAACTCCTCCCAATTTTTAATAGAACCAGGTGCTAATGAGTATAACCACATTTTAGCCTTATCTCTTAGTGAGAAAGGAAAAAGCCTTATCATAACAGCATCGTCTGACATGCCATTATAATGAAATGTAGCACAAAGTTCTATAAAATTAGATAAGTGTAAATAGGGATCCTCCGAAGGAGTTCCCCCAAACTGGTTGTTCTGCACAAGTTGGATAATCATTGGATTTAGTTCAAACGAGCCAGCTTCTACAACAGGGTTTTGTATACTTGAGTGAGTTTTATCTATCGTAGGATTTACATAATCCCTCAATGATTTATGATGATTTTTCAAGTTATTATTTTGAATTTTTTCCATTTTCATTTCTAGTTTTTCGAGTCCTTTCTTTTTTTTTTTTTATTTTTTTCCATTTTTCTAACCCGGGATCATAAGACACAACTCCTACAGATCCTTTGTCTTGCATACGTAACACAACAAACAATACATTAACAATGAAATAAATAAAATGAAAATTATATTCAACACAACAAAATATTTTCACAAACACCTTATTTTTCACACAAACAATTTTTTTTTCACAACACTTTTTCATAAAAAAAACACTTTTCACACAAACACAATTTTACGACGCTAAAGTTTTCTAATTCTAAGCCTAATTACTTTAACTAAAATTCTCCTAAAATTCTTACTGAAGCTTCTCCGGCAACGGCACCAAAAACTTGATGCGACTTTTTTATATGCAAGGATTTATAAACAATAGATATATAATAATTTTTATAAAGTCACAATGATCCAATGCAAGTATACGTATCGTATCAAGTAATACAGGGCTCTAATGGAGTCCCGTTTATCTATCCCACAGGGAAGCGAGGTAAGTAGTCCTTAGTTAAATTTTAGTCTACTACTAACAGCCTTTGTTTGGAATGATGATATAAGTGGTGTTTCTAACAACTACTTCTAAATGCAGATGATTATATGTAAGAATAATAACTACTCCCTAATGCAAATATTAATACTAAAGATAATCCTTTCTGGATAAATTGATTTGGTGAATTTTGAGATAATGAAATCAACTATTCTTATGTAATGAATTGGATAAAATTTAGGAATGAGATGTATTAAATATTGTATGTGCCAAATAGGAGCATATATGTTTCTTTACCCTCAAAAGAGCACCCCCTCTTCCAAGCATGTAAAGAACATTAGAAAATCCTAGGTTTAGTCCCTAAATCCAAGGTTAGGCTGGGAGGATACTGGTTGCCACTTCAGAGCTCCCACTTCCCTTCACATGAAGGCTAACCCTAGCTTTAGTTACCAAACTTTAGGACCAAATTGGGGATCTTAGCCTGTCAACCTGAAACCTCCAATTCGACGCCCAAGAAACCATATTTCCCTATTTATTTGCACTCAATCCCTTGAACTATGTAACTCATTCCTGGACATTGAATGTAGTTCCACTTTGTTGAGAATTACACCGCCCTTTTGCGACAATGCAATTACAACAAATTTTAACAATACAACGAGCCCTTTTGGTAATGTAAATGAAGTGCAAATAAAAACCATCACATTTATAATCAAAACATCTTTTAGCAAGCATCCACAATCCTAAACATGAATCATACTTATTGCAAAAAAAAAGTATAGTGAAAACAACGGCATAACTTCTTATGCCACTATTTCCAAACAAGAAGAAAGTATAAGTGAAAGACATCACAAAGCACGAAGAAAACACAACGGAAAACTTCATTTCAAAGCAAATCCACAAAATAAGTGTTTACAAAATCATAAGATAATGAAGAACACAATACTTAGTTTTTTCCCCTTGAAAGAAAGATGAAAATCTCTCCCACAAAGTCTCCCCCTGATCCATGCAATGCTAGAACATTCCCTTACATTTTCTCTCAAAATCCCCTCACCAATCTCTCCAAAAGGGTAGAAATCTACATTTCTACTTCTATTCTAAGATCTCTCAACATTCTCCATGTTTTTCTTATCTTCTCCTCTCATTTTTTTTTGCTTCAAATTCAGTTTAAAATAGTGTAGGGATGAATTTCCCAAGAGATGCATGAAGAAGCCTTCCAAAAAGGGTCCAGATTCGATGTATATGGCCAAAAACTGGCCAATATCACATCCCAACCGTCCAGAGTGTTACCGGTGCTGAATAGGGCACTACCGGCGCCCTATTTTTCCGCCCTCAGGTTTTTGGCGCCGCTTGCGCCCATCCTGCGTAGCTCCACCATTTTGCTCCGTTTGGCTCCATTTCAGCTCCGATTCGCCGGGTTTTAGTTGCGTTGTGTTCCTAACAGATATCCCTACAAAATAAGCATAAAAAACCTTCCTTTTAAGTGTAATCTCATTCAAAAATATGCAAGAAGTATAAAAGAGATTAAACATAGAAAGATTTATCAAAATGTGTCAAGCCAAAATTTGTTTTCTTACTCGTTTTTGCTCTAAATTGCACCGTTTTTGCTTCTTTTTGCTCCAATCACCTAAAATCATCATACCCATAATAAATCATGAAAAATACCTTCTTTTAAAGTGTAATATCACCAAAAATGAGTAAAATCATATAGCAAAAATCGTATATATTTTTGGTGCATCAACAACCATGTTGATACACACCAATGCTGCAATGCATAGGTGGCACACGCAAGGGCACGTATCATATTAGTAATAGTAGAATTGGAGTCCACTATGTTGATTTCACATGGAACAAAATGATTCTTACTAAGAAAAGTTCTAGACATAAATTTTTAATCTTACCCTAAAATTTGGATTGTGCTGCAGTGGTACAAATGCTATCCTAACTTATCACAATTAAATTGAAAGATGTCAAATACTATAGTGTCTCTTTCTTGAAATAATTTAAGTAGAATTCATAGAATTAAGAATTGCTAGTAGAGAAGCTTAGTGATAAATAGGAACAACACTCTTCTTTAACCCCTCCTAGTGACATATAGAAGCATGGTTAGAAATGACTTTATTTCCATAAATCTCATAATTAAGCCATCATGACAATTTTCTTTGACATTTGCATCTCCCTATAAGTTATATCCCTATCCCTATATGTTTATGTGATTATACTAGTTGATTCCACTATGATCTCTCCCAATACTTATAGTTCATAACATATTTTAACATATCAATTTGCTAGAATAAAATCTAAATTAAGTGTTGAAGGTTAATTATCACCATATATAAATTAAATTACACAGCAATTATAATTCATTTCATCCAACTTAATTATCTCAAGGAAGAATAAGAAGCTTACTCGACAAACATGCTTATAACACCAACAAGATCCATGGATTCAAAGAGAAATCCACTATAAATGTTTTACAACTAAAAGATTGCAGAAATCACAATAAACTTCACAATTACCAGCAGATGAAATAAAAGCAAGCCTGTTGGCTTCCTATGCCCATCTACTGTAGCACTGCTCCTGTTTTATGCCTAAGAAGAAAATTTGCGCTCCAACAAGCAACAAAAACCATCAAGTATCAACCCACCATCAATCTCTCTTAGCACTACAATTCCCTCATATTTATAGCCTTCTTCCCTTAGCTTCCATGACCCGCCTTCACCTTTGCATGATCCCCCTAGATTTAGAGTATTGAACATCTGCAACTGCAACTTTCATTTAATGGTGCCTAGGTGCCTGATGCGATGCGACTTTAATTAAGCTTTAAAATACAAGATTTTCGTACCACTTTTTAGAAGATTTAATTTTTGAAAAAAGGCTTCAAAAACTTGATATGCAAGGTTTGCTTTTATAATTTTATTAGATTTAATTATTGTAAAAGTCATAATTTTAAATGCAAGTATATGTATCTTTCAAGTAATACAGGGCTCTAGTGGAGTATTGGTTATCGGTCCTACAGGGATAATAAAAAAAAGTAAAAATATATAAAAACAATATTTTGAAATTTTTTTAAGCAAATTATATATACTTTTATATATATATATATATATATATATATATATATATATATATATTCAAATTTAATTAACTAATAACTTTTACTAAAAGAAAGTAAGCAATAAACAAGAAAGTAAAGTAAGCAGTAATTCAATGCAATTATAAAAACAATTTTCTCCTTTTTTAACTAATCCAAGAATTATAGATTAATTATCTTTTATAGGGAATTAAGATTATAGTATTGTGTCAAATAGAAGCATTCCTATTTTTTACTCTTTGATCTAGGTGCAAAGAACATTGACTAATCTATAGTTAGGCTCAAGATGTTTTATTAGTAGAATGCGTTAATCTAGGCTCACACTACTAGATGTCCAAGGGTGGCTATGGTCGGCCCTACCAGTGACCCGTTGATCACTAGAAAATGTATTAAGAATTTCATACCAATTTTATATGAAATTTCACTTTAAAGAAAAGTATTTTCTTTATTTTATTGCAGGAATGAAGAATTATAAGTACTGAAAGCAAAAAGCACAAAAGAAGCGGATTTGGAGCAAAAAAGGACTCAATTTGATGAAAAATTGAACTGTCCCGCCGACGGCGAGATTTTCCCGAGAGTTTTTGAATATTTTATAAAGAGCCCGCCGACGGCGAGATCGGCGCGGTTAGCCACCTTCTAGAAGCCCGCCGACAGCAAGATCGAGCCTGCCGACGGCGAGACAGCTGAAAAGAGACAAATACAATGAACCTGGATGCTTTTTGAGGAGGTGCTTAAGCAACCTTTGAAGATTTGACTCCTATAAATAGAGACAATTTCTGTCCCTTTAGTGTGTCATTAATTGTCGTTAAGTGTCGTTAAGTGTCATTTAAGTGTCATCTTTTGGTGTGTGTCATCTTTGGTGTCTGTTGGTGTTGTTTTCATTTGTGTTGGAGTGTAAATCAGAGAGTCTTAGTGAGTTTAATTAAGTGTGTTGTACTGGAAGGAAGAGTCAAAGGAACTTCAAGGAGTCTGCTTGAGGAGAAGAATTGAGATAAGTATATTTGTTATTGTTTGTTAACTTTAATGAAATCCATGCTTTGTGTTATTTTTCCCATGCTTTCTGAGTAGTTTCCTTAGTCTTTTTCCTTGTTGTTGAGATTATGTGAAGTGATAAATCAAAGTAATCGTGCTCTAAAATTATTAAATATTGTGATAATCTTTTACTTAAAACTTAATTTACTTTCAATTTGGCCAATTGATTTGTTAACATATGTTGAATTATCAACTATAGTAAAGATTACATCCAAGATTCAAGGAAGTCAAAAGCCTTAAAAGGAGGGTGCAAATAAATAGGGAAATATTAACTATCGGGCGTAGAATTGGACATTTTAGTGTGACAGACTAAAATATTCAATTCGGTCCTATTGTTTGAGAGCTGAAGTGTAGATGTTAGCCCTCAGGCAAGGGGAACGTGGGAGCTCGAAGTGGCGACCGGTATCCTCCCGACCTAGCCGCAAATTCGGTAATTAAACATAGGACTAGTCAATGTTCTTCGCACTGGACCAAAGGGTAAAGAATATGAATGCTCCTATTTGGCACAATACAAACTCTAAACTACTTTAATTAATCATTCACTTAAATCTCTCAACAAGGAGAAAGATGCTTTTCTAAATTAGAATCTTACATTTAAACCTTTTTAGCAATAGTTTTAGTATAAGTGTTCTTAATTTCCGTATACTAATTTAGTAAGTAAGTTTACTTTAATTTGTCTTTAAAATTCTCTAACTTCCCTGTGGGATCGATATCTTGGACTCCATTAGAGCCCTTTATTACTTGATAACGATACGTATACTTGCGTAGTATCCACATTATAAATCATAATTTTCATAAAAGAATCATCATTATAAATACATATATTTGGCGCGGGATCAATTTTTTGGTGTCATTGCCAATATCAATAACATATTTTTGTAAGTATAAATATCAAAAGTGGGTTACGTTTTTGGCGCCGTTGCCGGGGAAGTAAAGTAATTATTAAGGTAATTTATAGAATTATTAGAAGTAATTACTAGAGTAACAGACTATTTTAAATTTGACTTAAAAATTGTATGCACAAAATTAGAAACGAAAATTTAATACCTTACGATTCAGAATTAGAGCGCACTATTAAAAAAATCAGAAAACAAAAGAAAGAAATTTTAAATTTAACACAAATGGCAAATAATTCAGAAATTGAAAATATAAACCAACAAAGACCATTAAGAGATTATGCCAACCCTACATTAGATAAAATTCACCTAACTATTCAAAACCCTGATGTAGCTGCTAACTCATTCGAACTTAAACCTGCAATTATCCAAATGGTACAGAATAATCAATTTAGTGGTTCACCTAATGAAGATCCTAATTTACATCTTGCTAGTTTTTTGGAACTATGTGCTACTTTTAAATATGAAGGAGTATCTAATGATGCTATTAAACTTAGGCTTTTTCCTTTTTCTTTAAGGGATAAGGCTAAGATGTGGTTAAATTCAGTAGCACCTGGATCTATTAAAACGTGGGCAAAATTATCACAAAAATTTCTATCCAAATATTTTTCTCTTTCGAAAACTGTAAAACATAGAAATGATATAACATCTTTTGGTCAGTTTGATAGAGAATTCATATCTTGGGAGAGATTTAAAGAACTTCTTAAGAAATGCCCACATCATGCGTTACCAGATTGGTTAATTATACAAACTTTTTACAATGGATTAGTAGGATCTCTTAGATCAATCATTGATGCTGCTGCTGGAGGTTCATTAATGTCAAAACCATTTGATGAAGCATTTGCGTTAATCGAAGAAATGGCTACTAATAATTTTCAATGGCCTGCTAAAAGGATAAACCCTAAAAAGATAGCCAATGTTCATGAAAATGATACAATATCTATGTTAGCTTCTCAAATTGCTGCTATATCAAAAAATTAGATAATTTTGGAATGAATTATTCTCCTACTATGTAGAAGAAAACTCATCTGGACAAATTATAGATTCTTAATCTCCTTATGAAACTATAAATGTTATTTATAATAGACCCAATAATCCTTATGCGTATTATTATAATCCTGGTTGGAAGAATCATCCAAATTTTAATTGGAATAACAATACAGCTAAGCAACAATGGATGAACAATTCTATAGGAAATCCACCTAATCAAGGAAATACGAATTATAAACCTTCTTATCCACCTGGATTTAATAACACTCAATTTAAAGATAAGAAGTTATATGTAGAAGAATTAATATTAAGTATGGTTCAACACTTGCAAAATCAAGAAAATCAATTACAAATTCAAGGAAATCAATTACAAAATCAAGGAACAGCAATTAAAAATATTGAAACTCAACTCGGACATATCGCTACTGCGCTTAACAATAGAATTCCTAGAACTTTTCCTAGAAATGTGAAAATAAATCCTAAAGACCAAGGAAAAGAACAAATTAAAGCGATACAATTACGAAGTGGAAAAGAGTTAGAAACTAAAATTTAGAAAGAAACAGAAAGTAAAAATGAGGAAGTGAGAATCGAAAAAGAAAAGGATCAGCAAGATCATAACTTAGAGTATCCATTGACCCCTATGAAAATATCTATAGAAAAACTACCACCACAATTTCCTCAACGACTAAAGCAACATAAAAAAGATAAGCAATTTGCTAAATTCCTTGAAATTTTAAAAAAATTAACAGTAAATATTCCTTTTGTAGAAGCATTAGAACAAATGCCTAATTATGTAAAATTTATGAAAGATATTTTAAATAAAAAAGAAAATTTACAGATAATGAAACTGTTGCACTTAGCGAAGAGTGTAGTGCAATTATTCAGAAAAAGCTTCCTGAAAAATTAAAAGATCTTGGTAGTTTCACTATACTTTGCGCTATTGGAGAAAAATTTTTTGGAAAAGCTTTGTGTGACTTAGGAGCAAGCATCAATCTAATGCCTCTATCAATTTTTAAAAGATTAGAACTAGGAAAAATTTCACCTACGTCAGTAACTCTTCAGTTAGCTGATCGTTCTGTGACTTATCCTAAGGGAGTTATTGAAGATGTGTCAGTAAAAGTGGATAAATTTATCTTCCCGGTAGATTTTATTGTTTTAGATATGGAAGAAGATAAAGAAATTCCCATAATATTAGGAAGACCCTTTTTAGCCACTGGAAAAGCTATGATTGATGTTCAGAAAGGAGAATTGACTATGAGAGTAAACGATCAAAAAGTAACCTTTAACATAGCAAAATCAATGAAATATCCTGCTTTAGAAAAAGATGATGAATGTTTTCGAATGGAAATACCTGAACATTTGCAAAATGAACATTTTAAAGAATATTATGAAGAAAAGTTAGATTGAAGAAGCAGATAATGAAAAACTGGATTATATACAGAAAAAATTTGAAATGTTAGATAATACTGAAAACGCTGAAAAGAATATAGTTCCGTCAATTATTAGACCTCCAGTACTCGAATTAAAAATTTTACCTAATCATTTAAAATATGCTTACTTAGGTAACCATTCAACCATACTAGTTATTATATCAGCTGAATTGAATGAATCACAAGAACAAAAACTGTTAGACACATTAAAAAAATATAAGAAAACTTTTGGTTGGACTTTAGCAGATATTAAAGAAATTAGTCCTTCAATTTGTATGCACAGAATTATTTTAGATAATGGACATAAGCCAAGAGTAGATCCAAAAAGGAGATTAAACCCAATAATGAAAGAAGTAGTCAAGAAAGAAATACTAAAATGGTTAGATAATTGTATTATATATCCTATTTCGAACAGTGCTTGGGTAAGCCCAATTCACTGTGTTCCTAAGAAAGGAGGAGTGACCGTTAAAGCTAATGAAAATAATGATTTAATACCTATAAGAAAAGTTACTGGATGGCGTATATGTATTGACTATAGAAAATTAAATGCAGCCACCAGGATAGATCACTTCCCATTACCATTTCTAGACCAAATATTGAATAGATTAGTTGGACATAAATATTTTTATTTTTTAGATGGATATACCGGTTATCATCAGATACCTATTGCTCCTGAGGATCAAGAGAAAACTACATTTACTAGTTCTTATAGAACATTTGCTTTTCGAATAATGCCTTTTGGATTATGTAATGCACCTGCAACATTCCAGAGATGTATGATGTCTATATTTAGTAAATTAATTGATGATGGAATATAAGTATTTATGGATGATTTCTCTGTATTTGGAATGTCATTTGACGCATGCTTGAATCATCTTGAAAAAGTATTAGAGATATGCGAGAAAACTAACCTAGTTCTAAATTGGGAGAAATGTCAATTTATGGTTGCAGGAGGAATTGTATTAGGGCATAAAATTTCATAAAATGGCATGGAAGTAGACCCTGCAAAAATTCAAGTTATAGCTAAATTACCACCTCCAACTACAGTAAAAGGGGTAAGAAGTTTTCTTGGACATGTTGGATTCTACAGACGCTACATAAAAGATTTTTAAAAAATTACTAAACCTCTATGCCAACTTTTAGAAAAGGACAAGAAATTTGAATTCACAACTAAATGCCTAAATGCTTTTGAATTATTAAAAGATAAACTAATCACAGCACCTATAACAGTTTCACCTGATTGGGAGAAACCATTTGAACTTATGTGTGATGCTAGTGATTATGCTATAGGAGCAGTACTTGGGCAAAGATATGATAAAATTTTCAAAGTTATATACTATGCTAATAAAACTCTTAATAATGCTGACATGAATTATACAGTTTCTGAAAAAGAGCTATTAGCAATTGTTTATGCTTTTGATAAATTCAGGCCTTATCTAATTGAAACTAAATGTATTGTGCATACTGATCACTCTGCTATTAAATATCTAATTCAAAAGAAAGATTCCAAACCAAGATTAGTTAGATGGATATTACTAATGCAAAAATTTGATTTTGAAATCATTAACAAAAAGGGAACTAATAATCAAATTGCAGATCATTTATCAAGGCTAGAATATAATGAATTATCTGACACTGATAATGAAATTACTGACAGTTTTCCTGACGAACAACTATATAATATAAATGAGTGGAAAATACCATGGTATGTTGATATAGTAAATTATATTGTAAGTGATATTTTACCACCTATGTTAACTTTCCAACAACAAAAAAAATTCATTCATGTTGCTAAAACATATTTTTGGGATGAACCATATTTATATAAGCAATGTAAGGATCTTATAATTAGAAGATCCGTGCCTTATGAAGAAACAGAACAAATCATTCAGAAATGTCATGATTCTGATTTTGGAGGACATTTTGGAATAGATAAAACTGCTTATAAAATTTTATAATTTGGATTTTATTGGCCTACTCTTTTTAGAGATCTTTATAGATATATCAGAACTTGCGACAGATGCTAACGAGTAGGTAATATATCTAGAAGAAATGAAATGCCTCTAAATTTTATATTAGAAGTTGAGATTTTTGATGTTTGGGGATTAGATTTTATGGGACCATTTGTTCCTTCATTTGGAAACTCATATATATTAGTTGTTGTTGATTATATTTCTAAATGGATTGAAGCACAAGCTTTACCTCGATGCGATGCTAAGAGTGGTTCAAAGTTTCTAATGAAAAATATTTTTACTAGATTTGGAATGCCGAGAGTGATTATCACTGACGGAGGATCTCATTTTAGAAATAAATATATTCACAAACTAGTAGAAAAATTTAACATTATTCATAAGATATCAACTATTTATCATCCACAAACCAGTGGATTAGCTGAAGTTTCTAATCGAGAAATTAAACATATTTTAGAAAAGACTGTAAACCCTAATAGATTGGATTGGTCTATAAGACTGAGACATCTGCATTATGGGCATACAAGACTGCTTATAAAACTCCGATTGGAATGACTCCTTACAGGCTTATTTATGGAAAGACTTGTCACTTACCAGTTGAATTAGAACATAAAGCTTATTGGGCAATTAAAGAATTTAATTATAATCTGAAAGAAGCTGGTGAGAAGAGATTATTGCAAATGAATGAATTAGAAGAATTAAGAAATGAATCTTATCATAATGATAGAATTTATAAAGAAAAAATGAAATTATGGCATGATCGGAAGATTAACCTGAAGAATTTTGAGTCAGGACAAGAAGTTTTGCTTTATAATACAAGATTGAAATTATTTTCTGGGAAATTGAAATCTCGATGGTTAGGGCCTTTTACTATAACTCAAATATTTTCATACGGAACTATAGAAATTGAAGATCCAAAAACTGGGCATAGATTTAAAGTAAACAGACACAGATTAAAACCTTATTTTGAAGGGAGAAGACCAAATTTTAAAGAGGTTTTAATGCTCAATCAACCTGATTACTAACTAAATTAGGTCGGGCTGGCAATGTTAAACCAAACGCTTAATGGGAGGCAACCCATAGTAGTTATTAATTATGATATATTTACTAATGTTACTGAAAATTAAAATATAGAATAAATTCTACTACTGATTTTACTTTTTAAAATCATCACAAATTTGAATCTATACGAAGAAATCAGAAATATTCGGACCAGAGCAAAAATTGGGCAATTTACCTAATCTATCCGACGGCGAGATCGATCCCGCCGACAGCGAGATCGGCGCGCCCAAATTCAGTTTAAAGTATTAATTAGCTCGCCTACAGCGAGATCGTTACCGCCGACGGCGAGATAGTTAAAAAGTAGTTTTTAAGAGTTATTTTGCGGTTTTCGGCAATTCTAACCTATAATATTCACTACAAAACGTTTAGAACTCATTATTTACACCATTCCTTCACTATAAACGAATAGAGCC
Source organism: Papilionanthe hookeriana x Papilionanthe teres (assembly GCA_022702705.1). NCBI lineage: Eukaryota > Viridiplantae > Streptophyta > Magnoliopsida > Asparagales > Orchidaceae > Papilionanthe > Papilionanthe hookeriana x Papilionanthe teres. The sequence goes on along the minus strand of CM040423.1, from coordinate 139,123,737 downwards.
CCTCCAAAACAATCCATAATGGCCCCCAACCCATTAGAAACCATGAAATCCGGAGTGTTCAACCGACAAAAGTTCGTCAGTTCTGAGGCTCAGCGACTATTCAACAAGGTTTTGATGAAGAAGTGAATGATTAAAAAAAGAGGATTCATAAATAGAGGAGCAGAGAATTCAATGATAACAATTGAAGAAATGATTATTTAGCGACATTGGGAAGTATTATGCTACACAACATCTGATGTTGTCATTCCAGTAGTCAAGGAATTCTACTCTAATCTGCATGCGATCCATAATGGAAGTGTTTATGTAAGAGGCAGATGGGTAACTTTCACTCCTTCTTGAATCAAAGAATTATACTCGATTGAAAATACCCCTGTTTGCCACTATTCAAATTTTGTTCCGACAAGATACAACTTGAACGAGATATATCGATATCTGACCGACGAACCTGATGACTGGGAAATACGAGAAGACGGGTATGTAAGTTTTTCTTCATCACTTCTTAACCCCATCTCAAAGCATTGGCATTTCTTTATTTCGTCGAAGTTATTACCTACTATGAGGGTAAACAAAGTCTCGAAGGAATGCGTAATTTTAAATTACTGTATTCAATCTGGATTACCTATCGATGTTGGATCTATCATTGTGAAGTCTGCATTAAGATTAATTGTGAATGGATCGATTCATGGACTCTGACACCCATCAACAATTTTTGCTTTATGTAGTCAGTACCAAGTTTCCAACGAAGCTTGGGAAAAAGTGTTGTTACCCTGGAAACCATTAGATCTGACGGATATGTTTCCTACTTTGGATAACAATGATGATATAACAATTATCTCTGATCAAGCATCTCAAAACAATCCTTTAATCTGGCCTTTGACTGATAGAACTAACCTGATTCTACGAAAAATTAAAGGATTGGAGAAGGAATTACGAGAATGTGATGAATTCTATTGATAATATCTCCGATTTATTCGATCACATAGACTGGAGAATGAAGGAGCATTTCGATCATTCAGGACATTTGGAGGCAAGATTCATTCGACTGTTGAGACAGAAGAGATGGATTGAATAAGATTCTACAGAAGAATTCCCCTTCAGGCCTTTCTACAATCTATTTGTGCACCGACGATCTATTGGGAATATCAGGGAAGAAGTTAGTTCAGAATCCAATGAGTGGCAGAGATTTATCCTTATATTATTTATGTGTGTTAATTTGAACTTAGTCTTTAATATAATTTAGATTTTACGAAGTTAATCTCTGTTTATATGAGATTGTATGTTGTTTGTTTAGTCTCAGCATTTAGAGTATCGTGGTGTGGATTGCAATGCTGAGTTAGATGTTTTTTGGTTAATTTGCTAAGTCAATTGTTAGTTTTGTGGTATTTGAAGTTTGTAAGTTCATGGATTTCATTTATAAAAGTTATAATGTTTGTGTTGTGTAAACCTTATATGAGTTAGTAGAATATCTAATCTTAGAAAAATATATCAAATTAAGTGACCGAACATTAGATCAAGGCTTAATTAAATTGAACATAATTGAAAACATAAAAATTTTTTTAAAAAAATTCGGAAATCCCGCTGACGGTGAGATTGACCCCGCCTACGGCGAGATTTTCCCGAAACTTTGGCCTTGGTGAATTAATTAGCTCGCCGAAGGCGAGAAATTTCTCGCCGACAGCGAGATCGCGAAATGTACTATATTTTGACCGATCAACCGACACTATTCATCATCCCTTCCTCAAAACTTCGAAAAACCGACCTAGGGCTTGATAGATCTGGGATTTGGAGCGATTTCAAGACATTTTAACGCCGGATTTCATCTTCCCTTGGTAAGAGCTTCACTCCTATGTAAAAATTTTTTATTTTCACCATGAATTTCTTCTACATTAAGGATTTTAGAAAAATTTTGAAATGTGAAGAAAGGACTTGGAAGAAATTCATGGAATTTAATTTAGATTGATTTTAGTGACATTAGGAAGCCATTTTAGTAATATTTTGGAGATTAGTTGAGATTTATGTAAAATTTGATAGATCGAAAAAATGGCTCCGCGACAAAGAAGACGATTGGATTACGACGAAAACCGATTTGTGAATGCAAGGGCACAGTCAAGATATTTTCACAACATTCAAGCCAGGAAAAGTATTCAAGATCGAGTTTTTAAAAATCTAGGAGGAGAAGTGGAACGAATAATCAAAGAAAGAGGATGGGAGAACTTCTGTTACACAACAAATAGAGCTGCAGTGGAAGTAGTTAAAGAATTCTATGCCAATCTGACAGCGATAGAAGATGCACCAATCAAGGTGAGAGGATTTTTAGTCGATTTCAATGCTGCAAGAATCAATTCTTTTTATGAAGTACGAGACTTATACACCAGCGAGTATGATACTTTTGGAACAATGGAAGGACCGCTGGAAGAAGTAATCAACTTTCTCACTGATGGGAAAGGAGTTTGGAAAATCAAGCAGCGTGAACGAGTAAACTTCCCTCTTTCTATGCTGAATGCAATATCTAAAGCTTGGCACTGTTTTATTTGTTCTACCTTGTTACCCACCTATCACCATAGTGAGGTAATAAGAGATAGAGCAGTTCTGAATTTCTGTATTCAGAACCAAAGAAGTATTAATGTGGGAAATGTTATTTACAAGAATATATTAGCCACTGCAAGAAGTGAGAGTGGAAGAGGACTAGGACACCCTGGTCTGATTTATGCACTCTGCCAATTATCTGGGGTAGAGGCGAGAGATGATGAGGAATGGGTGGAGCCTATTAAACCCATTACTCTGGCTAATATTAGGACCTATCAATCCCACGAAGGATGGAGATCTGAAACTAGGAGTGATGTACCTTCAACTAGTAGGGATATTCCCTCCACCAGTTATGACCCTCCTACTTACAGTTCCCCTACCCTTCATGATTTGATGAATGAGATGACCCTGCAGCGGAAGAGCTTTGAAAAGATTGAGGAAAAACTGGAGCATATTGATCAGAGAATTGGAGGATTAGAGCGAAGGAATGATTATGACAGTGAGTATCTCCAGAGACATTCAGAGTTTGAGATAGCTTATATGATGTTGAGAATCGTTACAGGAGAGGAGAACTCGATGTTGTATTTCCTGAATGGCCCCGCTACAGTCATTACCAGCCTAATCCACCCACTGATTAAGGAAACGACGATATAGTTTGGGACTTTGATGCAGAAGATTAGATTCTATGTTTATTTGTTTAGTTATTTGACTTTGATGTTATGATTGATTGTATATTTTTCTTAAAACTTTAGTATTAATGTTTAGTTTATGAACTTGATTATGATGTGGTATAGATCTTTTTAAACATTGTTGTTAAAGTTATATAGTTTTTAAATTTTTAATGTTTTCAGAATACTATTGTAACCTTGGGTTGAAATTAGTAAACGTATGTGGATGTAGTGTAATATGTTAGTATAAAATATGGTAGTATTGTGTTAAACTTCTTTACCCAGCAATTTCTTTAATATTATGTGTGTAGAAAGTTATTAACAATACATGTAATTAAGTGATGAGAAGAACCTGTAAAACTTCAAAAAGAAGAAATACCTAAAGCACGAAGGTAAGATTTAAAATTACAGTTTATTTCATTTTCACTCTATATAGATAGATAGAAAAACTTAAGTTTGGGGGAGGGAAAAATACAAATTTAATTATTAAATTGTTCTCAATTTATATTTTCAAAAATTATTATAAAATAATTTTCTGAAATAATTTTAATTCAGTAAACTAGAATTGATTTATTTAATTATTATAGAATGTTAAGGGAAATACTTTTAATGATTAACTAATTTTTTAGATTAAGGATATTTAGTATAAGAGAATAAGAATATAGTTAACTATTTATAGTAAAGAAAACTATACTTTCAAATATAAAATTCTTAGGTATTTAGTTGAAAAAGAAAAGGTTGAAACTCAATGAAGTAAAACTTTGAAATACATATAAGAGAAGTAAATGTTTCCAGTTTCAAATTTAGGAAGAGGAAAATGAAGTTCAAAATTATTAACGAGCTAACCAAAAATAGTGATCCTCACTTAAAAAAAGTAAAGAAAAAGGGATTGAAAATCAATCCAGAAAGAAAAGAAAAAGAATATATATATATATATATATATATATATATATATATATATATAAAGTGAGGAGAAGTTTGAGGAGATGACTTATCAAAAATTGGCTTCATTTGAATCAACCTAAAGGGTAAACTTCAATTACATTTCTGAACTTATATATATGGATTAGTATTTTACTAAGTAGTGCTTTCATGAAATTCCTATCATTTGAATATCTTAAGTAATTTAATATTGAAAATTATAGTCATTCTTGAAATAAATAAAAGACTAGAAATCTTAAACTTGAGAACTAAATAGCCTTATATCTATAGAATTAGTTTAATTATTTTAAAATATTTCTAAAAAAAACTTTACTATAATACTTATTTGAATCAAATTCATAGTAATTCTGAATTAAAACTTTACTATAAATAATCATTACTTTTATGTAGTATCTAAATTACTTGAGGACAAGTAATAGTTAAGTTTGGGGGAATTTGATCACTAGAAAATGTATTAAGAATTTCATAGCAATTTTATATGAAATTACACTTTAAAGAAAGGTATTTTCTGTGTTTTATTGCAGGAATGGAGAATTATAAGTACTGAAAGCAAAAAGCACAAAAGAAGCAGATTTGGAGCAAAAAAGGACTCAATTTGATGAAAAATTGAACTGTCACGCCGACGACAAGGTTTAAGCCGCCGACGATGAGATTTTCCCGAGAGTTTTTGAATATCTTATAAAGTGCCCGCCGACGGCGAGATCGGCGCTGTTAGCCACCTTCTAGAAGCCCGCCGACGGCGAGATCGAGCCCGTCGACGGCGAGACAGTTGAAAAGAGCCAGATACAATGAACCTGGATGCTTTTTGAAGAGGTGCTTAAGCAACCTTTGAAGATTTGACTCCTATAAATAGAGACGATTTCTGTCCCTTTAGTGTGTCGTTAAGTGTCGTTAAGTGTCGTTAAGTGTCATTTAAGTGTCATCTTTTGATGTGTGTCATCTTTGGTGTCTGTTGGTGTTGTTTTCATTTGTGTTGGAGTGTAAATCAGAGAGTCTTAGTGAGTTTAATTAAGTGTGCTGTACTGGAAGGAAGAGTCAAAGGAACTTCAAGGAGTCTGCTTGGGGAGAAGAATTGAGATAAGTATATTTGTTATTGTTTGTTAACTTTAATGAAATCCATGCTTTGTGTTATTTTTCCCATGCTTTCTGAGTAGTTTCCTTAGTCTTTTTCCTTGTTGTTGAGATTATGTGAAGTGATAAATCAAAGTAACTGTGCCTAAAATTATTAAATATTGTGATAATCTTTTACTTAAAACTTAATTTACTTTCAATTTGGCCAATTGATTTGTTAACATATGTTGAATTATCAACTATAGTAAAGATTACATCCAAGATTCAAGGAAGTCAAAAGCCTTGAAAGGAGGGTGCAAATAAATAGGGAAATATTAACTATCGGGCGTAGAATTGGACATTTTAGTGTGACAGACTAAAATATTCAATTCGGTCCTATTGTTTGAGAGCTGAAGTGTAGATGTTAGCCCTCAGGCAAGGGGAATGTGGGAGCTCCGAAGTGGCAGCGGTATCCTCCCGACTAGCCACGATTCGGTAATCAAACATAGGACTAGTCGATGTTCTTTCGCACTGGACCAAAGGGTAAACAATAAGAATGCTCCTATTCTTCACAATACAAACTCTAAACTACTTTAATTCATCATTCACTTAATTCTCTCAACAAGGAGAAAGATGCTTTTCCAAATTAGAATCTTACATTTAAACCTTTTTTAGCAATAATTTTAGTATAAGTTTTCTTAATTTCCGTATACTAATTTAGTAAGTAAGTCTACTTTAATTTGTCTTTGAAATTCTCTAACGTCCCTGTGGGATAGATATCTTGGACTCCATTAGAGCTCTTTATTACTTGATAACGATACATATACTTGCGTAGTATCCACATTATAAATCATAATTTTCATAAAAGAATCATCAGTATAAATACATATATTTGGTGCGGGATCAAGTTTTTGGTGTCGTTGCCAATATCAATAACATTTTTTTGTAAGTATAAATATCAAAAGTGGGTCACCCGTTACCTTTCTATAAACCAAATTATTAGAATTTAGTCAGTCACTCTAAAAACTAATTAATTCTAAGTCCAATAAATAATATCTTCCTATTTATTTGCACTTCACCTTAAATAATCTGCGTAAAGCCTTCGATTACCTTAAGGATTCATGTGATATCTACTAGTTAAGAATTTATTTCCGGATAGGTCTCAAAATTCTTCAATAGGTTTTAACAAATTAAATGGCCAATTTAAAAAGTAAACTAAGATCAGGTATTAATATCATCACAATATTTTAAAATATTTTATAATTAATTCTCCTACAAAATTTAATTAATTTATAATCTTTTCATAGTTGAAAGGAGAAAGATAACTAACTACTCAGAACTCATTAAAATAAAACAACAAAACATACTTATAAAACTTTGAACCAAATTACAAATATTTATTTGAAGTGTTCCTTCAAGAGCTCCGCTGACTTCTACTGACTCCAACGCAATGATGAAAGACTCCAACAGCAATTACACACAATAAACACTCAAAATAAACTCACTAGATACAAAATAAAATGTCAAACTAAGTATGGAAGAGACTAAATTAAACTAGAATAGGCTAAAATGGGTATGTGTACTAAGAGGGGGGTTTTGGTGCCATTTTCTCTATAGAATGGGCTCCTATTTATATAGCTCTGAATTTGACCAGGGGTTGCTTAAGGCACCTCTTCAAAATTCATTCAAATTCAATGTATCTTCTAGAAGGTAACCGTCGTGCCTAGGCGCTGGGATGCGGCGCCTAGGCGGCGGGATCCGGCGCTAGGCGGCGGGATGCGGCGCTGGCGCCGGACTCCGTGACCAGGTCGTTCGCACCTCTTCACTTTGGGTCGCACCTCTTCGCGATCCAAACTATTTCCTTGTGTCCAAATACATTGTATCGCATGTCCTATATATTAGGAGTAACTTTCAGTCTTCTAGAAGCTCCAATAACCGCTTAACACCGTCAAAATAGCTGCCCAAAGTCATAAAAAAAAACTTAACAGTGTCTATATCGAACTGGCGCTTAGGCGCCAGGCCAATAATTCCAAAAATTGCTCCATAAGCTCAATTTTTGTTTCTTTTTGCTCTTTTTTTCCTTCTTGAGCTCTTTTTAATCATCTACATCCAAAAACATGAAAATACCTTTCATTAAAGCATAATATCCTTAAGAATTAAATCATAAATAAGGCATAAAAATGAGTATTTTTTAAGTGGATCAGTGCCCAGGGACTGGAGCCTAAGCGTCAAGCTCTCTATTTGTGGACTAGGTAATGGGCACCTAAGGATCCAAGTGGCTGCTGCCTAGGAACCATAGTCACGGCGGTTAGGAGACCATTGGTTGGCGCCTAAGCGCCGAGCTCTCGACTTTGGTAGCAGGATTTCGGGCCTAGGTACCAGTGTCCAGGCACCTTGGCGCCTAGTAGCCAAGATGCACATCTTAGCTCCATGTCCTTCCCTGCTTTCATCACTTCAATCCCCTACTGTTACCTGCAAAATAAACACAAAATACATTTCTCAACAGTGCAATTTTATCAATAAAATGTATAAATACAATCCAACTTGCTAGAAAAATTATCCAAACATCACTTGCCTCAAACCAAAAGAAGAAACAAAATAGTCATTCATTTCCCCCATTAATAATAACAAAAAATAAAAATCACCCGTACGGGCCATAATCCAACAAATAAACCCAACAAAGAAAACTAATATGATCATTTTTTCATAAAGAAAATCCTAGTTAATTATATTAATAGCTTTAAGTAAATCAATTTAAAAATATAAATTTTTTTCTAAAATTGACAGAGTTAAAACAAAATAAAAAATCATTTACCAAAATTACATTATCTGCAATATCTCTCTTTTTATTGAAAGTATCATGAATAAGAGTAATAATAATACAAACAGTAGGCCTAATCCTATCTACTAAAAGCTGAGCAATTATCTTATACAAAGTGTTACATGAGAGATAGAACGAAAATCATTTAAAGATTGAGCATCTCACCTCTTTGAAATTAAAGTGATAACCGTATGTTCAACTCTATTGAAAAGCTTACCAGTGTTAAAAAAATATTTTATAGCATGAGTACAAGCCTTCCACATAATATTCCAAGAATCTTTAAAATTTTTTGATGAAAAATCATCATGGCCAGGAGATTTACAATTCTCGATAGAATAAAAAGCATATATAATTTCTTCATCCGAGAAAGGCTTAATTAAAGCTTTATATTCCAAAAAAGAAATAGTATTGATAATAGGAATTTTATAAAAAAAATAGAGATAGGAACATCAAAAGCATTATTTAGTAAAGATTTAAAAAAAATGAAGTGGCTTCAAAAGCAAATCTTGATGATGCTGTAAATAATTATTATTAACCAAAATTTCTTTGATAAAAATATAATTATTTTTTATTTTAATCATTTGATAAAGAAAATAACATCATTTTTCACCTTTGGATAATCATTCAAACTTAGCTCAACGCTTTAACCATTTATAATTACAAAAAAAAAGCAGTATGAAGTTTATCTTTGTTAAGATAGGCTTCATTAAGTAAATTTCTACAAAGAGGATTGAGGTGAACATTGTTCATAATAACTTTTAGTTCAATTTTTAACTCAGTAATATCATTAGAAAGATAGTTAGAGTTATTCCATTTCCAATAGTTAAAAAGTTTCTTTGATAATCTTCAATTTATTGCAAAGGAAAAATAAAGAGCCACTGTTAACATTAATATTTCAAGCATCATGAACAAGATCAAGAAAACTAAAACAATTATTCTAATAAATCCTATATAAAAATCTATGCTTCAAAGCATAAGAAGACTTTAAAAAAATAGAAAAAGAGCAATGATCAGAAGTGGAAATATTCAATATTCTAAAAGAAGAATAAGGAAAAGAATCAACCCAATAAATATTAAAAAAACCATATAAAGAAGGCATCTAATAGGATTATCAATTTGATTATCCAAGTAAACTTATGAAGAATGTTTTTTAACTCAAAAATATTAGAATTAAGAGTGTAGTTATTAAAATTAGTTAGCTTAGAAAGAAAAGGTGGATGAACACCGACCTTTTCACTAACTTTAAGAATATAGTTAAAGTTATCAAACAAAAGCCGGGGATTATTAATACTAACGCCAACATAAGCAATATAATTTCAAAGATCCTTTCTGAGTATGGTATTATTGGGTGCATATATGAAAGTTATAAAAAATTTATCATTAGAAGAGAAAGTAACATGCCTATGAATATATTAAGATTTGATATCTAAAGTAGTAAAAGAAAGAATTTCAGAGTTCTATTTAACTCAAATATGTCCATTTTCAATAATATCAAAGTTAAGCACATTTCTTGTATTATTAATAAGTCCACAGTTAGTATCAGAAAAACATAGATATAGAATAAAGAGAGAGTTTAGTTTTAAAAAGACCAATCATATGAGCATAATTATCAAAAATAATCTTTTTGCAAGTTTCATTACTAAAGTCGTGTACATTCCAAGCAAGAATATTAGGATTAAATATTAAAAAAAAAGGAAAGTAAGAAAACACAGAAAAAAGACTAACAAATAATATTCCCAACTCTTGTTTTTCTTTTCTATTGCCCTAGAGGTAGAGGTGAAAGGGATGAAAATAATAATAAGTGTAGCATTACACATATTAGGAATATTATGACTTGTCATAACATTCAAAATACTTCGAACAATAATAGAAATGATAATCAACCACCAATCTCAATATGAACATAATTATAAACGGAAGGCAGAGCTAAGTAATCGACATCTTGCAAATTCCCACTATTTGGACTTTCATGATTCAATACAACAACATCATAAGAATAACCATTTATATCAATATTGATATTAGGAGTAACATTAGAATTAATGTGATGAACTTCACCATTTTCTTTAACAATGTGAACAGTGCTAAAAGACATCAGTATGAATGTTTAAATTAGAAGCAAAGGAAACATCCATAGTAAAAAACCTAACATAAATGGAAGGTCTACTGTTGCTTCTTCAAAATCTTTTATTAGTGTTATATCTAATATTCTCCCTCTGAAAATAGAAGTACCAAATTTCGCTATTCATTAAAAACCCTAGGATAAAATAGAGAATCACCAGCAAAAGTACTACAAGCTTTACAAGGGGTAGATTTTTATTTCATAAACCACCAATAAATTAAACTCATGCTCTTTAATGTCATGAAGAATGAAATCAAAAAGAGGAGACTCAATATTTATCTGTACATTGACGCCAACAAAAGAAAAATGAGAAAACTGGAAGTTAAAAAATTAACTCATGAGGAAAGTCTAATTTGACTAGCAATCATATAAATATCAAACTCATTTCAACAACACAAACATAAATATATAAATTTAATCCAAATAGCTATATCTTTAAAATATTCGTTAATAAGCTTAAAATAGTATGATCATTTTTTAAAAATGAATGGTTTACCATTGATAAACCAAGGATCACTAGCCAACATTATATCAAAATCTTCAACAAAATTAATATTAAACAGAAAGAAACCTTCAAAAAGTGATAGAAGATCTACAACACCTTGTAGTTTTCATAATCTACAAATAACTTATTGCAAGGTATCAAATAATAGGCATTTCTCAATCGCATACTCAACCAAAGCCAGACTCCATTGCTTTGTTCCGACACGAACCGTTTGATCAAAGAATGAAACCTTATGTACTGAACTCAGAACATAAGACAAACAACAAATTAAACAAACTTTTAAGATTCAAAAAGATAAAACTCTTCCAATTATGAGTAGGACTAGGGCCTAGAAGAGACTAAGAAGAAGATGGGTTAAGAAAAGGGAAATGATCAATAAGAGAAAAATAGGGGCAAAAGCCCCAAAGAATGAAAGAAAGATCAGCAAACCCTAAACTCTAAGAGAAAGAAAAAAGATAAAATCATTTTTCCAAGTGAAAGAGAAAAATGCTTCCATAAACCTAAGACGAGTAAAAAAATCTCCTTAGGAGCGTCGCTTTGTCTCAAACCCTAATCGCCAAACACTTTTAAAAAAATGTCCTAATTTGTCTATTTCAAACATAACAACCAATTTATTAAAAAAAAGATATGAGAAAATTTTCAAAATGATTTCTTTATTATTCACAAATGAACTTTTGAATCTCATAATTTATTAAAACATTAAGTTAAATCCAAAATTCCTTAACACGGGTTAAAATACTTCTTTTTAAAAAAAATTTGACAATTTCAACCTATGTTAAAATAATTTGTATGCTAATTAACATTTTTATGAAGTTTGTAATTAAATGAAAAGATTATTTATACATTTTTCTGAAAAAAAGAAATTTTTAGAGTAAATTTAATCGCCGCGTTCAGGAATCACATCAAAGAGAGCAGCAGCTCACAAATCGCACTGCCAGCTCCCCCCCCACTAGGAGCCACGTGTCCCTAATTTCCATGGTTTGACTTACCTTCTCCTTCCCATTTTCCTCCATCGCCTCCACGCCCCTAGAAACACCTTTCCGTTTCAACTTCTAAAAGTCAATCAATTACCATAATGTCAACCCCTAAAGCTAATTTCAGAGCATTCCATGTTTTAAGTGGAATCCTTCCTTTCCCCCCACCCTCTCCCCCCCACTTGTATCTGAAAGTCAACTCTCCTCTATTCTTCTTCACGCCTTTCCCCAATCTCCATTTCTTCGTTCCTCCTTCTTCCTCAATTTCCCGTCCTCCTACTTTCTCTCCTCCATGGGCAACGGCTTGGCAAAGCTGACCCACTGCTTCTCTCCCTCCCCCGCCCCTCATTCATCTTCGGCGGAGCCTCACGACGAAGGCCTTGGACACTCCTTCTGCTACGTCCGCCCCGTCCTTTCCCTCTTACCTTCCTCCTCGGACGATCCCACCACCTTCCACTCCATCTCCGGCGCTGCTGTGAGCGCCAACACGGCCACCGCTCTCTCCACTGAGCTCTCCTTCTTAACCACCCAATCATCTTCAGCCTCCGCTTCTGCAGCCTTTGAAAGCTCCACCTCGTTTTTCTCCATCCCCCTTCAGCCCATCCCCCGCTTCTCCGGGCCCCTCTCCGACCGCGGCTTCCTCTCCGGCCCAATCGAACGCTCTTTCCTTTCCGGTCCCATCGAGAAACCCACCCGCAATACTGTCAGCCGCTCTCGGCACGCCGCCTCTTACCTCCTCCGCCGTCTATCCCGAGCCATCGGTGCCGCCACACGAGTCTCCGCCGTCGCCCCAAAAGACTCCGATTCTGTAGAAACCACCAGCAGCCACGAAGAAGCCTCCGCCGCCGCCGGAATCGATTGGGCCCAAGGTAAAGCCGGCGAGGACCGCGTTCACGTCGTCGTCTCCCACGGTTGGGTCTTCGTCGGAATCTACGACGGCTTCAACGGTCCTGATGCCACCGACTACCTCCTCTCCAATCTCTACCCCGCAATCCAGCGCGAGCTCAAAAGCTTGCTTTGCGAAGAAAGCCGCGAGCTTTCGGGTGATTGCTTCCAAAATAGTAGTAAAGTGAACTTTTTGGAAGCAGACCACGACCAAATCCTTAGGTCTCTTTCTCGTGCTCTTAGGAAAACAGAGGAGGCGTATTTAGAAGTTGCCGACAAGATGATGGCGGAGAATCCCGAGCTTGCGCTGATGGGTTCTTGCTTGCTTGTAATGTTAATGAGAGGTAAAGATGTGTACTTGATGAACGTTGGAGATAGCCGAGCGGTTTTAGCGAGGACTAGCTCTGAAGAACAGGAAAGCTTCAATAACGATGCTCTGAATGATTATGGTGAAAGGATGGTTGATCTGCGTACTTTGTCAGCTCTGCAACTTACCTTGGATCATAGCACTTGTGTAGAACAGGTTATGATTAATTCTTCGCTTTCAATTATTATTATTATTATTTTAAATTCTTACTTCTCTGGAAATCAGTTGATTATCTAAATGATATTTATTTAATTATTTGTGATTCAGGAAGTTCGCAGAATAAAGAAAAAACATCCAGATGATGCTTCAGCTATTACTAATGATCGTGTGAAGGGTTATCTGAAAGTTACAAGAGCCTTCGGGGCCGGATTTCTGAAGCATGTAAGATTCGGTTTGTTGCAGCATTAATCATTCTTGAAGAATCTGCTTACACTTATCGGCTGTGATTGCCAGTTCATATGTTTTAACATCATCGATAAACCATGGTTCATTCCCTGTAGCTTACTATAAAGAAACTTAAAGGTCCCTGTTTTTCCTTGGTTGCTTGAGGTTAACAACTAGATCTACAGTTTGATTTCAATTGCTTATCCCTGAAGTAAAGGATCTAGATTTGGCTTCATGTTGAAGGAGGAATAAGGATTTTCCTTGGTTTGTGTTGATAAAAGGATTAAACAATTTGGTGGAGTGACTTGCAATAAACTGTTAATTAGAGAATGTTTTGAAGACAAGGAAGGTTGAGCAACTTGCTGGACAACTTTTCTTTGATTGCATTTCACATCATAGCTTGAATTATTCACCTAATCTTTTGCCTGGTTGATGATAATGACAATGTTCTAACTCCATGTTGAACAATAGTGTTAAGATGCACTTGAGAGTGGAATAATCTTATAAAGTTCCTACTATACTTGCAAAGTTTTAAGGAAGATTTATACACGTGTCATTCAATTCTTATGTGTTTATATATCTAGCACCTAAACTTCAATTTTCACATACATACCAACTTGCCTATGCATTAAATCCTGTATTTCACTTTTTTAAAATTTAAATGGTGGTATTTGTTCAAGTGATATGAAAGATTTGGGTGGTATAAAGTATAGTTTTTTTAAATAGAATTATCTTTAAAATGAAGTGGGTCCTTAAACTTTTTTCCTCTTTTGTTTTTTGGCAGCCTAAATGGAACGATGCCCTTCTCAAAATGTTCAGAATAGACTATATTGGGACTTCTCCATACATAACATGCAATCCATCTCTATATCATTATAAGCTCAGCTCAGGGGACAGATTCTTAATATTATCCTCTGATGGTCTCTACCAGTACTTAACCAACGATGAGGCAGTGACAGAAGTAGAGCTTTTCATTTCAACAACGCCTGAAGGTGATCCTGCACAGCATCTCGTGGAAGAAGTCCTCTTTCGCGCCGCAAAGAAAGCAGGTAAATTCGTTATTAGTGAATTACTAAGAAGGATTGGAGAAGAGAAGAAGGTTATATATGTAAATATTTTTTTGTTGCAGGGATGGACTTTCATGAATTGCTGGAGATACCACAGGGGGATCGAAGGCGGTATCATGATGATGTTTCAGTGATTGTGATCTCCTTGGAGGGAAAAATATGGAGATCTTTTGTGTAAATAGGGGGTATAGTGGTAAGAGAACCATTGTAGAGTTTTACAGATGATCTTTGGCGGTTTTTCATTCTTTTTATTGTTGTGGAAGCTCTGTGGCTAACAGAAGAGTTCAGGGAAAGTTAAAATTTACTTATTTTGTAAAGGTGCAACCTAAGTTATTCAATTCAATTATTATTGTTAAAATACAATGTATTCCATCACTCTAAAGGTATGTATAATTCTATTAATTTTTCAGTGCATGACTATTGCTGATTAGCAGTCACTGTATGATCACTTTAAGGGTACCTTTATACAGCATAAAGTTGAGTAAACTACAATAATAGTAGGAGATTTGTCGTATTGATGAAGTGGGGAGCTGGTAGAGGCAACTAGATGCAGCAGTGGCGATGAAAGTGTAAACTGTTGAAGATAGAGTTTCAGCTTTGAACTGTAAGTAATGGAGAAATTTTGAGAATTGTATTTCAACAACAACAACAAAGTCTTAATCCCACTAAGTGGGGTCGGCTACATGAATCCTTTTTCTCCATTGCAACCTATTTAGTGTCAAATTTTCGTTTACTTCTAATAAATTAAGAAATTTTGAGAATTGTATTTAAATGGTAAAAATGCAATAATGTTTTGCTATTATTTATTAAGTAGTTGAAGATTGGGTAAACTATTTGAATTCAAATAAAAAATGGATGCGATGGGAGTAGTTGGAATTTGAGTAAATATAAATTGATCTGAATTCAACTTCAAATTTAATGTGATGTGCCATCAGACTTTTTGGACGCCACAGGTGTGAGAGCATGGCACGCTAATTTAGTGCATATAAAAATGAAAATATCTACTAATATTTTATCTAGTCTTTATGTGTTTATTTCTATATATAGAAGAGGCTTTTACATGGTATGCATCAAAGCTGTCAACACGAATCTCAAAGCAATCGAACGGCTCAGACGACGGCCAGATGATCGAGGCTTCCTATCGTCCTATAATCAATCATGTAATCGAGAATCGACCGGCACATTATGATGAGTGATTTAAACGGCAGACCACGACTGCAGTCCTGATCGACCAAAGCGCAGGCGGGAACCTTGACTGCGTCCAATCGGTTGACTCACTTTTACCACTGCGGACGAGATCCCAACTCTACCGGGCACCTCAGCCGACCAACACAGAGCACGGTCGTCACTCAACCGGTCGCCTCAGTTGATCAAATTAAAACAAGTCGGCTAGTCAATTTCGACCATATTAGAATTAAAATTGTAATACACATAAGACATGAAATCATTATGATTAATTCGAATATCAATTGTATTAAGAGCGGCCTCCATAACTGCCACATCTTTTCTGTAATTGTACAAAACACGCCTCTATAAATATGAGGTAAAAATACAAATACAAGAGGTCTCATGGTTTTCTCTACAGTGAATTCTGGACTTATTCTACTCTTCTTTCTCTTTCATCTTAACTCTCAGGACGTATTCACATAGGACAATTGAGTATTCAACATACATATATAAGACCCCAAACTTTATAAATTATGCATATGCAACACAAAACAATAATATTATGGAGAAGGAACATAAAGCTCATTTATTTATCTCATTTGAATTATGTTTTGCTGTCCATTCACCTTTGCCAATATGTGCGTGGGAAAAAATTCTTCCACTCAATATTAGAGCTAGTTGGGAAGGCAATGAATTGATTGCGGCATGTACAGACCTCCAAAAGCGCATCATTCTCTTCCACTCCGCTATGTGGCCGTGGCGTATATAGACCTCTGATACTTTTATTTTTCTCCTCACACTTCGTTCAAGCTAGTTCGGAAGGCAATGGCGTGATCGCGACTTACATAGACCTCCAAAACTATCATCTTTCTGCTTCTCACGCTCTGCTTGGCTCCTAATTGAAAGCATCAAGGAAGATAACTATAGTATTTCTTGTCTCTTCGAAATCGCGATTTACTGAATCCTGAATTTAGGTAAAATTAGAGGAAAAATGGGATGCAGTAATAGCTTGTTTTTGTGTTCTACAAAATTTAGGTCAAATACTGCCCAAATCATGTTATCAAATAACCCTTTTAATTTTGAGTTCCTTATGTGTAATTTTTAAATCTGGCATTCAATGTATGTAAAAACCCCTATATAAATTATGGGCATATCATATGACAAATCTTACTCTTAGAGCATATAAATTTTTTTTTTCCTTCTTTTTTTCCTTTTTTTTTTTTTTTTTTTTTTTTTTGTTTCTCACACTGCTAAGTAGAGTTAAGATGTGCCCCTCTTCTGTGATAAATGGTCTTAAATTTACCGACATTGGGAATCTTATACCAAAAAAAAAATTTTCTATCTAAATGAATTTTAATACTCCATTTTTAAATTTTGATCACAATAACTTCTATCATCATTCCTATTAGGTGTGGATCATACACCAAATAAGGGATAGATATGCGAAGCGGAACGGAGAGACCCAGCAGAGCGTAGCTCGCTAGCGAAGTGGAGCGGATGCCCTCACGGTACAGTACGAGAGTAATTTTGTAATTACATATTGTACACTAAGTTTATATATATATATATATATATATATATATATGTATATATATATATATATATTGTATTTGTAACCCTAATGGGAATTTTTACTCTTTTTGCTGAAATCAAAAGGAGACCGCTGCTTTGCTTGAACCTCGTTCATCCTAATTACTCAGCAATTTCTAATGTTGTGTTAAAAATTGTTTCTATATACTTACTGTGATTATCTATCTTTTCCCAAAATAAAATTAGAATATCTAATGATTTTCATTCAAATTTAGAAAAATTTACATGCATACCACTCACTTATGTATTTACATATCCAACGCCTAAACTTCAATTTTTGCAAATAAACATCATCTTACTGATGCAATAAAGTGTGCACTTCACATTTAAAAGTTAAAAATAGTGGTGTTTCTAATGTGATAAATATATAAGAATTGGGTGGTATATATGTAATTGCCCCTTATATTTATTAATATTTTAAAGCATCAAACATAATATTTTGTTATATCACTGAATTATTTTTTAGTCTAATATCAAGTTATCAATTATATAACAAGGTGATATCATAATAAAGGTTGATAAAATAAGGTAGCATACTAATAAACTATAAGAATTCGGTGGATAAACTAAAAAAATATAGAAGATTAATATAATATCCGAATAAAAATGTCATTAAAATATGCCATATCAAATGTTAGATAAGTTCACACTAAAAGCCAAATGAATTTAATTACACTGAAAAGGTTGAAAATGTGCGTAGGTATTCTATTCAAAACTTTGGAAATATTATTGCCAAAAGATTTATCGGAATACATACAATCAAATTATGCGAATTAATTCGCCGTCGTGCATGTGGAAGTAAAAAATATTAGATTAGGATGCATCTGAAGTCTAATGATGAGGTGCAAGTGTCAAGCAGTGTATTGTGGTGGGTCTACTTAACACGTATCACCCACCATTAAACTCTATCGGAGTTTAATTGATGTAATAATATTTGCTCCTGTGCATGGCAAAGTTGCGTCTGAACCCTTCAAACCTTTTCGTTCTGCTTTTCTCCGCTGATAAAATAATGTGAGAACGATCTTAATTCTTCTTATATTATTGTCCATATTGTCTACGCATCGAAATGGTCCCCACAGATATTTTTAGGAGCATTTACACACATATCACACAATATTATTTATTTACATATTCATCTTTTTCAGTTATACTTTCATATTTATGAAAATGAATCATAATTTTAATATCACATAAAAATATCACATTTTAATCAGAATAAATTTTAAAATTATTGAATTTATTCCAAGTGAAATGTAATTGATGTGTACAAGCATTCAATGTGCACTAGAGAATAGAAGTAATAGGTAGAAACACTAGAAGTTTTTAGGTGGAAAACTCTGAAAAGGAGAGTCAGAAATAATTCACTAGCTTGATGAGTCACAAATCCCACAAGTGGGAAAGGGTCACATAGTCATAGTGTTCGTATACATGACTCGTTGCTCAATGGTCTGGAGAGGTTGCAGTTGCTGAAACTTTAATAAATCATTCTCAGAGTGTGTCGATGCGCGGTATTCAAAACGACACACTGCTTTGCGATGTTGGTCACTACTCTGCATAATGCTTCATTACTCAACAATGTTTGTCATTGTCTAGCATGGTGTTTTGTTGTAACGAGCACGGGGTGACCGATGATGATTGGCGAGGAATGTCGAGTGGTGATCGACGATGGTCAGAAGGACAAAAGTTAGCATAAGAAGAGCGGGAAGCCTTCACCAGATCTTCTGTGTAGAACACTGGACATTAGCTCCTTGTCTTCTCAATCGTCCTCCAAGCTCAGATCTTAGTCCCCCTTTCATAAAGAGGGAAAATCACTATTTATAGATTCTATGAAAGGCCTCCCAACAAATAATAAAAGAATCTAAACCACTCTATCGAATGACCCAGGAGATCCTCTTGATCGAGCGATATTTTGTAGACATTTGAGTGTCTTAACGGTGTCGTAATTGAGTGATTTTGATCTCGCTAGATTTGTCTCATCGAGACGATCAATTTGACTATAACTCGTCAGATTTGAAATTTGTTTGACATTCTAATTGAGCATTAGATGCTTTCAAACATAGTGTAATGGCTTCGTCTAGGTTCAATTTGATGGGGATTGGGACAATCTTGATGTCATTATGTTTGTCTCATTGAACTGATCAGTTTAACTATAAGTTTGCTGGAATATGAGGTTTTAATGATTTTTAATATAACTTTGAACATTCTTTTGCTAAAAAATTTGCATCAAGATTTGTGTTGGATAATGAAAATTTATTGATGGCGTATCAGTTACTCATATTTTTTGGCGAGGCCAACTTTGTCATTCAAATATGCCAAAATCCAAAATTTTCTTTCTTTAACATATACTAATATTTATATATGGAATGTGTGTAGTTCGGTTGACATGTGTCTCTCTCTCTTCTAGGCCACTTTGCTTTCGAGCCTTCTTTCTATATAAATCGACATTTTTCTGTTGGGCTAGGTCTGGGCTATTGGCTTGGTGAAGCGGTTTTGGACGTGGATTGGTGGGGAAGAGATCGGGCTAGAGGGTCCGACAGAGCGGGTCGGTGGGAGAATAACACGGGCCTTGTTCGGGCTTCGGAGCCAGCTGATGGGACGAATGACGTGCCTATATTGATTTAAGTGTGGGTACGTTGGGTGCGACAGGTCACAATTCGAGGGCCGTGGACCCGAGGACGTGTGTTGTTCCTTGCTGACGAAGAGATCTATAGCATGCATGACCACACAAAATCGAATCAAACAAGCAATGAAGGGGCCATGTCAGCGATCCGACATTGCAGGGGATCAAACGATGGGATGGCTACATTACACAGAATCAAATCCAACAAATAGCAGGATGACTATTATCTTGCAATTTCATGCATGGAACTAGCTAGATCTGCATCAAAATGTTATAAAACTGATGATTTAGGCTAGATTTGACTGTATAGGTGGGGCGGACTTGGATTATAGTCTTTTTTAGGCAATGTTTCGCCCTTTTGAGCCTATAAAAGGGGCCAAAAAGTCAAAAGAAAAGTATAGAGTCAAGTGACCATAGATTTCAGAAGGGATTCACAATGAAGAAAAGTTGGAGTCTTTCTGCTGAACATTCCGGAAGGGTTTCTTTATGGAGAAAAGTTAGAGTTTCTATGTCGCATATTTTGAAGAGAATTCTTTTTGAAGCAAAGTTAGAGTCTCCCCACCATGCATTTTAGAGACGATTCTTTGTAATGAAAAGTTGAGTCTTCCTACAGTGCATTATGGAGGGAGTTCTTCTGAAAAAAAGTCAAGGTTTCTCTTTTATGAATTTCATAAGGGATTCTTTTGTGAAGAACTTGGGAGTTTTCTCGTTTGGTATTCCATAAGGGATTCTTTGTGAAGAAATATTTGAGTTTCTCCGTTGTGCATTTTGGAGGGGATTCTTCATGAAGAAAATTTTGTCATGAATAATTGTTAAAGTTTTGTTACTATGCATTCCGAAGGAGATTCTTCGTGAATAAAGGGATTCTTCTGTACATTTTATGGTGGATTCTTCGTGAAGAAAAGTTGGAATTTTCATATTGTGTATTTTGAAGGGGATTCGTCAGGAGGTAAAGTTGTTGTCTCTCCATAAAGCATTCCAGAGGGGATTCTCCAGTCTCCAAGATGCAGCGGTGCCTTTTGAAGAACATATTCTATAATGTTGTTATGCTTTCTGGACAAGGTTTTCCACACTGCCCTCATGATTTCTTGAGGAGATTGTCCATGCTATTATCATGTTTTTTAGAGGAGATTTTCTATGTTATCTTTACGTTTTGAAGATGATATTTTCCACACTTCATAGACACAAGCATATAGAGAATAATGTTCCTCAGAAAATTAGCATAAGTACCATAATTTTTAGGAGGTGATGCCGACACCTTTTGAAGATGAGTTGGCCTTTTTTCGAGGGCATGAGAAATAGAGCTTGCAAAGATGACTTATATCCTTGGGGAGCACAAAAAAGATAACTCATCAACCAAAACATGTAGCCTTTGCAGGCTTTTCAAGAAATGATGTTGGCTTTTGAAGCAGGAAATTGCAAAATTTTTGACGATGAGAAGGATCTTGCAGTGGGTTAAAATCTTTTTTTTTTGTTGACATGCAAAATTTTTTACCACCGTATTTTATCTGTATGTCTTTCTTTTATGTTTTTCATTGCATATTTATTGATGTTTTGTTGGATAAGTTAGTTTGCTGTAGTCATTTTTATTATCTAGTGATTTTCTCTCAAGCATATCATTTTGTCACGTGTTCATTTGTTGTCAAGTTGAAATGTACCAGCCTTGCTTAAACTTTTTATTTGCTTTTTTTTATGGAAGTTGGTTCCATGCAACTCACCCCCAATTGGAGACAAAAATATATTGAAAGTCTTGAATCTATTAGTCCAATTTGAGTGTTGCTCTCGAGAAGAACCTGATAACATCAGCATTTTTTGAGACTCACAACACCTCAACATATATTTGCCTTCAAATTCATAGAAGTATTTAATCAAATTTAATGCATGTACTCTGTATAAAGAATCATCTACATTTTTTAGGCTCATGCCTTCTAGGTTCTTTGATTTCCAAGTATTGTAGTCTTCTGAGTTCTATAATGTATTTGTACCTTTTGAGCTCTGTAAACATTTGAGATTTTTAATTTACATATACCTTCCGAGGCTTGAATATTTCTAAGATATTTTAGTGAATACACTATCAATCACTTGCTCTCAGAGAGTCTTTCTAATGAGGACTCTATCAACTACTAGCTTCTTATCGAGACTTGCCTCATATGCTCGTCTTTGAAGGGCATCGTAGCTTCTCATTAAGACTTTCATCTTGGGCTCGTCATCTATGAGTACTCTAGCTTCCCATCAAATCTTGCCTATTCAGCTTCACCTTCAGGCGTATGGGTGGAAACCTTGCTTGCCACTTACTCTCAAAGGGACTTCCTTCACAAAATATTTCATGAAAGAATAAAGCAAACTTCATTGAATAATGAAATTTCAAGAACAATAATTCTTTAAAATAATAAGGAAATTTTTGCTTGAAATAAAATTAGAAACTTATAAGCTAGGATGACAGTAAAAGAAATTCTTTTACTAAATAAAATATATTATTGTTATATTTGTCATTCAATAATCCCTACAATTTTATTATGATTCTCCTCACCTCGTTCTTGTGAGTAGTCGTCTGAGAGACTTTGACATGTTATACTTCAAATTCTTTCTTTAAGTGAAAATATCTTTCCATTTAATGCCCTTTGCACAATGAAAATGATAATATTGAGTTTAATCTCAACAATAAGAATTTTTAATGGCCTTGGCCCTGTAAGGAACTCTTTATTTTTGAGGTATATCAATATGTTGACATGTAAAATATTAAGTGGCATGTCCTATTCTGATGAAGCTCGCGTTGTTGGTTCACGGGTTGAGTAACGAAATCATGATTCCTATGTGGTTTGAACTTCTTTTGTTGTGAGGTTTGATAGGTATCCTAGGGTTTTTCTTTGGCTAGCCCCCAAATTTCTCAAATTACTCCATATGCGCATTGATGGCCTCATATGTATTAATTTATGCTTCAACATGATAAATGAGATCAATGTAAGAGCATACCGCTCCTACATCAATAATGAGTATAAATGTCCTGGGTGGAGCCCTCCAATAATGATCACCCATAGTAATTTAGAATCCACCTGTAGAATTTGACGCACTTTAGTAAAAAATCTTTGTAAGTATTCATGAAGTGATTCTCCCACATTCTGACAAATTCATGAAATATAAGGTGGATCTTTGATGAACCTTCAGTTTGCTATGAATTCTGATATAAATAGCTTAGCAAGTTTATTGAACATGTAGATAGTGCCTCCTGAAAGAGCGAAGAGCCAAGTGTGAGTTTGAACCTTGAGCTTTGTAGAAAACACATGAGAAATAAGCGCATCAGAAGAGCACTTAATGTGCATGATGGTTAAATAATATAAAATTTGTTCACAAGGTTCAATTGCCCCTTCATCGAAATTAATGTTCAAGAGCTTGAAGCTTATTAGGATGGGGTATTGAAGGACTGCTTCGACCAAGGGAAAATATTCTTAGAATTTATGACAAGTGGGGAAGTGATCCTTTTCCACTAGAGGGAACTCTTCTCATACAAGACTCAACAACTTGTCATAGATGATATTATCAAGAGTGGAAGCTATATAGGAATATGTCAAGTGATCTGCATGGGAAAGATGAGTGAAATTCACAATATCAAGGGTATCAACGTCCGAGCTCGATGGAGGGACAATACATGTATTCTATATTGGGGCATTCCTTGTCAATTGTTGGTTTTGTGATAAATAATCTCTATATGAAGTGCGAGCTTCGGCTGTTGAACCTCACATTGGAGCTAAAAAATCTCATTCTGAGACTCCTCCATTTTGTTCATTCAGTCTTCCATAAAGTGGCCTGAGGTGCCTTCTCTTGTAGTGTAAGGAACCGCCCCACGCACTTTGCATTAATTTAAAATAGCTTTTATTTGATAAAGATGTGTATAAAAATATTCAATAATCGCAGAGCTATCTTTAAACACAAGTATACGTATCGTTCAAGTAATACAGGGCTCAAATGGAGTCCTGGATATCGGTTCCACAGGGATAGTTCAGAAGCTATGGTCAGAAGGCTACGAACTAGGATTATAAAAACCAATTTAGAATCACAACTTTGTAAGTCAAATTGCCTATCTGTCACTAATATGCAATCGTAAATAAGATAAAGTTTTAATAAACTAGTTCTACCATAGTTAACTAATTCTACTAATTAAGTGAAATTCAAATAGATAAGCAAGAATCCTTCTTCATGTTAAGAAATTTAAGTGAATGGATAATTAAAATTAGTTTAAAAATGGTGTTGTACCAAATAGGAGCATACATATTCTTTACCCTTTGGTCCAGGAATAAAGAACATTGACTAATTATATACTTGGTTACTGAATCTGCGTCTAGGCTGGGAGGATACCGGCTCTCACTTCGGAGCTCCCACGTTCCCCTCGCCTATGGGCTAACATATAAACTTCAGCACCCAAACGATAAGACCGAATTAAGGATTTTAGTCTGTCACTCTAAAATCTCCAATTTTACACTCGATAAATATTATTTCCCTATTTATTTGCACCTTACTTTTAAGAACTTTGACCTCCCTGAATCTCGGATGTAATCTTCACTATAGTTGTTAAACTCAACATATTTTAACTAATCAATTGGCCAAATTGAAAGTAAATTAAGATTTAATTTAAAAGATTGTCACAACTTCTTTTAAAATTCTCTTAGCACACTAATTTAAATTACCATTTCACAAAAATATCAAAACAAGGAGAAAGATAGAAAAACTACTCAAATTTCATGGAGAAGATACGACTAAACTTGGATTTCATATATAAAAACAAAGTTTAACAAACTAAAATAAGTAAATACAACTTATCTCAAATTCCTCCATAAGCAAACACCATGAAGTTCTTCTGAATCTCTTCCTTTCTTTACAACATGCAGACTCCTCATTCGAAACGACAAGGAGGAAGAAATCTCTCACTTCCCATCCACTCTTACAATCTCTCGAAGAATTCCTCACAAATATCACTAATTGAACTCACTATCTAAATATATAATGGAAATAAGACACTAACTAACACTCGCCAAAAATAACAGACAACAACAATGGACACTAGTGGACTCTATTTTCGGCCCCAAATTGTTTCTTTTAAAGTGGTTGAAGAGTTTCCAAGAGTTTCCCAAGCATCTCTTCAAAAATCATCCACATTCGATGCACCTCGTGAGAGAACCAACTTTCCCGCCATCGGCGACCTCGAGCGCGCCATCTGCGGCCTTCTAAGCCTTGGACTGTCTTTCATAAGGCTCGCTGTCGGCGGCCTCGATCTCGCCGTCGGTGAGTTTCCTTGTAATAATTTTCTGAACTCTCGAGAAAAATCCGTCGTCGGCGCCGTTCTCGCCGTCGATACCCTAGATTAAATCTTCACATTTTTTGTCCTTTTTGCTCCAAATTCACTCTTTTTTGCATTTTTTCTCTCCATTGTCCATAATTCAACATATCTGCAACAAATCATCAAAAATACCCTTCTTTAAAGTGCAATATTGATGCACCAAAAATATATACACTTTTTTCTATATGATTTTACTCATTTTTGGTGACATTAAACTTTAAAAGGAAGGTATTTTGTATGTTTTTTGGTTTTAGGTACAAGAAATGTGATTGGAGCAAAAAGAAGCAAAAATGGTGCAATTTGGAGCAAAAATGAGTAAGAAAATAAATTTTAACTTGACACATTTCGATAAGTCCTTCTATATTTAATCTATTTTACACTTCTTGCATATTTTTGAATGAGATTACACTTTAAAGTAATGTTATTTTTATACTTATTTTGTAGGGCTATCTGTTAGGAACGTAATACAACTGAAACGGGGTGAATCGGAGCTGAAATAGAGCCAAACAGAGCAAAATGGTGGAGCTGCGCAGGATGGGCGCTGGGGGCGCCCAAACTGGCACCGGCGGCGCCAGAAGCCCGAGAGCAAGAAAAATAGGGCACTGGCGGTGCCCGAGACGGCCTGGATGCGATATTGGGTGATTTTTGACAAATACATCGAATATGGATGCTTTTTGGAGGGTTTCATCATGCATCTCTTGGGAAATTCGTCCCTACTCTATTTTAAACCAAATTTGAAGCCAAAAAATGAGAGGAGATGTTAGGGAAAACTTGGAGAATGCTTAGAGATTTTAGAATAGAAGTAGAAATGTAGATTTCTACCTTTTTGGAGAGATTGTTTAGCGGATTTTGAGAGAATTTGTAGGGGAATGTTCTAGCATTACATGGATCAGCGGGAGACTTTGTGGGAGAGATTTTCATCTTTCTTTCAAGGGAAAAAAGCTAAGTATTGTGTTCTTCATTATCTTATGATTTTTTAAACACTTATTTTGTGGATTTTCTTTGAAATGAAGTTTTCCATTGTGTTTTCTTCGTGCTTTGTGATGTCTTTCTCTTACTCTTTCTTCTTCTATGGAAATAGTGGCATGAGAAGATTATGCCATTGTTTCCATTCTACTTTTATTTTGCAATGAGTATGACTCATGTTTAGGATATTGGGATGCTTGCTAAAAGATATTTTAATTATAAATGTGATGGTTTTTACTTGCGCTTCATTTACATTACAAAAAGGGCCCATTGTATTGTTAAAATTCATTGTAATTGCATTTTCCCCAAAAGGCGGTGTAATTCTCAACAAAGTGAAACCACATTCAATGTCCGTGAATGAATTGCATAGTTCATGGGGATTGAGTGCAAATAAATAGGGAAATATGGTTTCATGGGCGTCGAATTGGAGGTTTCAGGGTGACAGACTGAGATCCCCAATTTGGTTCTAAGATTAGTAACTAAAGTCAAAGGTTAGTCTTCAGGTGAAGGGTGAGTGGGAGCTCCATACTGAGAGCCAGTATCCTCCCAGCCTAGCCTTAGATTTAGTGACTAAACTTAGGATATATCAATGTTCTTTACATGCTTGGAAGAGGGGGTACTCTTTTGAGGGTAAAGAATAGGATTGCTCATATTTGGCACATACAATATTTAATGCATCTCATTCCTAAACTTTATCCAATTCATTAAATAAGAATAGTAGATTTCATTATCTCAAAATTCACCAAACCAGTTTCTCCAAAAAGGGTTATCTTTAGAAGTAATATTTGCATTTAGGAGTAGTTATTATTCTTACATATAATCATCTACCTTTAGGAGTAGTTGTTAGAAAAACCACTTATATCGACCTTCCAATCTAAAGTCTGATAATTGTAGGCTAGAATTTAACTAAGAACCTCTTACCTCGCTTCTCTGTGGGATTGATAAATGGGACTCCATTAGATCCCTATATTACTTAATACGATACGTATGCTTGAGTTTGAAATTGTAACTTTATAAAATCATTATAAATATATAAATCTGAGGTCATAAATTCTTACATATAAAAAAGTAGCATCAAATATTATCAAAATCAATATAAAATAGGCATGAAAATTTTAATATATTTTCAATGGGTCAAAATCCCCCAAACTTAACTATTACTTGTCCTCATGTAATTTTTAGTACTACATAAAAGTTATGATTCATTGTGGTAAAATTTTAATGCAGAAATACTATAATTTTGATTTAAATAAATATCATAGTAAGACTTCTTAGAAAGATTTTCAAGTATATAGATAAAATCTGCAAATATAAGGATATGTAGTCATCAAGTCTAAGAGTTCTAGTCTTCTATTTATTTCAAGAATGACTATATGTTACAGTATTAATTCACTTAGAATATTCAAAGGATAGGAAATTCATGAGATCACCACTAGTAAAGAAACTAGTGCATAAATATAAGTTCAAAAATGTATTTAGTTTTCCCTTTAGGTTAATCCAAGTGAAGCCAATTTTTGGTAAGACATCTCCTCAAGCTTCTCCTCACTTACTTTTTCTTTTCATTTCATTTCATTTCTTTTCAGGGATTGTTTTCCAATCCTTTCTTTTTTTTTTGTCTTTTTCATGTGAGGATTACTATATCTGGATAGCCTGTTAATGATTTTGAACTTCACTCTTCTTTTCCTAAATTTGAAACTTATAGCATTCCTTTCCCTTATATGTAATTCATAGTCTTTACATCATTGAGCCCCAATCTTTTCTTTCTCAACTAAATTCCTAAGATTCTTAATATTTCAGAATATAGTTTTCTTTACTGTAAATAGTTAACTATAGTCTTATCATCTTATACCAAATATCTTAACCTACAAAATTGATTTTCATTACTAAAAATATTTCTTTAAATCTTCTACAATATTTAAATAATATCTAAATATAGTTAACTGAATTAAATATATCACAAAAACCATGTTATAAATTTTGAAAATATTTTAATTTGAGAACACTTAATAGTTAATATTCCCCCCCCCCCAAACTTAAAGTTTTCAATAATAGAAATAATATGGGTGGAAAGAAAAAAATTCTAAATATATAAATCATACCTTTGCACTTTAGGCATTTTCTTTTCTCTAAAATTTTTGCAGGTTCTTCTCAAAATTTTAACTTCAACTAACCTGTAATATTAGGAACTTTTTTACACATATAACAGTTTAGAGAATTTGCTGGGGTAATAAAATTTTTAAACAAGTATATAAAACAAAACATTTAACTACAACAATTAACTACACTACACGGGACAGTACGAAATAACATTTACATTTCACAACACTAATTAAACTAAGAGTTCACAATTACAACCACAATTATGCATCACAATCCAGAAATGAAATATAAACTACAAACACAATACGAATCTCAGAAAATAAAACAGTTCACAAAATACAAATAACAAAATGAAAATACTACACTAAAACACAAATACAACACATCATAATCACAGATCAAAATCCCATGCTATGTCTTCATCTCCTTGGTCAGTAGGTGGACTAGGCTGATTGCGAGTATATCAAGGGCATTCTGGAAATGTAACATCAGGCTCACCTCTGTAGTATCTAGCATGAGCATCATAATAAGCAATCTCAAAATCTGAATGCCGTTGAAGATATTCACTATCATGATAATGTCTTTGCTCTAATCCTTCAATCCTTTAATCTATTCTCCCAAGTCTTTCATCAAATTTTTTAAAACTTTTCTGCTGTAGGGTCGTCTCATTCATCAAATCATAAAGAGTAGGAGAGCTAGAGGTAGGAGGGTCTTAACTAGTAGAGGGGATATCTCTACTAGTAGAAGGTGCTTTACTCCTACTCCCAGATCTCCATTCTTCATGAGATTCATAAGTTTTCAAATTGGCTTTACTAATGAGTTTCATAGGATATACCCATTCTTCATCATCTCTTGCTTCCACTCCAGATAATTGGCAAAGTGCATAAATTAGGCTAGGATGTCCTAAATATTCACTTGATTCACTCTTTGTCATGGCCATAATATTCTTGTAAATAATACTCCCCACATTTATACTTCTATTATTCTGAATACAGAAATTTAGAACAGCTCTATCTCTTGACACTTCACTATGATGATAGTAGGGAGCAGAGTAGAACAAATGAAATAATTCCATGCCTTAGCTGTGGCATTCATCATAGAAAGAGGAAAGTTAATCTGTTCACGATGTTTAATTTTCCAAGTCCCTTTCCCATCAGTAAGAAAGTTAATAAAATCGTCTAACGGACCTTCCATAGTTCCAAATGTTTCATACTCGCTAGAATAATAATCGTGAAGCTCGTAAAAAGAATTAATGCGGGTAGCATTAAAATCAACAGAAAAACCTCTTACTTTGAAAGGCTCGTCCTCAAGTTGAGTCAGATTTGCATAGAACTCTTTTACAACTTCTACAACAGCCTTGTTAGTAGAGTAACAAAAGTTCTCCCACTTCCTTTCTTTAATAACTCGTTCTACATCTTCTCTAGGATTATCGAAAACTCGATCTTGAATACACTTCTTTCCTTGGATGATTGATGTGTATCTAGATTAGGCTTTAGCATTTATAAACCGAGTCTCGTCAAATTCTAGTCGCCTCTTTTGACGTGGAGCCATTTTTCGATCTATCAAAATTAAAAAAATCTAAACTAAATTCAAAAATAATAATACAGTGGCTTCCAAAGGTGACTTAAAGCAATCTAAATCAAATTCCATGAATTTCTTCCAAGTCTTTTCTCCACATTTTCAATTTTTTTGAAATTCCTCAATGTGGAAGAAATTCATGGTGAAAATAAAAAATTTTTACATAGGAGGGAAGCTCTTACCGAGGGAAGATGAAATCCGGTGTTAAAATGGGTTGAAATCGCTCCAAATCCAAGATCTCTCAAGCCCTAGGTCGAAATTTTTGGTGAATAAAGGAAGAAGACGATGAATAGTGGCAGTTGACTGGTCAAAATTGCGGTTAAAATGTAATTTTTGGGATCTCATCGTCGGCGGGGTCGTTCGCACTGTCGGAGGGCTTAATTGAATTTAATTTCAATAGTCTCGGGAAAAACACGCCGTCAGCAGCCTCAAGCGCGCTGTCGACCAGATTCTTAAATTTTGATCATTTTTCAAATTTTTGCGATTTCGATCATTTTTAAGCCTCGTCGTCATCCGTTCGATCATTTTAAACATAAATTTTAAGTGATTAAATGATGTATTAACACAAATAAACATACACACAACAAAACTTCACAATTATATATTAAATCCAACTGTTATAATACACATTACATAACAAACAAGCCAGGTATTTTCTCAACCTAAATTCCTTAATTCAGCGTCGCAATCCAAGCCACAATACTCTAAACGCTAAAAACAAAACATTACAAACATAATCTCAACTATACTGAGATAAAAAAGCAAACAATCGAAAGCAAACAAACAAACATAGTTCAAATCAAATTGAACATAAAGAAACATATAAAGCAAAGCAATTATACTGTTCTTCTAAATCAGTGCTAGTTTCTACTCTGATATCACCCATCACTTGAACATGGATGAACATGTTATAGAAAGGTCGGAATGAGAATTCTTCAATTGAATCTTCGTCAATCCATCCCATTCTTCTTATTAAATGTATCAAACTTGCTTCTAAACAGCCAGTATGATCAAAATGCTCTTTCATTCTCCAATCAAGATGATCAAAGAAATCAGAGATATTGTTAACTGAATTCAATAAATTTTTTACCTGGTTCTCCAAATTCTTGATTCATTGTAAGATCATCAGTGTCTTGTCCGCTACAAAAGGTTGAATTGGAGCAGAGTTTTGCGATGCTTGATCCATAATCTCGCCCATATCATTTTCTTCATCATTGGCTGGGAACATTCTGGTTGGGTCTAAAGGTTTCCAAGGTAGAAGTATCTTCTCCCAAATCTCGTATGATAGTTGAAATAGACTACATATTGAGAAAATTGTTGAAGGATGTCCAAGCCCTTGAGATGATCCTTGAACGATTAGGCCAGAAATAGAGTTCACAATAATTGATCCAATATCAATTTGACATCCCATTTGAATGCAATAGTTCAATATAACACTCTCTTTGGTAACTTTACCGATCTTCATCTTCGGTAATAATTTTGCAGATATGAAAAAGTGCCAATTTCTTGAAACAGGGTTTAAAAGTGTAGCAGAAAAACTGACATACTCATTTTCTCTAACTTCCCAGTCTTCAGTTTCGTTCGTCAAATTTTGGTATATTTCATTCAACTTATCTCTCGTCGGCACGAAATTTGAATAATGGCAGACAGGAACATTCTCAAGCATGTACAATTCATTAATTGTTCTAGAATTAAAAGTTATCCACCTACCCGCACATAGACGCTTCCTTGGTTGATTCCATGCAATTTGGCGTAAAACTCCTTCACCACAGGAATGAAAACTGCGGTAGTAGTGTAGCAAAATACTTCCCATCTTTACTGCACGATCGTTTCTTCAATTGTTGTCGAAGGATTGTTTAATCCTTGATTCACAAAACTTCTTTGTTTAATTAGCCTCCTCTTTGACATCACTTTATTGAAAAGTCTTTGTGCCTCGGCACTGACAAACTTTAGCCAGTTGAACACTTAAAATCTAGGGTGATCTATGTAATTGGAAGCCATTAGAGAAGAATTCAAGGGAGTTTCCATTCATTTTTGAGAACTATAAAGTTTTGGAACCATCCATAGAAGTTTATAGGGGATAAATTCGCTAAAAACTACCAACAACCGTCATTTCAAACTCAAAAAACTGTCCACTCATCGATCTCGCTGTCGACAAGCTCTGTGCATTAAATATAGGGCCTTCAAGAAAAACCCACCGTCGGCAGCATCGAGCGCTCTGTCGGCACTTGATGCACCAAAAATCTATACGGTTTTTGTTATATAATTTTACCTATTTTTGGAGATATTACACTTTAAAGAAAGAAATTTTTTATGATTTGTTGCATGTATGATGATTTTAGGTGATTGGAGTGAAAAGAAGCAAAAAGGAACGAATCCAGAGCAAGAAGGAGCAAAAATGAGCAAAATTGTAATAAAGGTGTTCTGGCGCCGCCGGCGCCAGAATGGACGCTGCCGGCGCCCAAATCTAGAAAGTCCTGAATTAATTGCATGATAGAGCACCGTCGGTACCCTATCTGGCGCCGCCGGCGCCCGAAGTCGGTGGAGTTCAAATTTGAATAGTTTTAGCGATTTTTTGAAGGGATGCCTATGAAAACTCTTGGGATTTGGTCCCTATCTTATAAGTAATTATATTTGGACAAGAATTAAGAGGTTCTAGAGGTTCTGGAGTGTTTCTTCAGTAGTTTAGAGTAGGTTTTGTGTGCTTCTTCATAGTTTAGTGTGTTAGGGTTTATGAGAAGAGAGTGTAGAGTGTGCATTTGAGGGGAATTCTTCTCTAAGGAGGGAAGGAGAAGAGGTAAAGTAAGAGATTGCTTCTTCCTTTCCATTCTAAAGAGAGAATCAAGTGTTTTAAAGAAGAGAGATGAGGATTCAAAGGAACTTCAAGGGAATTACATTGGGGAAGAGAAAGAGATAAGTTCTATATACTTTTGTGGTTTTTATGACTTTTATTTTATATATAAAATCCATGTTTTATTGTATCTTCTCCATGAATTCTAAGTAGTCTCCCTTGTCTTTCTTCTTGCATAGAGATGTGATGTGGATTGATTTTGATTTGATGTGCTTTGAATGTAATGAAGAAATTATGATGGTTTTTCATTTAGAACTTAATTTACTTTCTATTTGGCCAATTGAAATGTTAAAATATGTTGTTGAACATTAAGTTCGAAAATATTTAACGTCCTACAACAATAATGAAAGATTCATTCAATTTCTATTAATGAATTGCGTAGTTGATGCGATACGACTTTATATATGCTTTAAAATACAAGAATTTGATACCACTTTTTAGGATATTTAATTCCTGGCAAATGGCTCAAAAACTTGATGTCCGAGGTTTACTTTTATAATTTTATATTTAGATTTTATTATTGTAAAAGTCAAAATTTTAAACACAAGTATATGTATCGTTCAAGTAATACGAGGCTCTCGTGGAGTCCTGATTATCGATCCTACAGGGATAGCGAATTTATAAAAAGTAAGAAATATAAGTAATATTTTGGAATTTTCAAATTAAATGCAATTTATTTATACTTATATATATATATATATATATATATATATATATATATATATATATATTTTTTCAAATTTAATTTACTAATAATTTTTACTAAAAAAAAGTAAGCAGTAAGCAGTAAAGTAAAGTAAGCAGTAATTAAAATTCAATGCAAGTATAAAAATGACTTTCTCCTTTTTCAACTAATCCAAGAATTATAGAATAATTATCTTTTGTAGGGAATTTAGATTATGGTATTGTGCCAAATAGAAATATTCTTATTCTTTACCCTTTGGTCCAGGTGCAAAGAACATTGACTAATCTATAGATAGGCTCAAGATATTTTATTAGTAGAATGGGTTAATCTAGGCACACACTACTAGATGTACAAGGGTGGCTATGGTCGGCCCTACCAGTGACCCGTTACCTTTCTATAAACCAAATTATTAGAATTTAGTCTGTCACTCTAAAAACTAAATAATTTTACGCCTAATAAATATTATCTTCCTATTTATTTTCCATTCACCTTAAATAATCCGCGTATATACCTAAGGATTCATGTGATACTACTGGTTAAGAATTTATCTCCGGATAGGTCTCAAAATTCTTCAACAGGTTTTAACAATTTAAATGGCCAATTTAAAAAGTAAACTAAGATTATGTATTAATATAATGAAAATGTTTTAAAATATATTATGTTTAATTCTCCTACAAAATTTAATTAATTTATAATCTTTTCATAGTTGAAAGGTGAAAGAAAACTAACTACTCAGAACACATTGAAATAACTCAACAAAACATATTTATAAAACTTTGAACCAAAGTACAAATACTTATCTAAAGTGTTCCTTCAAGTGATCCGCTGACTTCTACTGACTCCAATGCAATGATAAAAGACTCCAACAACAATAAAACACAATTAACACTCAAAATAAACTCACTAGATACAAAATAAAGTGGCACCCTAAGTATGGAAGAGACTAAATAAAACTAAAGCGGAGAGAGAAGTTGCTAAAATGGGTATGTGTACTAAGAGGGGGGTTTTGGTGCGATTTTCTCTATAGAATGGACTCCTATTTATAGAGCTCTGAATTTGACCAAAGGTTGCTTAAGGCACCTCTTGAAAATTTGTCCAAATTCAATGTATCTTCTAAAAGGTAACTGTCGCGCCTAGGCACCGGGATGTGGCTCCTAAGCGCCGGACTCCGTGACAAGGTCTTTCGCACCTCTTCACTTTGGGTCGCACGTCTTCACAATCCAGACCTTTTCTTTGTGTCCAAATACATTGTATCACATGTCCTATATATTAGGAGTAACTTCCAGTCTTCTAGAAGCTCCAATAACTGCTTAACACCGACAAAATAACTGCCCAAAGTCATCAAAAAAACTTGACAGCAACTGTATCGAACTGCCGCTTAGGCGCTAGATTCTGGGGCCTAGGCGTCATGCCAATAATTCCAAAATTTTGCTCCATAAGCTCCATTTTTGCTCCTTTTTCCTTCTTTTTCTTTCTTGGAATCTTTTTAAATCATCTACATCCAAAAATATGAAAATACCTTTCATTTAAGCATAATATCCTTAAAAATTGAATCATAAATAAGGCATAAAAATGAGTATTTTTTAGGTAGATCAAATTCCCCCAAACTTAAACGTTACTTGTCCTCAAGTAACCCTTTTAATTACATAAAATAGATAACATTTGGAATGAAGTTAAAATATTTAAGATTCCTTTTAATTTTTGGTTTTATAAATGCTTTAGCAAATCTTTAACCAAATTTCACTAGTTAAGTTTAATTTTAAGAATTAAAGAACATTTAAGTACCAAATCATAAGACTTCCAATTTTTCATTTATTTCAAGAATAATTGTAGTTCATCATATTAAGGTCACATATAATATTTACAAGAAAAAGATTTTCATGAAATATTTTTCTAGTAAAAAAAATATATGTACATAGAAATTAAGTTAAAAATATAATTAGTTTTCTTTCTATAAGATAATTCAAGTGAAGCCAATTTTTGATTAGGCATTTCCTCAAGCTTCTCCTCACTTTCTTTTCTTTCTTTTCTCTTTTTTTTTCTGGATTGTTTTTCAATCCTTTTTTTTAAGTGAGGATTACTATTTTTGGATAGCCTGTTAATGATTTTGAACTTCACTATCCTTAACTTATTTTCAAAAAATTATACATTCTTATTTAATGAATATGACATTAATAATTTATTATTTTTCAAATATTATTTCTATCTTTTCTTTTTCAAGCAATAATCTTGATTCCTTAGTATTTCAAAAATACACTTCGCTTTACTATAAATAGAAAAATTTTGATCTTATTATTCTTTAAGCTAAATAATTCTATTTTTAAAATCAACTAAAATTTTTGAAGTTTTAGTTAAGTTTACTAAATTATTTATAAATTCAAAAATTTTGGTAATCTTAAACAGATTTTTCATTCCTTATGTTATGTTAATATATTTTTAAAGAAAATATTAGTTCTTTAAGGACAAATAATATTTAAATTTGATAAATGTTTTCCCTTCCCCCAAACTTCAGCTTTAGTATAAATATGAATCATGAAATTTTCTAAAGCATGAGAGAAAGAAATAAACAATAATTAATCTAAGTACAATAATGATGTAGTAAGGAAAAACTAACTTCTACTTCTACACATGCTTCAATATAAATATAACAGAAATGATTAAGCATATATAGAAAAGTTTTATAGAGCAGGAGTTAATTTATAGAAATAAATCTTTTTTTTTATTTTTGAACATGTAAATTTACTAACTATTCATGAACACTAAATAGTAGGCTGAAAATGAAATAAACTTTTATAGAAATTCATTCACATTTCAGTCTTAAACGCACATCAGATAATCTAAAAACAGTTTTAACCTAAAAACTTCACATAAAAACTAACAAATAACATCACACTAAATAGCACAATAAATAAGAAAACACACTAAAAACAGAATCAAGAATCTCTAGATGTAAGTCAAGCTACTAATCACTGTCTGTAGCTTCATCATCGTCATCACCGAAAGAAAACTCCATATCCTTTGGATCAACATATGGTGAAAATCTGGGACAAGTAGGGAACTAAACATTGTGCTTACCCTTCAGAAATATCGCTAAAGACTCTAAATACTCAGCATCGTAATCACTCTTTCTTTGTGTATACTCAGAAAGATGATTGATCTTCTTGTCTATCGTATCTGCTCTACAATGAGTTAAGAATAACTCATGCCGTTGCTCTATAAACTGATCATGCATGGTTTCCCAAAAAGTAGATGGTGGCTCAGTAGAAGTAGATGGTCTAGAAGTAGAAGCTCTACCTGAAGTAGGTAATGAACCAGAAGGTACAGTAGAACTCTTACCTCGCAGTCGATCATAAACACTGACGTTTTCTCTTCCTATAGGCTTTGTCGACTTGAGCTTTTCCTCAGAAAGCTCAACAACTACTCCAACACTTTGACATAGAGAATAGATCAGAGATGGAAAATTAAGTCCAATAGAAGTGCTAGAACGAGCAGTAGCCTCTATAGAATCATAAATAATGCTCCCTATATCAACAGACTTCCTCTCTTGAATGCAGTAGTTGAGAATAGCTCTATCTTTGGTTACTTCACTCAGATGATTAGATGGAAAGAGACGAGCAGAAATAAAGTAGTGCCATGCCTTTGAAACACCATTAAGATTAGAAGATGAAAAATTTACCCTTTTTCCGTTCCGAATCTTCCAGGCTCCAGTACTACCAGTTAGATAGGCAATGATCATATCCAAATGTCCCTCAGATGGAGATAATCCTGAGTAATAACACTCTATGTTTGGCGGCAAGCCATAGAGAATATTGATGCGTTCAAGAGTAAATCCTATTCCAACTCCTCGAACGAAAATCTCGTATTCTTCAGCATCCACGAAATTAGCATAAAACTCTCTAACAACCGGAATAACGGCAACAACAGTGAAATAGCAGAATCGTTGCCAGTTGAACGCAACGATTATCCCCTCAATTCTTCCTCCAAGAATATAAAATCTTCGTTTCGAGATAAATTTCCGAGTCTTAGCAAAATCAATGTATCGGAAGTGTGCAGCAACAGTAACGAACTTGCTACGATCAAAATTTTCTCGTTCCTTTCCTCGCTTAGATTTGGGTGCCATCTAAACGTGAAAATAAAAACATGAAATAAATTCAACAGATCTAGGAAAATAAACTAATTAAGCTTTTCAAACATGAAAGAGCTTAAAAATTCATGGATTTAACCATAAAAAATCAAAATTTTTCTCAAAATTTCAGTTTTTCTTAATGAGAGCAAAATCCATGGTGAAAATAAAAAATAATGAGTTTAGAATGTAGATCTGACCTCGAGATGAAGAAATCGGGTGATTTCAAGCTCAAAAACTTGAAAATCCGGCTTTAAATGGGATCTCTAGGTGGTATTTTCGTGAAAAACTGTGGAGAAGGAAGCTTAGGCATCAAAAATGGTGTGTGTGTGGGGGGGGGGGGGTTTAAGAAGATGAGTTTTCGGGTTCAAGCCGAACCAGGGCTCAGCGCCGACTCTAGCGCTAGCGCCGAATCCTGCGCTGGCGCCGACCTCGGCACCTAGGCACCAGATTCGCCTTTCTAAAAATTCGATTTAAATTAAATATTTTCCACCAAATCTTATCAAATTTGACTCCTAATTACTCTTATGAGAGTATTAATCCATTTTATATCCTCCAAATATTTTCACAGTCAATTTAAAATGATAGTATAGATCCACGAAAATGTATCCAAATTCTTCAATTCTAATTCCTAACATCCATTCCAAATTCAATAACTTTCAGTACAACACTGTATCATGGTTCATCGTTTTATAAATAACACAAACAACAACATATTCAAAGCAAACATTTAAATCCAACAACACACATTGAACAATTAAGCAAACACACAAATTAGATATTCAACACACTAACACAAGACTCAATCACACCTAAAACACATATAGGATCTATTTAACTCCGATCTTCAATTACCATCTCTTTTGCAATGAAGTTTGCTAGGACTGAAGGGATAGAACACCAACTCCCTTGGAAATTCCAAAGCCATCTTTTCATCGATCCACTTGTTCTTCACATACATTTCTACTTGAGCGTCATGATAAGCAGCCATATGATCAGATTGAAGTTTGGTTTGCCATTCCAAGTGTTCATATTGGTGGCACATCTCATGGAGACGATTACCAATACTTTGAAGTTCCGCTTCAATCTTATCCAATCGACTAAACATTTTCTCCAAACTAACAGCAATAAAACCATTAAAATAAGGCTGAGGATCTTTAGGAGATTTGTATCTTACCTCATTTCCATGATTTCCTCTATCAATTTCCTCCAAATCCTTCTTAACTCCTCTAAAATGGATTACTCTGATCGAAATTAGTGTTTATACGGGATTGAGGACAAAAAATAGGCTATATATAAAGAGATTTTGTGTGAAAAACTGAAGAATTTCAATTTTTCCACGATCAGTAACCGCGGCGCTTAGGCGCTGGAGTCTGGCGCCTAGGCGCCAGATCATCGATATGCAAGCCACTCTGACACTTAGGCACCAACTTTTGGCGCCTAGGCGCCGGAACCTCGATCGACTCCGATTCGCCTATCGTCAAATTTTACAAAGTTTCGATCGTAAAAATAGGTCTAATAAACGGGTATGATCAACACACAAACACAATTACGAAAAATTCAAATCACACACAATCACAATCGAAAGTTAACTTGATCTCCTTTTTACTCACATTTGACTTGGAGTGGTCCAAGTCCAATTTCTATATACTTCAAGAAAATGTTTAGCTTAAGCCAATACAAACTTGTTAGCCTTCTATTTCCAGAAGTTATATACAAATTTAGTCAAGACCAAGGCATAACCTTACAACAATAATTAAACTCACACTAATAAATATGGGTTGCCTCCCTCAAAGGGCTTGGTTTAACGTCGTCAACCCGACCTAATTAACTGAATTAATAAGGTAGACTTAGCTCATTAGCCTCTTTGTAATTTAATTTTATTTCTCCCAGATAAGAGTTCAGTCTTAATCCGTTAACTTTAAATACTTTTCCAGTTTTGGGATCTTTAATATCCACAGCTCCATAAGGGTATAAATTCTTAATTATAAATGGTCCCATCCATTAGATTTTAATTTTTCAAGGAAAAGTTTTAAACGAGCATTAAATAATAATACTTCTTGTCCAGGCTCAAATATTTTCCTTGAAATCATTTTGTCATGCAATTTCTTCATTCTTTCCTTATAAATTCTTGCATTTTCATAAGACTCTTTTCTTATCTCTTCCATTTCATTTAGTTTTAATAATCTTTTTTCTCCTGCAGTATTCAAATTATAATTGAACTCCTTTATCACCCAACAAGCTTTATGCTCCAGTTCAACAGGTAAGTGACAATGTTTACCATAAATTAACCGATAAGGTGACATTCCGATAGGTGTCCTATAAGTTGTTCTATAAGCCCATAATGCAGAATCAAGTCTAACAACCCAGTCAGTTCTTTTAGGATTAACAGTCTTTTCCAATATTTTTTTAATTTATCTGTTTGACACTTCGACCATTCCACTTGTTTTTTGGATGATAAGCAGTTGCAATTCTATGTTTAATTCTGAATTTTTCCAGCAATGATTGAATTCTTATATTTCTGAAATGACTTCCCCCATCTGTGATAATTATCCTGGGCATTCCAAATCTTGTAAAAATCATTTTCTTTAAAAATTTTGAAATACATTTGGAATCACAGTTCGGTAAAGCTACAACTTCGATCCACTTTGAAACATAATCAACTGCTAATAAAATATAAATCTTTCCAGATGATGGTACGAAAGGTCCCATACAGTCTAAACCCCATACATCAAAAATTTCAATTTTTAATATAAAGTTTAGAGGCATTTCATCTTTTCTGGATATATTTCCCATTCTTTGACATTGATCACAAGTTTTCACATAATGTTCAACATCTTTAAATAAAGTGGGCTAATAAAATTCAGAATTTAAAATTTTAAATGCAGTTTTATCCACTCCAAAGTGTCCTCCAAATTCAGAATCGTGACATTTTTGAATAATTGTAAAAGTTTCTTCATAAGGTACACATCTTCGAATCACAGAATCTCGTCCTAGTTTAAATAAATGAGGATCTTCCCAAATATATGATTTACAATCATTCTTGAATTTCTTAATGTATTTACTATTCATCCCATATGGTAAAATATTGCTAACTAAGTAGTTAACTATATCTGCATATCAAGGCATTTGTAATCCCTGAATGACATATAATTGCTCATCCGGGAATTTCTGATTTATATTTTTTTCATAAATCTTCTCATTATTATTTTTGATTCTTGATAAATGATCAGCAATTTGGTTGTCAGTTCCTCTTCTATTCACAATTTCAAAAACAAATTCTTGTAAAAGTAAAGCCCATCTGATCAATCTAGGTTTAGCATACTTTTTAGATATTAAATACTTAATAGCAGAATGATCAGTATGCACGATACATTTTGTTCCAAGAAGATATGGTCTAAATTTATCAAAGGCATATACTATTGCTAAAAGCTCTTTTTCAGTAGTAGTGTAATTTATTTGAGTTTCATTAAGTGTTTTGCTAGCATAGTATATAACTTTGAAAATTTTATCATATTTTTGTCCTAATACAGCTCCGATTGCATAATCACTTGCATCACACATTAATTCAAAAGGTTTATTCCAATCAAGTGCAACAATGATAGGTGCAGTGATTAATTTTTCTTTTAGAATATTAAACGCATTCAGACAATCTTCATTAAATTCAAATTTAGCTTCTTTTTCCAATAAATGGCAAAGAGGTTTAGCAATTTTAGAAAAATCATTTATATATCTCCTATAAAATCCAGCATGACCAAGAAAACTTCTTACATCAGTAACAATAGTAGTGGTTACAGTTCAGCGATAATTTTCACTTTTGCTTGATCAACTTCCATCCCTATTTGTGAAACTTTATATCCAAGTACAATGCCTTCTGTGACCATAAATTGAAATTTTTTCCAGTTTAGAACTAAATTTGTTTCATCACATCTCTTCAAAATTTTCATTATATTTTCCAAGCAAGATTCAAAAGAAGTTCCAAAAAACTGAAAAATTGTCCATAAATACTTCAATTCCTTTATCAATCAAATCACATAATAT
Source organism: Papilionanthe hookeriana x Papilionanthe teres (assembly GCA_022702705.1). Lineage (NCBI taxonomy): Eukaryota > Viridiplantae > Streptophyta > Magnoliopsida > Asparagales > Orchidaceae > Papilionanthe > Papilionanthe hookeriana x Papilionanthe teres. The sequence continues at coordinate 139,082,373 of CM040423.1, read as the reverse complement.
TGACATCATATATCTTTAAAAAGTTGCAGGTGCATTGCATAAACCGAAAGACATTCTTCTAAAGGCAAATGTTCCATAAGGACTTGTAAATGTTGTCTTTTCTTGATCCTCAGGAGCAACGGGTAATTGATGATAACCAGAATATCCATCCAAAAAATAGAAATATGAGTGTCCAACTAGTTTATCCAGCATTTGATCCAAGAAAGGTAAAGGAAAATGATCATTTCTAGTGGCGTTGTTTAATTTTTGATAGTCAATGCAAATTTTCCATCCAGTAACTTGTCTTGTTAGGATTAATTCATTTCTTTCATTAACAATGACAATTACTCCTCCTTTCTTCGGAACACAATGAATAGGACTTACCCATTAGCTATCTGAAATAGAATAAATAATTCCAGCACCTAACCATTTCAAAATCTCTTTCCTGACAACCTCTTTCATAATTGGATTTAATCTTCTTTGAGGTTTAATAGTGGGCTTACAAATTTCTTCCATTAAAATCCTATGCATACAAATTGAAGGGCTTATTCCTTTTATATCTGCAATAGTCCAACCAAAAGCTTTCTTATAATTCTTCAGAACTCCTATTAATTTTTCTTCTTGATCTTTACTTAATTTTGAAGGTATAATTATAGGTAAAGTTAATGAATCTCCAAGAAATGCAATACTTTAAATGTACAGTTAACATTTTTAATTCTAGTTCAGGGGCTTTTTCAATTGAGGGTAAAAGTATATCATTTTTAGTTGTGTCTAAAATTTCCCAATTTTCATGAATATAATGAGTTTCTTCAGATAAATTTTCTTCATTTAATGACTCATTATATAACATAGATTCTTTATCTTTATCATCAGAAATGACCTTACATTTTTCTTGGTAATGCTTTTCAATTATATAATAAAAAATATCCATCCGATAGCATTTTTCTTTATCAGGATACCTCATTGATTTCAGAACATTGAATGTTATCTCTTGATCATTAACTCTCATCATTAATTCTCCTTTTTGTACATCAATCATAGCTCGACCAGTAGCTAGAGAAGGTCTCCCTAAAATGATAGGTATTTCTTTATCTTCTTCCATATCTAGAACAAGGAAATCCACAGGGAAGATAAATTTATCTACCTTAACAAGAACATCATCTATAACTCCTTTAGGATAAGTGATCGATCGATCAGCTAACTGAAGAGTTACAGTGGTAGGAGAAATCTCTCCTAAATCTAACCTTCGAAAGATTGAAAATGACATGAGATTAATACTAAATCCTAAATCACATAAGGCTTTACCATAGAATTTTTCTCCAATAGCACATGGTATTGTGAAACTTCCAGGATCTTTAAGTTTCTGAGGTAATTTCTTCTAAATTATTGCACTACATTCTTCACTTAATGCAACAAATTCATAAGCTTCAAATTTTCTCTTCTTGCTTAAAATATCCTTCATAAATTTTGCATAACTTGGCATTTGCTCCAAAGCTTTAGCAAAAGGGATGTTGATGATAATTTTCTTAAAAATTTCAAAGAACTTAGAAAATTGATGGTCAAGCTTCTGTTGTTTAAGTCTTTGAGGAAAAGGTGGTGGTGGTCTTTCAACTTCCACTTCAATAAGTACAACAGTCTGATCTTTACTTGGAGAAAGGGTATCTTTAGATTTTTCAATCTCTTCAACTTCTTTCTCTTTTTCAAACTCATTCCGTGTTTTCTCTTTTAATTCCTTTCTACTTCTGAGTTGTACAGCTTTTGCTTGTTCGTGTTCTTTCAAGATCCTTTAGGATTAATTTCGACTTTGCTAGGCAGTGTTCCTTGAGATCTGTAACTAATGAAATTAGCGATTTCACCCGTCTGATTCTCAATATTACGAATAGCAGTGTTTTGACTTTGTAGCTGATTGCTTAGTTGTAAGATCAATTCTTCTACAGACAACTTTTTCTGCTGATTGTTATAAATAGGAGGATAAGTTGGTCTATGGTTTGAATTTCCTTAATTGTTCCAATTTAGATTAGCTTGATGTCCATTACTCCAACTAAAATTATGATGGTTTTTCCAACTAGGATTATAATAATTAGAATAAGGGTTATTAGTTTTACTAGCAACAGCTTGCAAAGTTTCCATTGTTTGAGAATCATCAGAATTTGGAAATTATCATTACTTACATGCGATATCTTAATAGCAAAACTATCTAATTTCTTAGATATCACAGCCACTTGTGAAGCTAAAATAGAAAAGGCTTCATTACCATGAATATTGGCCATTCTTTTAGGATTAATCCTTTTATAAGGCCATTGAAAATTGCTATTAGCCATTTCTTCAATTAAGGTGTAGGCTTCTTCAAATGTCTTAGCCATTAAAGAACCACTAGCACCAGCATCAATAATAGATCTAAGTGATCAAATAAGTCCATTATAAAATGTTTGAATAATTAATCAATCTGGTAGAGCATGATGAGGACATATTTTTAATAGTTCTTTAAATCTTTCCCAAGATTCATAAATTGTTTCTCCATCAAATTGCGTATATGAAGTAATATCATTTCTCAATTTAGCAGTTTTAGAAGGAGGAAAATATTTAGCAAGGAATTTTGTGCCATATCTGCTCATCTTTTAATAGAACAAGTTGCTAATGAATTAAGCCACATCATTGCTTTATCTTTTAAGGAAAAAGGAAAGTGTCTAAGCCTAATAGCACAATCAGAAAAATTATTATATTTAAAGGTAGCACAAAGTTCTAAAAAACTAACAAGAAGTAAATTTTGGATTCTCATTAGGTGTTCCTCTAAATTGATTATTTTGAACCATTTGAATAATAGAAGGTTTAAGCTCAAAAGAAGTAGCGTCTACAGCTGAAATTTTAATACTAACATGAAGTTCATTAGCTGTAGGGTTTGCATATTGCCTTAATGGTTTATAAATATTTTGTTCATTAATTTCGATTGGATTTTGATTATTGTTATGTAAGTTAGCCATTTTTTGATGTTTTGAAATTTGTTTTCTTTTTTTTAATTCATTTAATTGTTCTTTCTAATTCAGAATAAAAAAGTAGTAATCCTTCAGATTCAGAACTACACATAAAATTTAAAATATTTTTGTTTTGTTATTTTTTATATTTTTTATATTATTTTCTTTTTACCTTTTATTATATTATATCATATCCCCGGCAGCGGCGCAAAAAACTTGATGCGATGTGACTTTATATATGCTTTAAAATACAAGAATTTGATACCACTTTTTAGAATATTTAATTCCTGACAAATGGCTTCAAAAACTTGATGTGCGGGATTTACTTTTATAATTTTATATTTATATTTTATTATTGTAAAAGTCACAATTTTAAACGCAAGTATACTTATCGTTCAAGTAATACAGGGCTCTAGTGGAGTCCTGATTATCGATCCCACAGGGATAGTGAATTTATAAAAAGTAAGAAATATAAGTAATATTTTGGAATTTTCAAATTAAATGCAATTTATATATACTTTATATATATATATATATATATATATATATATATATATATATATATATATATATATATATATATATATATATATTTATGGAAGAAATATTTCTGATAATATCCTTTTGGCTCAGGAAATGCTTTTGGATCTAGACAGAAGGTGCAGGGGCCATATATCATTTTTAAACTTGATATAAAGAAAGCATATGATACTATAGCTGGAAGTTCATATTAAATGTGTTATCTGCCAGGGGATTTCAGCCTAGCTTTGTCCATCTCATCAAAAGGTGGTTAGAGTGCAATGCTCATTCTGTGCTTATAAATGGTAACAAACAGGGATTTTTCAGTGCTTCAAGAGGGATCAAACAAGGTGACCCACTCTCCCCAACAATTTTCATTCTAGCATTTGACTATCTGTCCAGAAGTTTGGATCATGTTTTTGCTGCTTCTCCCCACCTTGCTTATCACCACAAATCCAACATAAGGGTTAGCCACCTATCCTATGCAGATGACATTATCATTTTCTCTAAGGCCTCTAAAGCTGCTATCAGGGTGGTTAAGAAGATTTTAAATCATTTTATGGAAGTATCTGGGATGGAACTTAATCTCAATAAGTGCCTTTTCTACCCAAGTAAAAATGTGAGTCTCAACCTAAGAAGATGGATCTCTGATTATACTGGTTTCCATTCAGCAACTCTCCCCATCCATTATCTTGGAGTTCAACTTATCAAAGGTAGATCAAAACAGACCCAATTTCAGGAAATTATTGAAAAGATCAAAACTCAAATCTCTAACTGGTCTAACTCTTTCCTCTCTAATGGAGGAAGAATAACCTTGCTGAAGAGCATCCTTACTGCTCTCCCTTCCTATGCTCTTCAGATGTTCTCTATGAAAAAGAGTACCAATATGCAGATCAGCAAGCTTTTTAACAGATTCCTTTGGGCTGGACAACACAAGCAGTTTCACTGGTTCCCTTGGCAACAGCTGTGCAAACCCACTCAGGCAGGGGGCCTTGGCTTTAGAAGTTTTGATCAGCTGAACTTCACCAACATGTGTAAGTTATGGATCAGGTTCAGAGCAAAAGATACTCTGTGGGCCAAATTTTTTCATGGAAAATACTGCACATTGGAGCACCCAACTACTGTTAAGCCTAAGCTGGGGGACTCCAGGCTTTGGATTTCCATGCTGAAAGTTAAGGAGAAAGCTGAACATCTGTTCATTTGGGAGTTAGGGGAGGGGCAAATTAATTTCTGGTTGGATCAGTGGGTCTGGGATGGAACCAAGCTTTCTGCTATCCCAACACCTGACCAGTCCAAATCTTATGTGAAGGATTTCTGGATTGATAACACTTGGAATTGTAGGCTCCTGAATAATTTGTTGACACCTGAGCAGGTGCAGCAGGTCACTCTTACCAAGGTAATACCTAACCAAAAGGACCAATTGATCACTAAGAACAAAAGGTCCCAAAAGCTCTCTTCCTACATTTATCACAAATTTTACACCTGGGATCACATTATGTGGGGCGCTGAATTCTGGGGTAAATTGCTTACTCCTTCCATCTCCTTTTTCTGTTGGAGATTGAGACACCTTGCCATACCCACTGATGACATTCTCAAACTTAAGGGATTAAAAGTACTTTCCAGGTGCCATTTGTGCTCTCAGGAGGAGGAATCTGTTAACCATCTTTTCTTTAAGTGTCCTTTTTCTCAGGATGTTTGGAAAAATCTTATTAGCAGGCTTACCATTGATACTCTAAATCTGAGTTGGGATTGTCTGGACACCTGCTGGGTGGATTGGCAGAAGGGAAAACTGTTGGAAATACCTTGTTTGGTTGCTTGGTTCCTCTGGATGAGTAGGAATAAAGCCAAATTTGAAGGAAGGGCTTCCTCCCCTCTTCAGGTTGCTGTTCAATGCATCAATTACATTCTGAAGCTTATAAAATTCCACCAATTCAGAGATATTTGCAGGGTGGGGCTGAAGGCTGCTAGGAAGATTGCTGTTGTCGGCTGGAACCCCCCCTCCCATGTGGGTCAAAGTCAATACTGATGGCAGTTTTATTAATTCTGATGCTGGCATTGGTGGGATCTATAGAGATAGTAGTGGGCAGTGCTTGCTGTACTTCTATTCCCCTACATGTGCTGAAGATGCATTGGAAGCTGAGATGATAGCCATCTTTTGGGCTATAAAGATTGCTAAGATGTGTAAAATTACCAGACTTCTGGTGGAATCCGATTCTATTAGCTGCATCAAATATCTTGTTAGGTCTGAACCTGCTCCTTGGAATATTAAGAGATGGATGTAGTATGCTTAGCCATATGGAAAACATGGTGGTGAATTTTGCTTTCATTCCCGTGGAAGGTAATACTCCCTGCTCATCAGGCTAGCCACACAGTGGCTGCCGCAATGAGGCTATAAAGGTTGATTTCATCACTACCCCCCCCCTCTCAAGCTTTTGATTCATGGAGACAATTTGGGCATTCCTTTTGTTAGAAGCTAGTTTTCCTTCCCTTCCTGTTCTACACAATTTTTTGCTTTGGTATACTTGTAATGGAGGGTGTATTTTTTGTCTTTTAGCCTTTTTTGTCTTAGTTTTTATTTGGATAAGGGGATCCTCTTGTGAGTGGGATCATCTCAGCTTATCCCTTTTTTAGCATTTGTTCTCTTATTGTAATCTTATTATGCTTTAACAAAATATATATATATATATATATATATATATATATATATATATATATATATATATATATATATATTCAAATTTTATTTACTAATAATTTTTAATAAAAGCAAGTAAGCGGTAAGTAGTAAAGTAATTAGTGATTAAAATTTAATACAAGTATAAAAACGACTTTCTCCTTTTTCAACTAATCTAAGAATTATAGAATAATTATCTTTTGTAGGGAATTTAGATTATGGTATTGTGCCAAATAGAAGCATTCCAATTCTTTACCCTTTGGTCGAGGTGCAAAGAACATTAACTAATCTATAGATAGGCTTAGGATGTTTTATTAGTAGAATGGGTTAATCTAGGCTCACACTACTAGATGTCCAAGGGTGGTTATGGTCGGCCCTACCAGTGACACGTTACCTTTCTATAAACCAAATTATTAGAATTTAGTCTGTCACTCTAAATACTAATTAATTTTATGCCCAATAAATATTATCTTCCTATTTATTTGCACTTCACCTTAAATAATCCGTGTATAGCCTGCGATTACCTAAGGATTCATGTGAAATCTACTAGTTAAGAATTTATCTCCGGATAGGTCTCAAATTTCTTTAACAGGTTTTAACAATTTAAATGGCCAATTTAAAAAGTAAACTAAGATCAGATATTAATATCATCACAATGTTTTAAAATATTTTATATTTAATTCTCTTACAAAATTTAATTAATTTATAATCTTTTCATAGTTGAAAGGAGAAAGATAACTAACTACTCAGAACACATTGAAATAACACAACAAAAGATATTTATAAAACTTTGAACCAAAGTACAAATACTTATATGAAGTATTCCTTCAAGTGATCCTCTGACTTCTTCTGAATCCAAAGCAATGATGAAAGAATCCAACAACAATAACACACAATTAACACTCAAAATAAACTCACTAGATACAAAATAAAGTGGCACCCTAAGTATGGAAGAGACTAAATAAAACTAAAGAGGAGAAAGAAGATGCTAAAATGGGTATGTGTACTAAGAGGGGGGTTTTAGTGCGATTTTCTCTGTAGAATAGGCTCATATTTATAGAGCTCTAAATTTGACTAGGGCTTGCTTAAGGCACCTCTTCATAATTCGTCCAAATTCAATGTATCTTCTAGAAGGTAACTGTCGCGCCTAGGCGCCGGGATCTGGCGCCTAGACGCCGGACTCCGTGACTAGGTCTTTTACACCTCTTCACTTTGGGTCGCACCTCTTCGCGATCCAGACCGTTTTCTTGTGTCCAAATACATTGTATCACATCTTATATATTAGGAGTAACTTCCAGTCTTCTAGAAGCTCTAATAACCGCTTAACACTGTCAAAATATCTGCCCAAAGTCATCAAAAAATCTTGACAGCGTCTGTATCGAACTGGTTCTTAGGTGCCAGATTCTAGCGCCTAGGCGCCAGGCCAATAATTCTAAAATTTTGCTTCATAAGCTCCATTTTGCTCCTATTTCCTTCTTTTTCTTTCTTGGACTCTTTTTAAATCATCTACATCCAAAAACATGAAAATACCTTTCATTAAAGCATAATATCCTTAAAAATTGAATCATAAATAAGGCATAAAAATGGGTATTTTTTAGGAAGATCAGTAGTTCATGGGAATTGAGTGCAAATAAATAGGGAAATATGTTTCAATGGACTTCAATATGAAGATTTCAGGGTGACAGGCTAAAAACCCCAAATTGGTTCTAAGATTAGTAATTAATATCAAAGGTTAGCCTTCGCGTGAAGGGTGAGTGGGAGCTCCGAAGTGAGAGCCGGTATCCTCCCAGCCTAGCCTTTGAGTTAGTGACTAAACTTAGAATATGTCAATGTTCTTTTCTTACTTAGAAGAGGGAGTACTCTTTTAAAGGTAAAGAATCATCTATGCTCCTATTTGGCACAATAATATAGATGATTGTTCCATATCAATGCACACATCATATTCTCATTGCAAGAGGAAAGATACTTTTCTCATATACCGAAAACCTCTCAAATACTTAGTTTAGTGTGTCTGTTAGTTAATTCTCTTATTGAAGTTGTTAGAAATAATTTTAGTTAGTTAATTGTTACTGTTTAGTTGTTCTTACTGTTTCCTGCATAGTAGTAGTAAGTAGTTTAATTTTAGTTCTTATTTCATATTGTGTAACGCTTTCTTAAACATCAAAATTTCCCTGTGGATAGATATCCAGGACTACATTAGTCCTGTATTACTTGATACGATATATATACTTGTGTTGAATGCTTGGACTTAACAAAATTATTATAAATCTATAAATCTGAGTTCATAAATTCTTGCAAAATATAAGTCCCCCACATCAAGTTTTTGTGCCGATTGTCGGGGATTAAATCTTCAAGCAGTGGTATCAAATTCTTGCATTTTAAGTATATATAAAGTCGAGCATCAAGTTTTTGGCGCTGTTGCCGGTGAAAGTAACAGAGTTAAGAAAGCAAAAGTTAATTAATGAAGTTTATTTTGTAGTGTGTAATTGTGTGTTTGTTTGCCTTTATAAAAGTATTTGTATTTGTATATGCTTAGTAACTGATCTGTAGGTTTAGTGTCTTACGATTCGGAGTTAGAGCGTACTGTTAGAAAAATTAGAAAACAACAAAAACGAACTAAAAATCCTTGCAAAATGGAGAATATTCAAGATAATGAAAGAAATGAAATTGGAAATTTGCCAAGACCTTTAAGAGATTATGCTAACCCAACAGCAGATGAAATTCACATAACTATTCAAAATCCTGATGTTGCTGATAATTCATTTGAACTTAAACCTGCAATTATCCAAATAGTACAAAATAATCAATTTGGAGGAACACCTAATGAGGATACAAATTTACATCTCGCTAGTTTTTTAGAACTGTTTGCTAGTTTTAAATATGATGGAGTGTCTAGTGACACTATCAGACTTACACTTTTTCCTTTTTGGTTAAGGGATAAAGCTAAGGCGTAGTTAAATTCATTAGCACCTGGATCTATTAGAACTTGGGGAGAATTATCTCAAAAGTTTCTAGGAAAATATTTCCCTCCATCAAAGACTGTTAAACTAAGAAATTATATTACATCTTTTTGTCAGTTTAAAGGAGAGTCAATATATGAAGCCTGGGAGAGATTTAAAGATCTTCTTTGGAAGTGCCTACATCATGCTTTACCAGATTGGTTAATAATTCAAACATTTGATAATGGATTAGTGGGATCATTGAGATCTATTATAGATGCTTCTGTTGGTGGATCATTAATTTCAAAACTTTTTGATGAAGCATACGCATTAATTGAAGAAATGACTACTAATAATTTTCAATGGCCCTCTGAACGTGTAAATTCTAAGAGAGTAGCTAGTGTTCATGATTTAGATATGATGACTATGGTAGTTTCTCAAATTGCAGCCCTTTCAAAGAAAATAGATCACTATGGAATGAATTATTCTCAACCACCTCAAGTGTTAGAGGAAAATTCATTTGGACAGATAACATAATCTCAAACACCTTATGAGACCTTAAATGCTATTAATAGACCTAATAATCCTTATTCAAATTATTATAATCCTGGTTGGAAGAATCACCCAAACTTCAATTGGAATAATAGTAATGCTAATGTTAACCCGCACTGGGGTAACAATTCTATGAATCCAATTAGAAATTTGAACAATCAAGGAAATACTAATTTTAGACCATATTATCCCCTTGGATTTAATAGTAACCCATAATTTAAAGATAATAAGCCGTCTACTGAAGAAATGATTCTGAATATGGGAAATCAATTACAAGCTCAAGGTGTTGCTATGAAGAATATTGAAAATCAATTATGACATATTTTCACTACACTTAATAATAGAACTTATGGAACACTTCCAAGTAAAGTGGAGATCAATCCAAAAGATCAAAACAAGAAACAACTTAAGACTATTCAATTAAGGAGTGGAAAAGAATTGGAAACTGTCGACATATTTTTAGGTTAAGTGTTTTGAAAAAGGGGGTCGCTTACAGAAATTGTCGGTGAATTTTAAATTTTTAATTTAATTTAAATATATATATATATAATTTAGAAAGTAGCATTTGATTTTGAAAATAATTTTAAGTTTGAAAATTTTAAGAAATGAAATCAAACCGATCTCACATCCCAAATAGTTTATATAAACGAACACCGCACCACAAACCGTGTATATATCCCGAAGAGTAAACACACTGCTTGATGATGGGGCTCAATTAAATAAACTAGAAGATTTCTGACATCCATTTGGTCTGCGAACCAATTTTATAAGCCGACAAGTTCCCGAGCTTAATATAAATGAATTAAGCAGGGTTTATATTACCTGGGTTCTTAAAGTTCCCTATAAGGGCAAGCCCCTATAGTTAATACCATCTCAAATGTCGGGAATCATTTAAGAAAACTCTCGATAATGATCAGTGGTTTTGCTCTCAATAATTTCAAAGTTTAAGGTTTTCAAACAATTGGATTTTGGAAATTTCAATAAAGAATGGATCAAATTTGAAACAGTTATTTTTGAGAGTCCAGAGGATGAAAGGCAGGAGAAGCTGAGGATCCAAGAGGAACCTTGGCAACTTCCCGAACTATCCTGTTGTTTAGCTTCAATTTGAGAGAATTTATTTGATATTTCATCCCACCAATTTTAGTTAATTAGTACTTATATTTGTATGAAATAATCACACAAATAGCCTTAAAGATGTGAGGGATTATGTCGTACCAAATGACTACTTTGGAGTCCTAAAACCGGTTAGGAATTAATTTGCATAAAATGATTATGCAAATGCCTAACAAAAAGTTGAGGATTTATGTTACATTAGGCAAACTACCTCGAAATCCTATGGCTTGGTTATTTAGATTAAAGAATGGTTTTACTGAAGTAGACACAAGTTTTGTTGATGAAGATGGTCGTGCCGCCCACTATGCTCCAAGCTCCTCGTTGTTGCAAAGGTATAGTTTTAGAAACTGGCAATCAAGAGACGAGAGAAGTGTTTTAATTTATAAAAGTCATAAGGTTCAGATGTCTTAATGTTTTAATTAAAAAAAATCTTAAAGTTGATTAAGCAGGACTGATTAAGATCCCACGGTTCCGTCATCCCGACACCCTATTTTCATCGGATTCACTTAGTCCAAATGAATTTGCTAAACTCAACTGAATGAGTTCCACACTTTCATTGAGACCGTGGGAAATCTCATTAGCAACACGTGGGTTACATCATCCGAGGGTTTCCCGATCATCCATCGAGACGTTTAAATTTAGTTGTAGTTGTAGTTTTGTTGTTCTGTTTGTGATTAAATTTTGAGTTATTTTATATTTTGAATGTTGTGGCGGTGAATTTTATCTTGTTGTGACTTTTAATTTAGTTTTGGTTTCAGTTTTGTGGCTATCCTAAAAGGTTTCATTTTTCATGCAGGGTAACATTCTTGTTTAACATGCAAGTTTTTGCAAGAAAGAAAGTACAACACAGGTAAATAAATTACAATAAAATAAAAGCGTACCTGGCAGGTCTTCTCCTCATTCCAGGCTGCACTTAAAACACATGTCAGGACATTCAAATATTACAAGAAACACCAAGGTAAAGCTAAGGGAAGGTTTTGGTTGTCTACCAAAATCCTAATCCTATTGCTAGTTAATTCCTATGACATCTAGGTTCTTGTGTTTTGTTAAGGATGATTTTCTTCACCAAAGAACAATTAAGTTCAATTGTTCTTCTAAAACATCCCATTATATTGAGAAAGTTCTTAGAACGGGTCCTAAACATCTTTTTAATGCTTCTGGGATTATTTTGAGTCCAAATGAATTTCATTGTACAGGTGAATTGATCATTCAAGAGATTTAGTTAAGTTTTATTTCTTGCTCAGTGGACTTGGATATTTGATTATTCGATGAGTAAAGTGACATTTCACTTGATGCTCCATTTAAAGGTTATAAATGTGAGAGCCTTCAGAGGCAAATTAGTTTGTTAAGGGATTTAACTGCTAAGATTGTATTGTTATCTCAAGACAATTTAGTTTAGTCATGATATTTCAAGTTGATTCTTGAATGTTTTAAAATTGTTTAAGTTAAAAGGGTGTTTAAATTATTTAATTCCATTAAGTTTTGATGATTTGATTTGAATTAATTATAGTACTTTAGGTTGGGTTCAATTGGTTTGATTTTCACATTTTTAATTAAGAATTGTCTCAAGATTATTTAATGTCTCAAATTTGTTTAGTGTTTGTTCTTAAGTGATTTCAAATTAGTTTTAAATATTTTAAATTTATTTTGATTTGATTATTAAATCATTTAATGTTTTAAGCTTTAATTTAATTAAGGATTGTTTCCTTTTTAATTAATTTCAATCATCATTATTAGAATTAATTAAGAGTTGAATAATATTGGATTGATCCATTTAGGAAATTTTAGATTAAAGAATTGATACCTTCTTAAATCATGTTCCTAATCTTAATAATCGAAATTTTAATTATCCTCTCAAAATTTAAATGATTTAAATAATTAAGGTTCCATTTTGATATTTTCAAAGTGATTAATAGGTTTCTACCTCTTAATTTCTCTAAGTTTCAATCATCAAAGAGAAAATTAAGGTCAAATATTTTACCCTCCCTTTGATTAGGCCTAAGCTATTAATTAGGGTTAAAATCCCTTAATTACTTTTATGCCCTCTTAAGCATATTCATTTCATAACTCACTAAATTGAGCTCAAATGAACTTGAAATTTTTATGTCACCTTACTCACATGTCAATTAAGACATTAGAGGAGAAAATGTGATTTTTCCATTTTTAATTTAATTTATATAATTATTTTAATAAAAATAGAGATTTTCAATGAAAATTCAACAACATGACCAAGGTAAGGTTTCTATCCCTAGGAAAATTATAGGATAATCCTACTGACCAGAGGACCACTTGGACCAATTTTGGTGATTTTTTTTAATTTTATTTTATTTATTATAATTATTTCAAGTATTAGAGTATTAATTAATTATAAAATAAAATTAAAGTTGAAAATTGAGTTTTACATTTTTCTTAAATCTCTCTAACCTCAAGGAGCTTAGAGAAATAAATTTTATATTTTTTGATTTATTAAAATTACTTTAGTTGAAGGTTAAGAAAATTCATTTTTTAAAATATTAAAAATTACATTAAGCCTTTAAAAATTAACATCTTAACTTAGAGACCTAAGAAAAATATTTTGGTGGTTCCCAAGTGATTAGGAGACCAAATGTGATGTTTTAGTAAATTTCTATATTTTTGTGATTTTTTATAATTTTTAGTTATTAAATATTTAAAAATGATTAAAAATCAAATTTTTATGAAAAATACAATTTTATTTTACTTGGACTCCTGTGATCACGGAGAACTCCAAAAATTAATTTGGTGAAATTTTGAAATGTATTTTGGGTTTTGTGAATTTTTAAATTTTCAAAATAGCTATGTCATTTAATTAATTCACTTAATAGGGTAAATTAATCCAAATTGACTTGAAATTTTTATGTGAGGTTCTCTGTATCCTAAGTGACAGTGGAGAATTGCTTTCAAGTGATTTTAATGTGTGGTTACTCCTAATTAATTAAAGTTTAATTTTAAGTGTTTAGGCTAATTAAGATTATTTTTAAAGAATTAAATCAAGCCATAATTTTCCTAGGGTCCTCTGGTCCAGAGATACTTCCCCTAATTTTTCTAGAGTTTTCTAAGCAATATGCAAATTATTGGAATTAAAATACCAAAACAAACACATAAACTTGGAAAATAGATAACTTGCCACAGAGATAGCCTCTGGCCTTGGAAAATTCAGGGAATGTTCCCAAGATCAGAGGCTACAAAAGCCCTATGGTCTCATGCCATGATGAATTGTATGCATGAATGGAGAATTAAAATATTCAAAACAGCATTAAATTAATTAAAAATAAATACTCAACAAAATAACTTAATTCTTTTTTCACATTAATCTCCTCTGTTCACTGAGCAAGAGGGTGTTTTTAGTTTATTTTTAGGATTTTTCTATGCAAAGATATGAATTTTCAAATATCAGGGTTTTTAAATAATTCAAAAATATCCTATTTATCTACTTAACCATGTCGACAACGCGTCATCCTCATCCGGGTCGAAGCTCCACCCGGCGCGCTCCTATTTGATGCCACCATCTGACTCGGCAAGCACGCGGCCCACTGTCCCGTTCCATCTCCTCATCCGGCTTAATCTCCACCGTTCATTCAATACATGTGCGAATGGACGGCATCCGTTCATCGTCCCCAAGTGCCCTAACCCGAGAACCATCCACACTCAAACCTTAAGATCTCCCTCATTTCTCAACCAAATTACATGATCTTGGGTTCTATGAATTCATCTCAACAAGGTGAACGCATCCATATGGCTATGATGCTTTGAAATAGACCTAAAAAAATAGAGAATCGATACAAGCTCTCGGGAAAGAGGAGTTCCATACCTTGGCTCTAAGAAGTGAGGCTTCAATCAGAGGAGCTTGGCACATCCGTTGGTGTCTGGGGAAGCTAGGGATGAAGCCTCTAGTCGTGGTGAAATGTCTAGGTATGACTTCCTCCAAGTCTGATTTCAAGCTTTGGTGTATAGAGCAGATGGGTGGCCTGGTGAGGGGGCTTCCACTAGGGAACTTCCTCTCTTGGTCTGGTGATGGTGTAGGGTTGATCAATTTGGGGTTTTGCTCACTATAGTGAAGTGTCCTGTTTTGGCCTGAGAATTAAGCTCTAAAATTGAGCTCAATCAATGGGGATGAGGGCAGGAGAACAGTGGGGAACTTCTTCTCTATATTTGGGGGAGAATTTAGGCCACTTTGATAGAGGTTTTAAGAGACTTTGGTTCAGCCAAACTTTTGGCAGTGGAGGTGAGGAGTTTAAATAGGAGGGGCCATGGCTGAGCTCAGAGGAAGTTAGTGTTCGGAATCAACTGCCTAGGTCAAGGGAAGAAGAGCCACAGTGACCATTGGGGTTGGGACAACTCAGCAAGGCAAAATTTGAAATTTTGGCTCGCATGGAGCTCTCGTCCATGGAGTTTTCCGGTGAGCCAGGTGGTGGTCCAGCCATGGTCCAGTCACCATCTTGACCAGTGAGGTCAGGGGTTGAGTTTGGTGCAAGCAATTGAGGTTGGCCATGTGTGAAGAGCTTGATTTAAGTGGAATGGGGGGAGAGTGCATTTTGGGTCCAAATGGGTCAAATGCAAGGGTTTGGGTTTGGTTCACCCACCAAGGGGACTTTGGGTGCAGTGGGGGTCAGGTGAGGCAGCTTGCTTAGTGGGGAGAAGTCACCATCTAAGTACATTTAAGTTTAAGCAAGATTCAGAAGAGTCATGAAAAGGATTAATCACCCTTAAGAGAATCAATAAAGGACTTCCTCCCTTTGCCACTTTGGGTATGGTGAGGGGTAAAGTGGCTTCCATGGCTCTCATGTGGCTTGTGCTTGGCTTCTTGGCTCAGATTTGGCTTGGGAGTGGCTTGGCTTAATTTCATGAAAATAGGTTTTAGAAAATTTGACATTTAGGGGTAATTTGTCATGATGCTTGATTTAGCTTTATTTGATGATTGATTTAGAACTTAAGGGATGATATCAATTAAAGGTATGATGAGAAGAATGCCATATGGGCTTTGGAATAGATTTTGGGCTTTTAAATTTGATGGAAATGAGCTTTTAAAATATTTTAAGAAGATGGGCTTTTAGGTTTTAAAATAAACTTTTGGATGAAAATTTGGTAAAAGGTTGTGACAAATAAATGTTTCATTTAGTTTAGGAATGTGTTTTGAAGGTTTAAGAAAAGATTTGGGGTTGAATTGGGTTTAATTTGGGTCTTTTAGTAATAAGGTCAAAGTCGGTCAAATTGGGCTAACTTGGGCTAAAGCTGGGCTAATGTTGGATTTAATGTAAAATTAATGTTGCAAAATGTTTATGGAGGTGTGAAAAAGATTTTTCAATTTTAGTTGGGTCTTAATTTTAGGATTTGGGCTTTTTTGGGTTCATGATTGGTTTAGGCCATTTTGGGGGATTTTGGTTTGAGTTAGGCATGGGTGACGTTTGGGATCAAATATTGGGTAAATTAAGTTAGCGTTTTGTTTTTGGGGATGTTAGGAATGTTTTAAAACAAATTTGGGGAAAATTGGGTGACATTTGGGTTCAATTTGGGATGGATTGGGTTAGTTGGTCACTTTGGGCCTTAAGGGCCAATTTGGAATATTTTGATCAAATTGGGTTAAATTGATAAAATTGGGGTATGTGACAGTTGAAGAAAATGATGTGAATACTATTTTGGAATTTTTGAGATTTTTTGAGAATTTTTTTATTTTTTGGAATTTTAGGCTATTTAAGGTACAAGGAGGGTACATGAATGGTATTGGGGGCTATTTTTGAAAATTTTGGTATATTTGGTCATGGGTGATCAATTTGAGTGGTGGGGAATATTTAGGATTGGTTTTAAGAAATCTTGGCTAATTCAGGTAATTTTAGAAATTTTGGGTAACTTCAACGGTATTTGGTAGGTTTGGTGGGTTTAGGGCCCCGGGGGTCAAAAATTGAAATTCGGGAAAAATGAAGATTGTTTAGATGTCAGTAAAATGAAACCATATGGTTGACCCATGAAGCCATGTTAAGCTCACAATATCCGTGAGAGGACTCATTTTAGTCACTCAATATGTTGTTCCTAACCCTCTTATCCAGGGCTTAGAGGTTGAGGCCCATCCATATGAATTTCCTACATGAGTCAGAAAGCTGAGTTGGGTAAGAGTGGTTTTAGGGTTTAGAATGTATGTGAGAGTGTAGTCTGTTCAAGCTGAAACTCACCAAGACCAGGCCACCCAGTGTAATCCTAAGGCCAAAGAATCCTATTGGAACTCATCCTTGAACCTCCACATTTGACTTTTAACCTTCCAAAGGGGCTTGGAGGTTTATGGTCATCTGTGTGGGGTTCAAGAAAAGTTAAGAGGTGTTTGAATTTCTAAGTGGTGGGTCCCATTTCTAATATTCTAGGATAGTCAAAGGGAAAACCTATGGCTAGATCCTAGGTACTAGAAGGAAAGGAAAGACCTCACCAGAAATGAGGTCAACAAATGGACCCCCAATAGGTGTGGTGTGCTAAAGGAGCACACCGCGCGTATTGGCGCTGACCGAAGAGATTAACAAAACCAACACAGACGTCTAAGTGATATACTTAGAACAAAGCGTAGAAAATTTCCGCTGGGGAGTTTCAGGTAAATCTCCAAGACTCAAGATTCCATAACTCTCGCTAGGGAAAAGGAGGTGAATTTCAAATCACAAGATCTGGGGAGACCGGATTTTAGACTCATTTCATTTTCATTTCAAGTTCTAATTTTGAGTTTGAATTTCGAGTTGAGTTTCAATTTTGGTTGAAATTTGGCTTAAGATTGATTTCAAGGTGGATTTAGCGGAAGTTCAGAATTTAAAATGAGAATTGGAACCTAGGTTCCAATCTCAGGATTGCAAAGAGAACTGGAATTTAGGAACCAGCCTCAAGGAGAGAATCAGAATTTAGGCACCGATCGAGAAGGATGAGAATCAAAATTTAGGTACTGATCTCGAAATGAGAACTGGAAGTTAGGTGCCAGCCTCGAAAAGGGTGAGAATTGGAAGTTAGGTACCAGTCTCGGAAGAGAGTCGGAAGTTAGGTATCGACCTCGAAAAGGGTGAGAACTGGAAGTTAGGTACCAGTCTCGGAAGAGAGTCGGAAGTTAGGTACCGACCTCGAAAAGGGTGAGAACTGAAAATTAGGTACCAGTCTCGAAAGAGAGTCGAAAGTTAGCTATCGACCTCGAGATTTTAGGAGTTCGGAAAAGTCACTCGGAAGAGTGTGAATTTAGCAGACACCGAGATTAGGATGTTTTGTCGGTCTTATACCCAAGTCGGAGGATTAGAATGCAAAAAAGTTTCTCGGAAGGAAGCGGAATTAGCGGACACCGAGATTAGGATGCCTTGTCGGTCTTATATCCAAGTTGGAGGATTAGAATGTGAAAAAGTTTCTCAGAAAAATGCTAGAATAGTGGACACCGAGATTAGGATGCCTTGTCGGTCTTATACCCAAGTCGGAGGATTAGAATGCGAAATAGTTTCTCGGAAGGGGACGGGATTAGCGGTAATTCAGAAAAAAGAATCAAACTTTGAGTATCGATCTCGAAATGAGAACTGAAATTTAAGTACCACCATCAGGAGGATGATAGCTAGAATTTAGGTACCAATCCCAAAAGCTAGTATTTGATTTGGGTTTCGAAGATTCTGCGGCAAATTTAGTGCAGTAGAAGATTGGAATGAGACATGAAAGTGTTTCACATCCTGAGAGAGTTGATCAAAGTTTAATTGTTTGGCGAGGGATATGAATCTATGCCATCAGAACCAAATAAAAAATTTCGTGATTCTGTGTCAGTAGACTCGGTCGACCTTCTCAAAAGAGGAAAGAAATCGCGGGGAGTCAAAAATATTTTGAGTACAGCCGGAGGCTGGGGATTAAAGATTCGGGAATTCATTCTCATTGTTTTTTAGTGATTTGATTTTGTTTTGATATTCAAATTTCGTTTCGATTGAAATTTCATTTTGATTTGGATTTTCATTCATTCCTTTTGTTTGCAATTTGAAGTTTTGAATTGATTTGCTTTAAGTTTCGTTTCGTGTTTTGCTTGGACTTTGAGTTCGAGTTTTTATTTTGTTGTTATCATTTTATTCAAATCGTTCGTCGTTCAACTTTCTTTAAATCAAGTCAAACTCAGATTTAGTCGCGTTTGCTGTCAATTACACGAAACTGAAGGCAAAACATGACATAGTCGCTTCCATTAAAAATGTCGAGACTACATTAGGTGATTCCATCAAAACATTTTTGATGAAATCTTTTGGAAAATGAATTTTACAAAAATCCATGTACGTCTGAACACAGACTGTACTGATATCTTCATGTATTCTGACAAAACTGTCTGTTTGATTCATCCATGTCTGAAAAGTAAACTGCATAGGTGATGACATCACATTCTAAGCCACTTTTCGGAGGAAAATTCTACACAAGTGTGCTTGAGAGGTGTGCTACTACCATGTAGCTTACAGCTCGTAGGGCTGCAAATTCTCTAATTCTAGATTTAGTCAGAAGTAGATCAGAATCTTCCTCTAGTCCATCCTCCTGAAGATGATGGAGATCCGCTCGTAGGGAACTCCTGGGATGTAGTGCTTCTTACATCTGCACCATTTCCTTGTAGTACGAGGACATAGCCTACCAATAGGGGTATCTCTACTGGCCCTCAGAATTCTCCGGGGACGAGTATCCAGAGTTCTGTCCCGAACATGATGTTGCATTAGTTGATGAAGGAAACGGTACAAAAGGGCCTCACAAAATTGTGATGGTCCACGTGAGGTGGAATGCATTCTTCTACTGTATAAATGTTGATTATGCAACTGTTTGGTATGCAATCAGCAGGTATGACTCGCCAAGCCACCATTCTCTTTATCATTTTCTTAATCATAACTGGCATTGGATCCACTTCATCGTAGTGGAGTATCCCTGGCGGATTTCCTTTCTTTTCATCAGCAAAGTTGTAACAACATCCGAATTGGATTGTAATCCTCCCCTTGCCTCGTTTCCATTTCTTCGGCTCGGAGTAGGTCTTGCTTCAGAGTCATCCTGCATGACCCTGTTTCTTCAGTTCGTAGACATAGTCCGCAATCTCACTCTGCTTGTAGTGAGAGAAGACATCCGTATGCAACTCTAGTCCTTCCAGGATGTTGACATACTTACATCAGATTCTCTGAAAGTTTTCAAAATCTTGTTTCCGCACCCTCTGGATCATCTCCAACTCGTGCTCTATAATTATCTAGAACTTTCGGGGTGTAGTGATGTACTGTGGGATGTACGGCTCCACGCTAGCACATTCTCCAGGAATCATTACTGTCTCAGGTGTAGGCTCTATAGTAACCTCCTCTGGAACAGCCTCTGCTATGGTGCTCCTGAGAGCTGGCCTCCTTGGGACGACTGCTGCAGTTGTCGAGGTTTCTTCCTTCTTATGTTCTTCTGTCAACTTCTTCAGCATCTTGTGGATACGGAGGTTTTTATTTCTTCTTTGAGTTGGGGTCAGAGTAGCTCTCCTCTCCCCTTGGATTTCGGTAGGGGCGCCACTAAAAAGCTTCCCTCCTGCAGTAGTTATCACTGATTTCATTTTGTGGTCGTCGATCGCGTTGATCTTCCTTTTCTGGTTTGCAGTATGCTGAACCTTCTCACTGAGTTTCATCACTGTTTTTTCTTGGGATTTCCTGAAGTCCATAGTAGTCCAAGCAGTCTCTTCATATTCTAGTTTCAGCTGTGCAAAGTCTGAGTCAACCTTGATTTTCAGCTCTTCTTCGTTAAGTGCAAGACTTACGCCATCCTTAAAGTTCAGAACCAACCGCCAGTTCGACATTTTCCTGCGAAAAAAGCAAGGAAAGGATCAGGGGCTGTACTTAGAATGAGAACAATAAGAAAATTTACTTATTAATGGAAAATTCTTATTCATTCCTTTTCCAATTTTAAGGGAATGGGAAAAGATGAGGAAAGATCAGGAGTGAAATTGGCTTGAAAAGAAGGATCAAAATTTATTAATATAATGATTTCTTTCTTCACATATTTTTTCTTTTAATACATATATTTTCCATTAATCATTAATTTTTTTCTTCAATTTTGGGTTCTGACCAGTTACAAGTGATTACTCTGCCCGTGCTTCTAGGAATGGGACTCCATCCTTCGGAACATCAGGTTGCGTAATATTTCTTTAGATATCGTCCAATGATTGAAAGCATTGGTCGCTCTCCACGACAATCTACGAGCTGGTAGGAACCTCCTGAGTAGACTGTCTCGACCACGAACGACCCCTCTCAAGTCGGTTCAACTTTACCTCCTATCTTGCGGTGTGCAAGAATAGGTCTTTTGAGAACTAGAACTAAGTCACCGACTTTGAATTTCCTTGGGCGAACTAGCTTATCGTGGGCCTGGATCATCTTGGCTTGATACAATTCCAGATTCTGCTGTGCTGAAAGTCATTTTCCTTCCATGCTTTCTAGTTCTTCTAGTCGTAGTCTGGCGTTCTCTTCTATAGTAATTTTGTTCGTAACTGCAATTCTGAGAGAAGGAAGCTGAACTTCCAAGGGCAAGACTGCCTCGGACCCGTACACTAGAGCGTAAGGTGTAGACTGAGTAGGAGTTCTAAAAGTCATTCTGTAGACCCATAAGGCTTCTAACAACTTCTCGTGCCAATTTCTCTTATTTTCATCCAAAGTTTTCTTTAGAATTTGAACAAGAGTTTTATTAAAAGCCTCGGCCAAGCCGTTCGCTCTTGGGTAGTAGATCGTCGAATAGCGCCAGTCGATCCCGTGCCTTCTGACAAATTTGTTGATCTTCGTACTTCTGAATGCGGACCCGTTATCTGAGATAATTCTGCGTGGTACCTCGAAACAGTAGACGACTTGATTCTTGAAGAACTGTAGCACGCAATGTGCTTTCACTTCTCTGAGCAGTACTGCTTCTGCCCACTTGGAAAAGTAATCTGTAGCTGCGACAATGAAACAATGTCCTCTTAAAGAAGGCAATTCTATCAGACCCATGATGTCCGTGCCCCAACACTCATACGGCCAAGATGCGATTATCGGATGTAGCACATTTGGATGTTGATGTAGAACCACTCCATGCACTTGGCATTGGTGACAGCTCTTGGCAACTGTCATGCAGTCGGTCATCATCGAGGGCCAATAGTACCCTAATCTTTTAATTTTTATTTTCATCTTCGGACCCAACTGATGAGCGCCACAAAGTCATGAATGCACTTCCTTAACAATTTCACGAGCCTCGGACTCGCTCAGGCACCTTAGCCATATCTGATCGAAGGACCTTCTGTACAAGGTATTATTTATTAGTGCGTATGATAAAGTTCTTTTTTTGATCTGATGGGCCAATGACTGATCGTCCAGTAGGTTTCCTGTTTGCAGGTAGTCCATTAATGGCTGTCGCCAATCTTCTGTAGTTTCTGTTACTGCTGCAACTGTTTCTTCTTTTTCTTCTGATTCGGATATTGCATCCATGTCGAGCTGTGATACGACCTGTCGTCCCTGAACTGACATTTCAACTGATTCATCCTGTAAGCAGGCAACTCCTTTACGAGGTGGGCTAACACATCCGCGAGCGCATTTTCTCTTCTAGTAATCTTGTATATCATCACATTCAGAATCTGCTTCAACAACTTCATTGCATACTGAAAGTACTGCTCGAGTCTTGGTTTCAGAACCTTATACTGTCCTGCAACCTGTTGTATGATCAACTGTGAATCACCGTAGATGTTGATATCTGTTATCCCCATCTGAATGGTTAACTCCAGTTCGGTTATAAGAGCTTTGTATTCTGCTTCGTTGTTCGTACACGGCTCTGTTAGGTGGTAGGAGTATCTTAACATCCCCTGCTCCGACATTACAAATATTAGTCTGATTCTTGCCTTACCCGGCACTATCATTTGCAATTCTTTATCCTTCTATGCTGAAGATGCTCCGTCGAAGTACAGTTCCCAACGCTGATCATCGGGGTCTTCTAGGCTCATTATCTACCCGTCTGGTAAGTCCTCGTTGAGAGTGATTCAGCTAGTAAAGGGTGTGCTGCGAGAAAGTCTGTTAGGACTTGTCCCTTTACAGCACGAAGAGGAACAAAAGTTATATCGAATTGCAATAGTATCATTGACCACCTGGCAAGTCTGCCAAAAAGCATCGGTCGGGTCAATAAATATTGCAATGGATTAATTTTCGAAATAAGCTTGACCTTATGAGAAAGCACGTAATGCCTGAGCTTTTGAGCGGCGAAGATCAGGGCCAAACAATGCTTCTCAATAGGAGGATACTTTACTTCCATCGGAATCAGACGACGACTTAAGTAGTAGAGAGCATTTTCTTTACCCTCGTCATTAACCTGGGCTAGTAGGGCTCCGAGGGAGTCATCTAAAGCCGCATTATAAAGTATCAACGGTCGACCCGAGACTGGGGCTACTAAGACAGGAGGTGTCATTAAATACTGCTTAATGTCCTCGAAGGCCCGCTGGCTTTTTTCTTCCTAAAAAAATTTTGCATCCTTTTAACCAATGCTGAGAAGGGCTAACACCTACCTGACAAATTCGAGATAAAGCGTCGAAGATATGCCAACTTCCCTTGAAAGGATCATAGTTGTTTCAAAGTTTTAGGAGGCGGCATTTCTAAGATAGCCTTAATCTTCTCCTGATCGAATTCGATTCCGCGATGTCAGACAACAAATCCTAAGAATTTCCTAGAGGCGATGCTGAAGGCGCATTTCAGGGGATTCATCTTAAGGTTAAATTGTCTTAATCACTTGAAAACAATTCTTAAATCATACAGGTGATCTTCCTTCAGTTTGCTATTGATGAGCACATCATCCACGTAGCACTCGACTTGGTTGTGAATGAGATCATCAAAAATCCTTGTCATCGCTCTTTGATATGTTGCTCCTGCGTTCTTTAATCCGAAAGGCATCACTATGTAGCAGTACACTCCAATTGGCGTTCTGAAGGCTGTGAGCTTTTCATCTTCTGGTGCCATCTTTATCTGGTTGTATCCTGATGATCCATCCATAAATGAGAAGATCTCGTGTGTTGAAGCAATGTCGATCATTAATTCTGGAATTGGTAGTGGAAATTCATCTTTTGGGCACGCTTTATTCAAATCTCTGAAATCCACACAGATTATGATCTGACCGTTCTTCTTTCTTACTGGTACCACATTGGCTAACTAAGTTGGATATTGTTCTTCACGGACAAATTTAGTGCCGATGAGCTTCTTGACTTCAGCTATTACTTGTTGTTCAATCTCTAGACGCATTCTTCTCGGAGCTTGTCTGACTGGAACGACAGTGTGATCCACTCCTAGCTTGTGAACTGCGACCTCTAGAGCTAATCCTGGTATTTCATCATAACTCCAAGCAAAACAGTATTTAAATTTCATTAGTAGCTTGATCATGTTCTCGGAGTCTTCTTTATTGAGTAAGGAGCTAACAAAGGTGACAACCAAGCAAAATTCTAGCGGAGCATTTCCAATTGGTAGATCCTCGAGATCATCTGAAGCTTCAAAGCAGTTTTCATTAGGCTCACAAGTGACAACCAAGCAAAATTCTGTATCATCAGCTGGTGCTACTGTGCCGAATCCAAGACCATGCTTTGAATTGGGAGGTCGACTGGTATCATTCCATAACTTTTCAAAGCGTTGTGATTGACCTTTTGACCACTACTTAGGTAAGACACCACGTTGAATTAAATTTTGAACACAGGGAGAATACCACTCAAAAGGCAATTCCATTAATTCAAATGAAGCGACATCTTCAAATTGTACATCATTTTCAATTTTGGAAGAAGCACTACGGTAGAACTTAATCGGCTTAGCACCGCCACTATGCACTTCCTTGACCACCATACCCTCGACCTTACTAGGGTGGATCGGGGTTAGGGTCATAGTATGTACATAATGATTAATCTTGTTGTACATTGATTTATACTCTTCATTCTTTTCATCTTCAAGAGAGATCTTGAACTGGGGTTTATTTTGGCTTATCTTCATTGCTTCTTTCTTGATTTCTTCTTCTTCTTCTTCAAAACTATTCTCCCAATCAACATCGATGACCGGCTTCTTATGTTCAACTGTTCCACCGTTTCTTCCTCGACCTCGTCCCCGGCCTCGACCTCGGGTGCGAGTTCTGGAGAAAACTTCACCATCTCGCTGTAAAGAAGTGGTGAGTAACTGTTGAACTAGAATTTCAGGTTCTTCATCGCCCCAAACTTCTTTTGGTTCATTTGGTATGATATTTCTAGAGAAGATTATTTTCTTCTGAGGCGTTTAGTAAGCTGCATCTTCGTGGATTTCGATTTCATACACGGAGAACGGTTGCATATCACCTTTGTTGCACTGTTCTTGTCCTCCTTCATAATACTTTATGCACTGGTGTAGAGACGACGGTACCATCCAGTTTTCATGGATCCACGGCCGACCGAGTAGAGCGTTTAACGATGTCTCAGAATCAATTTTATGGAATTTTGTAGTTGTCTTTGCCAAATCACCGATCTTCATTAATAGTGTTATCGATCCAAGGGCTCTTTCTCCTTTCTGATTGAAACCTCTCAGTAACATCCTGTCTGCTTCGAGATCACGGGCATCAATCTCTAAGTATGCTAACATCCGAAGGTTCATTATGTTAATTGATGCTCCCGGATCAACTAACACCCTGGAGAGTGTGAACTTTCCAATACTGACTGAAATGTACAACGGTCGATTGTGATTAGTTGTTCCAAGTAGTAAATCATTGTCCATGAAGGTAACACTGTGCTCTTCTCTTAACGAGCAAACCTCGTTTAAGGAATTACCGACCATTTGAGCTAAGCAAATTTCTGGATCAAGTAAAGTCTTGATCAGAGTTTTCTTACATCTCCTTTGACAGGATCAGAGCGTCGTAGATGCTCAGTTTGGCTGGTAGCTTCCTAAGATGGGCTAGCACGTTATAATCCACTTTGTTACCAGGCTCTTCAATTTCTTCCCGAATGGGCAATTCTTCCGCTGGGGTTGGCTCTTCCTGAGCAACCACCTGCTTTCCTTTATCCTTTGGACCCATTCTCGGGGGTAGAACTTTTCCACTTCTTAGATTAACTTCAGTTATTTCTTCTGAATCTACCAGTGTCTCCTCTTGAATTGGAACGACTAGCTCTTCTGAAGTTGCTTCGTTGTCTGATAACTCTAATTCTATCGTGATTGGAGCTCCTCGGAATTCACAAACGGACTTGTCACTTCTTGAGCTTTCGTAGCCATTCTTGTGAATGTCTCTTTCTTCATCAGGGTCATCGAGGTTTTGTATGATTTGAGAATCGTTATTCGTATCGAAATCGAGATCCGGATTAGGTTGGTTGTCGTTAGTTACGTAATGGTTAGAAACAATCAAAACGTAGCCAACACCATAACTCTTATCATTATAAGATCCCTCCTGGGCGAGCAAATAATCATACAGAGTTAGAGGTCCGAGGGATTTCTCCCCCGAATCAGAAATAACAATCCTTGGAAAAGCAACCCCTACTCTACCCTTTGGAGCCTCAGTCTTCTCTTCTTTCACGATCTTCTCCTCCTTCTGGGGTGGTTCTTCAATTGCAAGCGATAGTGCCGGCTTAACATGTTTCAAACTCTGAGTTGAAGCACGCACCGAAGCGGTCTGGATGTGATCCAAAATTTTCTTCGAAGATTTCATCCAGATAGTACTTCATCCATCAACGGTCGTGAACGGGTTTATCAGAACAATAAGATCCGTTGAAATAACATTGACAAAACTTCCTTTTTGGGGCTCCTTCATGTATTCCTTCGGGATCATTATGTTCCCATTCCAAAGATTGTCCTCGAGCCAATTCTTGAAGGTAAAACAGTCTTCTATCTTATGTCCGAGCATTCTATGGTAGGGACAGTAGTTCAGATGATCTTTCTTGTCGACTTCTTCTGGCTTCCTGGACTCTAGCAGCTGAAAGTTAGGTGTCTTAATCAAAATGCGAAACATCTTGGCCACTGCTTCAGTCTTGAAGGGGTATTCCTTATTCAAAAGTTCCTTCAGGGAACGCGGTAGATGAGGCGGTGGCTGATCATGCTGCCATGATTGATAGTTTGGTCGAGGCTGTTGATAGCTCTGCTGAGGTTGCTGATAGATCTGCTGAGGTTGCTGATAAATCCGTTGCGGTGATTGATAACTTGGTGGTGGCCGTTATGGCTGTATCTGTACTGGCCGTTTACCTTTATCCACTGCCGCGACGATTCCGGATTTCTTCTCGAATGCTTTCACTGGCTTCTGCTTATCAGCTTTATCAACGAAACTCAGTTGTTTTGCCTCCTCCTGCAAGCTCCCGGCTTTGCTAAGGAACTTCGCGAAGATCTTAATTGTGAATCCTTTAAGGAGAAGTGCTATTGGGCCGTGGATGCTCTTCAGTAGGATACCGACTGCATGTTGTTCCTGAAGTTGTGGTTCACACTTCATGTTTAAATTCCTCCATCGAAGTATGTAATCTACCGAGTTTTTGTTTGATTTCATGTTGCTCCACTACTAGATCACCGATAGTGATGTGGTGCCAGGCCCCAGCAAACCACTTAACGAAAAGGTTCTTCAATTCTGAAAAGGTCTTGACTGAACCATTCGGCAATTCTGCGACCAATCGAAGGCAATCCCTGACAAACTGCTGACAAACTAACAAAAGAGCAAAGCATCGCTCCCGCCGGCATTGCAACAACTAGCACGAAAATGTGCGACATGCTGCCGGGGGTTTCCCGTACCGTCAAAAGTTTTAAACAGAGGTGGTACAAAGCCTTTCAGGTATTGGACTGCTTCAAACTCTTCAGGGTAAGGTCTACCCGTCTGAATAGATGCTCCACTCTTACACTGGGTTAAGGCTTCTCGTACATGCTGTTCCACCATATTCTTAATATCTTTTTCGGGAATCATGCTTTGCGCTGAATCCTTCTTTGGCTGTTCATCTTCGTTGATGAATGTAACTTCTTTTCCTCCATCTGCAATGTGAATGATCTCTGGGGGTGTTTCCTTCTGAGGTTGAAGCTAACTCTGGAGAGTGGCTTAGGCGGCTGCCATCTCCTCCATCTTCTTTGCCATCTGAGAGATTGTGTCATCCTTTTCTTGAAGACTTGCTATCATTGCTTTTGGTTCGTCTCTTTCTGAAGTTGACGGAGCTCCCTGCAGAGCTGACGATGCTCGGGTCTGGACCATATTGATCAAAGCAAATTCTTCATCCATGAACTCTGATGAATCCACTTCATTTCCCAATCCTTTCCTTCTTTCCCTTGCCAACCGTCAGATATCGGTTCTTAGCTTTCCTATAGTATCCTCAAGTGGTCTTTTCCAAACGGTCTCGCGGTTGTCCGGCGATGACTGTTGAACTTCATTTCTAGGAGTTTCCTTTAAAGCTGTAGCACTTTCCTCAGATTCAGGTTCTCTGAAGAGACTTCTCTTCTCAGAGTGCTCCGTTGATATCAGTTCGGCAATAATAGGTTGCCACACCATCCTTCTTGCAGTAGGTGACCTAGGACCAGATGGTCTGTCGGCTGTACGTCGGTAGGTGGTGTGTTCCCTAATATGGTGACCTAATACGACAATAGGCGAACTCCTCTTACTAGCTCGTACTTTCTTCTTTGGCCTTTCTGTGGCAATGATGGGGTCTACTTGTGGTCCGAGGCGAGATCTAACTAGTGCTCGTCCCATTCTTCTTAGAATCTCTGACACGGGGCATCCCTCTTTTTTGGCTAACTTCTCCACTACGGCTCGCAATTAGGTAAGCGGCGTAGCCTTCATCTTTTTTCTCTTACAATCACTGTAGTATGCAGGTAAGGGTAACTCGGCGGCAATCCTTCAGGCATCTTCCTCGTCAGATGCAGCAGAGAGAGGGTGAAATCTACTCCCTTCCAACAGCGGTGAGATCTCAAGCAGTTCTTCTTTTCTCTCAGGAATCTCTTCAAGAAAGGCAGCTTCAGCAGCCTTGGTCCTTCTGATCTTAGCAATCTTTCTGTTCTTATTCCTTCTTTGTGTCCGGGTTAAGGGTGCAAACCTTGAACTGGACCCTATTTAAAAAACAGATGGTATTGCAGCAATGTCTGAGCCCTCCACGGTAGCAGGCTCATAATTGTCTTGGATTTCTTTCCCTATTAGTTTGGCGGGAGCCGGGGTAGGTGCAGAGATGACCAGACCGGTGGGGGTAGAGATGACAGTCCTGGGGGTAGCAGTCAACTTCCTATGAACAACCGTATTTCTCTCAACTAGGACCTTTCACAGGGGAGGGAACTCTTGAGCTGACTTCAGATTTAACTCAATCACGGGTTCCATGATCTCCGGTACATTGTCCATTAGTGTGAAAAGAGTAACACCTGTGAACTTAATGTCTGTGTTGTCAAATCCCTGTACAAAGCGAATGATCCCATTGTCAGGCAGCTCATCCTTATAGACAGTGAAGTCCATTCCGTTGGTGAAGGAGAAAATCAGCTTCGGTGCAGACATCTTCTGCAGGGTAGACTCCGAATGTCAGTCCCGAATTATGCTTCCTTCCGTCACAAAACTCTTTAGGATGAAAAAAGAATTTCTCCAAAAAGAGTCCGAACACATTTTCATTATATATATATATATATATCTTAGTTTTATTTACAAGGTATTTTCAGATTCTGTTTTATTTGTGCATTTGCGATTTTAAAAGAGTTTGTGTATTAAGGGGTTGTTTATTAGAGGGTTTACTTGTTAAGAATGAAACAATTAAAGGAGGAAGTTTATAGAGAAGGTAAGGGACCCAATCCAAAATTGGAAAGGAAGATAAAGTCTCGTAAGACTTCTCAACTCGAAGGACCGCTCCTAAGATAACACCTATTGGAGGTCTACCTCACCTTTTGGAGAGGTAACAAAGGAGGATTTTAGAACCTCTCTGTTTAGGGGTGTCTAAACAGTGGCTCCAAAATCCAAGAAGAGTTGATCATACCTGTTCAAGACAGAAATGAACAAGATATGTCAACGGAAGAATGGTGGTTTGATCCACTAGGGGCATGGACTTACTACTTATTTATGAAAGCAAAACCATCTAATCAAGATGAAGGGAGGAACTATTCCCCAGCGGAGTCGCTTGAAGCTGTCGGCATATTTTTAGGTTAAGTGTTTTGAAAAAGGGGGTCGCCTACAGAAATTGACGGCAAATTTTAAATTTTAAATTTAATTTAAATATATATATATATAATTTAGAAAATAGCATTTGATTTTGAAAATAATTTTAAGTTTGAAAATTTTAAGATATGAAATCAAACCGATCTCACATCCCGAATAGTTTATATAAACGAACACCGTACCACAAACCATGTTTCTATCCCGAAGAATAGACACATTGCTTTGATGATGGGGCTTGATTAAATAAACTAGAAGATTTGTGACAAATGTTTGGTCCGCAAACCAATTTTATAAGCCGACAAATTCCCCTACTTAATATAAATGAATTAAGCAGGGTTTATATTACCTGAGTTCTTAAAGTTCCTTATAAAGGCAAGCCCCTATAGTTAATTACATCTTAAATGATGGGGATTATTTAAGAAAACACTTGATAATGATCAGTGGTTTGCTCTCAAGAATTTCAAAGTTTAAGATTTTCAAACAATTAGATTTTGGAAATTTCAATAGAGAATGGATTAAATTTGAAACAGTTATTTTTTAGAGTCCAAAGGAAGAAAGGTCGGAGAAGCTGAGGATCCAAGAGGAACCTTGGCAACTTCCCGAACTATCCTATTTTTTGGCTTAAATTTGAGAGAATTTAATTAATATTTCATCCTGCCAATTTTAGTTAATTAGGACTTATATTTGTATGACATAATCACACAAATATCATTGAAGATGAGAGGGTTTAGGTCGTACCAAACGACTACCTCGGAGTCCTAAAACATGTAAGGATTTAATTTGCATAATATGATTATGAAAATGCCTAAAAAAAGTTGAGGATTTATGTTGCACTAGGCAAACTACCTCGAAATCCTATGGCTTGGTTATTTAGACTAAAGAATGGTTTTGCTGAAGTAGACACAAGTTTTATTGATGAAGATGGTCGTGCTGCCCACTGTGCTCCAAGCTCCTCGTTGTTGCAGAGGTTTAGTTTTAGAAAGTGGCAATCAAGAGACGAGAGAAGTGTTTTGATTTAGAAAAGTCATAAGGTTCAGATGTCTTAATGTTTTAATTAAAAAAAATGTTATAGTTGATTAAGCAGGACTGATTAAGATCCCACGGTTCTATCATCCCGACACCCTATTTTCATCCGATTCACTTAGTCCAAATGAATTTGCTAAACTCAACTGAATGAGTTCCACATTTTCATTTAGACCGTGGGAAATCTCGTTAGCAACATGTGGGTTACATCATCCGAGGGATTCCCGATCATCCATCGAGACGTTTTAATTTAGTTGTAGTTGTAGTTTTGTTGTTATGTTTGTGATTAAATTTTGAGTTATTTTATATTTTGAATGTTGTGGTGGTGAATTTTATCTTGTTGTGACTTTTAATTTAGTTTTGGGTTTCAGTTTTGTGGCTATCCTAAAAGGTTTTAGTTTTCATGCAGGGTGACATTCTTGTTTAACATGCAAGTTTTTGCAAGAAAGAAAGTACAGCGCAGGTAAATAAATTACAATCAAATAAAAGCGTACTTAGCGGGTCTTCTCGTCATTCCAGACTGCACTTAAAACACATGTCAGGACATTCAAATATTTACAAGAAACACCTAGGTAAAGCTAAGGGAAGGTTCTGGTTGTCTACCAAAATCCTAAACCTATTGCTAGTCAATTTCTATGACATCTATGTTCTTGTGTTTTGTTAAGGATGATTTTCTTCACCAAAGAACAATTAAGTTCAATTGTTCTTCTAAAACATCCCATTATATTGAGAAAGTTCTTAGAACGGTTCCTAAACATCTTTTCAATGCTTCTGGGATATTTTGAGTCCAAATGAATTTTATTGTACAAGTGAATTGATCATTCAAGAGGTTTAGTTAAGTTTTGTTCCTTGCTCAGTGGACTTGGATATTTGATTATGCGATGAGTAAAGTGACATTTCACTTGATGCTCCATTTAAAGGTTATAAATGTGAGAGCCTTCAGGGGCAAATTAGTTTGTTAATGGATTTAACCGCTAAGATTGAATTGTTATCTCAAGACAATTTAGTTTAGTCATGATATTTCAAATTGATTCTTGAATGTTTTAAAATTGTTTAAGTTAAAAGGGTGTTTAAATTATTTAATTCCATTAAGTTTTGATGATTTGATTTGAATTAATTATAGTACTTTAGGTTAGGTTCAATTGGTTTGATTTTCACATTTTAATTATGAATTGTCTCAAGATTATTTAATGTGTCAAATTTGTTTTAAGTTTGTTCTTAAGTGATTTCATATTAGTTTTAAATGTTTTAAATTTATTTTTATTTGATTATTAAATCATTTAATGTTTTAAGCTTTAATTTAATTAAGGATTATTTCCTTTTTAATTAATTTCAATCATCATTATTAGAATTAATTAAGAGTTGAATACTATTGAATTCATCCATTTAGGAATTTTTAGATTAAATAATTGATACCTTCTTAAGTCATGTTCATAATCTTAATAATCCAAATTTTAATTATCCTCTCAAAATTTAAATGATTTAAATATTTAAGGTTCCGTTTTGATATTTTCAAAGTGATTAATGGGTTTCTACCTCTTAATTTCTCTAAGTTTCAATCATCCAAGAGAAAATTAAGATCAAATATTTTACCCTCCCTTTGATTAGGCCTAAGGTATTAATTAGGGTTAAAATCCCTTAATTACTTTTATGCCCCCTTAAGCATATTCATTTCATAGCTCACTAAATTGAGCTCAAATGAACTTGAAATTTTTATGTCACCTTACTCACATGTCAATTAAGACATTAGAGGAGAAAATGTGATTTTTCCATTTTTAATTTAATTTATATAATTATCTTAATAAAAATAGAGATTTTCAATGAAAATTCAACAACATGACCAAGGTAAGGTTTCTATCCCTAGGAAAATTATGGGATGTTCCTACTGACCAGAGGACCACTTGGACCAATTTTAGTGATTTTTTTAATTTAATTTAATTTATTATAATTATTTCAAGTTTTGGAGTATTAATTAATTATAAAATAAAATTAAAGTTGAAAATTGAGTTTTATATTTTTCCTAAATCTCTCTGACCTCAAGGAGCTCAGAGAAATAAATTTTATATTTTTTTTATTTATTAAAATTACTTTAATGGAAGGTTAAGAAAATTCATTTTTTTAAATATTAAAAATTACATTAAGCCTTTAAAAATTAACATCTTAACTTAGAGACTTAAGAAAAATATTTTGGTGGTTCCCAAGTGATTAGGAGACCAAATGTGATGTTTTAGTAAATTTTAATATTTTTTGTGATTTTTATAATTTTTAGTTATTAAATATTTAAAAATGATTAAAAATCAAATTTTTATGAAAAATACAATTTTATTTTTCTTGGACTCTTCTGATCACGGAGAAATCCAAAAATTAATTTGGTGAAATTTTGAAATGTATTTGGGTTTTGTGAATTTTTAAATTTTTAAAATAGCTATGTCATTTAATTAATTCATTTAATAGGGTAAATTAATCCAAATTGACTTGAAATTTTTATGTGAGGTTCTCTGTATCCTAAGTGACAGTGGAGAATTGCTTTCAAGTGATTTTAATATATGGTTACTCCTAATTAATTAAAGTTCAATTTTAAGTGTTTAGGCTAATTAAGATTAGTTTTAAAGAATAAAATCAAGCCATAATTTTCCTAGGGTCCTCCGGCTCGCAGATACTTCCTAATTTTTCTAGAGTTTTCTAAGCAATATGCAAATTATTGGAATTAAAATACCAAAACAAACACATAAACTTGGAAAATAGATAACTTGCCACAGAGATAGCCTCTAGCCTTGGAAAATTCAGGGAAAGTTCCCAAGATCAGAGGCTACAAAAGCCCTACGGTCTCATGCCATGATGAACTGTATGCAAGAATGGAGAATTAAAATATTCAAAATAGTATTAAATTAATTAAAAATTAAATACTCAACAAAATAACTTAATTCTTTTTTCCACATTAATCTCCTCTGTTCAATAAGCAAGAGGGTGTTTTTAGTTTATTTTTAGGATTTTTCTATGCAAAAGATATGAATCTTCAAAGATCAGGGTATTTAAATAATTAAAAAATATCATATTTATTTACTTAACCACGTCGGCACCGCGTCATCCTCATCCGGGTCGAAGCTCCATGCGGCGCGCTCCTGTTTGACGCCGCCATCTGACTCGACAGCCACGCGGCCCACTGTCCCGTTCCATCTCCTCGTCCGGCTTGATCTCCACCGTTCATCCAATACACTTGCGAATGGACGACATCCGTTCATCGTCCCCAAGCGCCCTAACCCGAGAACCGTCCACACTCAAACCTTAAGATCTCCCTCATTTCTCAACCAAATTACATGACCTTGGGCTCTATGAAATCGTCTCAACAACGTGAACACATCCATATGGCTATGATGCTTTGAAATAGACTTAAACAAAATAGAGAATCGAAACAAGCTCTCGGGAAAGAGGAGTTCCATACCTTGGCTCTGAGAATTGAGGCTTCAATCAGAGGAGCTTGGCACGTTCGTTGGAGTCTGGGGAAGCTAGGGATGAAGCCTTTGGACGTGGTGAAATGTCTAGGTATGAATTCCTCCAAGTCTGATTTCGAGCTTTGGTGTATAGAGCAGATGGGTGGCCGGGTGAGGAGGCTTCCACTGGGGAACTTCCTCTCTTGGTCTGGTGATGGTGTAGGGTTGATCAATTTGGGGTTTTGCTCACTGTAGTAAAGTGTCCTGTTTTGGCCTGAGAATTAAGCTCTAAAATTGAGCTCAATCAATGGGAATGAGGGCAGGAGAACAGTGGGGAACTTCTTCTCTGTGTTAGGGGGAGAATTTAGGCCACTTGGATAGAGGTTTTGAGAGACTTTGGTTCAGCCAAACTTTTGGCCGTGGAGGTGAGGAGTTTTAATAGGAGGGGCCGTGGCTGAGCTCAGGGGAAGTTAGTGCTTGGAATCAACTGCCTAGGTTAAGGGAAGAAGAGACACAGTGACCATTGGGGTTGGGACAACTCAGCAAGGAAAAATTTGAAATTTTGGCTCGCATGGAGCTCTCGTCCATGGAGTTTTTTTGGTGAGCCAGGTGGTGGTCCAACCATGGTCCAGTCACCATCTTGACCAGTGAGGTCAGGGGTTGAGTTTGGTGCAAGCAACAGAGGTTGGCCATGTGTAAAGAGCTTGATTTAAGTGGAATGGAGGGAGAGTGCATTTTGGGTCCAAATGGGTCAAATGCGTGGGTTTGGGTTTGGTGCACCCACCAAGGGGACTTTGGGTGCTGTGGGGGTCGGTGAGTCAGCTGGCTTAGTAGGGAGAAGTCACCATCTAAGTACATTTAAGTTTAAGCAAGATTCAGAAGAGTCATGAAAAGGTTTAATCACCCTTAAGAGAATCATTAAAGGACTTCCACCCTTTGCCGCTTTGGGTATGGTGAGGTGTAAAGTGGCTTCCATGGCCCTCATGTGGCTTGTGCATGGATTCTTGGCTCAGATTTGGCTTGGGAGTGGCTAGGCTTAATTTCATGAAAATAGGTTTTAGAAATTTTGACATTTAGGGTAATTTGGCACGATGCTTGATTTAGCTTTATTTGATGATTGATTTAGAACTTAAGGGATGATATCAATTAAAGGTATGATGAGAAGAATGCCATATGGGCTTTGGAATAGATTTTGGGCTTTTAAATTTGATGGAAATGGGTTTTTAAAATATTTTAAAAAGATGGGCTTTTAGGTTTTAAAATAAACTTTTGGATGAAAATTTGGTAAAAGGTTGTGCCAAATAAATGTTGCATTTAGTTTAGGAATGTGTTGTGAAGGTTTTAGAAAAGATTTGGGGTTGAATTGGGTTTAATTTGGGTCTTTTAGTAATAAGGTCAAAGTGGGTCAAATTGGGCTAACTTGGGCTAAAGTTGGGCTAATGTTGGGTTTGATGTAAAATTAATGTTGCAAAATGTTTATGGAGGTGTGAAAAAGAGTTTTCAATTTTGGTTGGGTCTTAATTTTGGGATTTGGGCTTGTTTGGGTTCATGATTGATTTAGGCCAATTTGGGGGATTTTGGTTTGAGTTAGGCTTGGGTGACGTTTGGGATCAAATATTGGGTAAATTAAGTTAGATTTTTGTTTGTGGGGATGTTAGGAAGGTTTCAAAACAAATCTAGAAAAAATTGGGTGACATTTGGGTTCAATTTGGGATGGATTGGGTTAGTTGGTCACTTTGGGCCTTAAGGGCCAATTTGGAATTTTTTTGATCAAATTGGGTTAAATTGACAAAATTTGGGTATGTGGCAGTTGAAGAAAATGACGTGGATACTATTTTGGAATTTTTGAGATTTTTTGAGAATTGTTTGATTTTTTGGAATTTTAGGCTATTTAGGGTACAAGGAGGGTACATGAATGGTATTGGGGGCTATTTTTGAAAATTTTGGTATATTTGGTCATGGGTGATCAATTTGAGTGGTGCGGAATATTTAGGATTGGTTTTAAGAAATCT
The DNA here is from genome assembly GCA_022702705.1 of Papilionanthe hookeriana x Papilionanthe teres. Taxonomy (NCBI): domain Eukaryota; kingdom Viridiplantae; phylum Streptophyta; class Magnoliopsida; order Asparagales; family Orchidaceae; genus Papilionanthe; species Papilionanthe hookeriana x Papilionanthe teres. The sequence goes on along the minus strand of CM040423.1, from coordinate 139,046,085 downwards.
TGGCTAATTCAGGTAATTTTAGAAATTTTGGGTAACTTCAAGGGTATTTGGTAGGTTTGGTGGGTCTAGGGCCCCGGGGGTCAAAAATTAAAATTCGGGAAAAATGAAGATTATTTAGATGTCAGTAAAATGAAACCAATTGGTTGAGACATGAAGCCATGTTAAGCTCACAATAGCTATGAGAGGACTCATTTTAGTCACTCAGTATGTTGTTCCTAACCCTCTAAGCCAGGGCTTAGGGGTTGAGGCCCATCCATATGAATTTCCTACATGAGTAAGGAAGCTGAGTTGGGTAAGAGTGGTTTTAGGGTTTAGAATGTATGTGAGAGGGTAGTCTGTGCAAGCTGAAACTCACCAAGACCAGACCACCTAGCGTAATCCTAAGGCCAAAGAATCCTATTGGAACTCATCCTTGAACCTCCACATTTGACATTTAACCTTACAAAGGGGCTTAGAGGTTTATGGTCATCTGTGTGGGTTCAAGAAAAGTTAAGAGGTGTTTGAATTTCTAAGTGGTGGGTCCCATTTCTAATTCTCTAGGATAGTCAAAGGGAAAACCTATGGCTAGATCCTAGGCACTAAAAGGAAAGGAAAGTCCTCCCCATAAATGAGGTCAACAAACAATCCCCTAATAGGTGTGGTGTGCTAAAGGAGCACACCGCGCGTATTGGCGCTGACCGAAGAGATCAACAAAACTAACACATACGTCTAAGTGACATACTTAGAACAAAGCGTAGAAAATTTCTGCTGGGGAGTTTCAGGTAAATCTCTAAGACTGAGGATTCCAGAACTCTCGCTAGGGAAAAGGAGGTGAATTTCAAATCACAAGATCTGGGGAGATTGGATTTTAGACTCATTTCATTTTTATTTCAAGTTCTAATTTTGAGTTTGAATTTCGAGTTGAGTTTTAATTTTGGTTGAAATTTGGCTTAAGATTGATTTCAAGGTGGATTTCGTGGAAGTTCATAATTTAAAATGAGAATTGGAACCTAGGTTCCAATCTCGGGATTGCAAAGAGAACTGGAATTTAGGTACCAGCCTCGAAGAGAGAATCAGAATTTAGGCACCGATCGAGAAGGATGAGAATCATAATTTAGGTACTGATCTCGAAATGAGAACTGGAAGTTTGGTACCAGCCTCGAAAAGGGTGAGAATTGGAACTTAGGTACCTGTCTCGGAAGAGAGTCGGAATTTAGGTACCGACCTCAAAAAGGGTGAGAACTCGAAGTTAGGTACCAGTCTCAGAAGAGAGTCGGAAGTTAAGTACCGACCTCGAAAAGGGTAAGAACTGAAAGTTAGGTACCAGTCTCGGAAGAGAGCTGAAAGTTAGGTATCGACCTTGAGATTTCAGGAGTTCGGAAAAGTCACTCGAAAGAGTGTGAATTTAGCAGACAACGAGATTATGTTGCCTTGTCAGTCTTATACCCAAGTCGGAGGATTAGAATGTGAAAAAGTTTCTCGGAAGGATGCGGGATTAGCGGACACTGAGATTAGGATGCCTTGTCGGTCTTATATCCAAGTCGGAGGATTAAAATGCAAAAAAGTTTCTCGGAAGAATGAGGGATTAGCGGACACCGAGATTAGGATGCCTTGTCGGTCTTATACCCAAGTCAGAGGATTAGAATGCAAAAAAGTTTCTCAGAAGAATGCGAGATTAGTGGACACAGAGATTAGGATGCCCTGTCGGTCTTATACCCAAGTCGGAGGATTAGAATGCGAAAAAGTTTCTCGAAAGGAGGCGGGATTAGCGGTAATTCAGAAAAAAGAATCAAACTTTGAGTATCGATCTTGAAATGAGAAATGGAATTTGAGTACCAGCCTCAGGAGGATGAGAACTGGAATTTAGGTACCAATCCCAAAAGTTAGTATTTGAATTAGGTTTTGAAGATTCTGTGGAAAATTTAGTATAGTATAAGATTGGAATGAGACATGAAAGTGTTTCACATCCCGAGAGAGTTGATTAAAGTTTGATTGTTTGGCGAAGGATATAAATCTATGCCATCAGAACCAAATAAAAAATTTCATGGTTCTGTGTCAGTAGACTCAGTCGACCTTCTCAAAAGAGGAAAGAAATCGTGGGGAGTCGAAAGATTTTGAGTACAGCCGGAGGCTGGGGATTTCAGATTCGGGAATTTGTTCTAATTGTTTTTTAGTGATTTGATTTTGTTTTGATCTTCAAATTTCGTTTCGATTGAAATTTCATTTTGATTTGGATTTTCATTCATTCCTTTTGTTTGCAATTTGAGGTTTTGAATTGATTTGCTTTGAGTTTCATTTCGTGTTTTGCTTGGACTTTGAGTTCGAGTTTTTTATTTGTTGTTATCATTTTATTCAAATCGTTCTTCATTCAACTTTCTTTAAATCAAGTCAAACTCAGATATAGTGGCGTTTGTTGTCAATTGCATGAAACTGAAGGAAAAACACGACATAGTCACTTCCATTAAAAATGTCGAGACTACATCAGGTGATTCCATCAAAACATTTCTAATGACATCTTTCTGAAAACGAATTTTACAAAAATCCATGTATGTCTGAACACAGACTGTACTGATATCTTCATGTATTCTAACAAAACTGTCTGTTTGATTCATCCATATCTGAAAATTAAACTACATAGGTGATGACATCACCTTCTAAGCCACTTTTCGGAGGAAAATCCCACACAAGTGTGCTTGATAGGTGTGCTACTACCATGTAGCTTACAGCTTGTAGGGCTACAAAATTCTCTAATTCTGGATTTAGTCAGAAGTAGATCAAAATCTTCCTCTCATCCATCCTCCTGAAGGTGATGGAGATCTGCTCTTAGGGAACTCCTGGGATGCAGTGCTTCGCACATCTGCACTATTTCCTTGTAGTACGAGGACAGAGCCTACCGGTAGGGGTATCTCTACTGGCCCTCAGAATTCTCTGGGGCCGAGTATCCGGAGTTCTGTCCCGAACATGATGTTGCATTAGTTGATGAAGGAAATGATACAAAAGGGCCTCACAAAATTGTGATGGTCCACTTGAGGTGGAATGCATTCTCCTACTGCATAAATGTTGATTATGCAACTGTTTGGTGTTCAATCAGTGGGTAAGACTCGCCAAGCCACCATTCTCTTTATCATTTTCTTAATCAGAACTGGCATTGGATCCACTTCATCGTAGCGGAGTATCCCTGGCAGATTTCCTTTCTTTTCATCAGTAAATTTGTAACAACATCCGAATTGGATTGTAATCCTCCCCTTGCCTCGTTTCCATTTCTTCGGCTCAGAGTAGGTCTTGCTTCGGAGTTGTCCTACACGATCCTGTTTCTTCAGCTCGTAGACATAGTCCATAATCTCACTCTGCTCGTAGTGAGAGAAGACATCCGTATGCAACTCTAGTCCTTCCAGGATGTTGACATACATGCCTCGAATTCTCTGAAAGTATTCAAAATCTTGTTTCCGCACCCTCTGGATCATCTCCAACTCGTGCTCTAAAATTATATGGAACTTTCAGGGTCTAGTGACGTACTGTGGGATGTACGGCTCCACGCTGGCTTGTTCTCCTGGAACCACTACTGTTTCAGGTGTAGGCTCTGTAGCAACCTCCTCTAAAACAGCCTCTGCTATGGTGCTCCTGAGGTTTGGCCTCCTTGGGACGACTGCTGCAGTTGTCGGGGTTTCTTCCTTCTTATGTTCTTCTGTCAACTTCTTCAGCATCTTTTGGATACGACGGTTCTTGTTTCTTCTTTGAGTTGTGGTCAGAGTAGCTCTCCTCTCCTCTTGGATTTCGGTTGGGGCGGCGCTGACAAGCTTCCCTCCCGCAGTAGTTATCACTGATTTCATTTTGTGGTCGTCGATCGCGTTGATCTTCCTTTTCTGGTTTGTAGTATGCTGAACCTTCTCGCTGAGTTTCATCACTGTCTTTCCATGGGATTTCCCGAAGTCTATAGTAGTCCAAGAAGTCTCTTCATATTCTAGCTTCAGCTGTGCAAAGTCTGAGTCAACCTCGATTTTCAGCTCTTCTTCGTTAAGTGCAAGACTTACGCCATCCTTAAAGCTCAGAACCAACTGCCCGTTCGACATTTCCCTGCGAAAAAAGTAAGGAAAGGATCAGGGGTTGTACTTAGAATGAGAACAATAAGAAAATTTACTTATTAATGGAAAATTCTTATTCATTCCTTTTCAAATTTTAAGGGAAAGGGAAAAGATGAGGAAAGATCAGGAGTGAGATTGGCTTGAAAAGAAGGATCAAAATTTATTAATATAATGATTTCTTTCTTCACATATTTTTTCTTTTAATACATATATTTTCCGTTAATCATTAATTTTTTTCTTCAATTTTGGGTTCAGATCAGTTACAAGTGATTACTCTGCCCGTGTTTCTAGGAATGGGACTCCATCCTTCGGAACATTAGGTTGTGTAATACTTCTTTAGATATCGTCCAATGATTGGAAGCATTGGTTGCTCTCCATGACAATCCACGAGCTGGTAGGAACCTCCTGAGTTGACTGTCTCGACCACGAACGACCCCTCTCAAGTCGGTTCAACTTTACCTCCTATCTTGCAGTGTGCAAGAATAGGTCTTTTGAGAACTAGAACTAAGTCACCCACTTTGAATGTCCTTGGGCGAATCAGCTTATCGTGGGCCTGGATCATCTTGGCTTGATACAATTCCAGATTCTGCTGTGCTGAAAGTTGTTTTCCTTCCAAGCTTTCAAGCTCTTCTAGTCGTAGTATGGCGTTCTCTTCTATAGTGATTTTATTCGTAACTGCAATTCCGAGAGAAGGAAGCCGAACTTCCAAGGCCAAGACTGCCTCGGACCCGTACACTAGAGCGTAAGGTGTAGACTGAGTAGGCGTTCTGAAAGTCATTCTGTAGACCCATAAGGCTTCTAACAACTTCTCGTGCCAATTTCTCTTGTTGTCGTCCAATGTTTTCTTTAGAATTTAGACCAGAGCTTTATTAAAAGCCTCAGCCAAGCCGTTCGCCAGTCGATCCCATGCCTTCTGACAAAATTGTTGATCTTCGTACTTCTGAATGCAGACCCGTTATCTGAGATAATTTTGTATGGTACCCTGAAACGGTAGACGACTTGATTCTTGAAGAACTGTAGCACGTGATGAGCTTTCACTTCTCTGAGTGGTACTGCTTCTGCCCACTTGAAAAAGAAATCTGTAGCCGCAAGAATGAAATGATGTCCTCTTGAAGAAGGCAGTTCCATCAGACCCACGATGTCCGTGCCCCAACACTCAAATGGCCAAGAATCGATTGTCGGATGTAGCACATTTGGATGTTGATGTAGAACCACTCCATGCACTTGGAATTGGTGACAGCTCTTGGCAACTCTCATGCAGTCGGTCATCATCGAGGACGAATAGTACCCTAATATTTTAATTTTCATTTTCATCTTCGAACCCAACTGATGAGCACCACGAAGCCATGAATGCACTTTCTTAACAATTTCGCGAGCCTCAGACTCGCTCAGGTACCTTAGCCACATCTGATCGAAAGACCTTCTGTACAAGGTATTATTTATTAGTGCGTATGACAAAGTTTTTTTCTTGATATGATGGGCCAATGACTTATCATCCGGTAGGTTTCCTGTTTGCAGGTAGTCCATTAATGGCTGCCGCCAATCTTCTGTAGTTTCTGTTACTACTGCAACTGTTTCTACTTTTTCTTCTAATTCAGATATTGCATCCATGTCGAGCTGTGATAGAACCTGTCGTCCCTGAACTGACATTTCAACTGATTCATCCTGTAAGCAGGCAAATCCTTTGTGAGGTGGGCTAACGCATCCGCGAGCGCATTTTCTCTTCTAGGAATCTTGTATATCGTCACATTCAGAATCTGCTTCAACAACTTCATTGCATACTGAAAGTATTGCTCGAGTCTTGGTTTCAGAACCTTATACTGTCCTGCAACCTGTTGTATGATCAACTGTGAATCACCGTAGATGTTGATATCTGTTATCCCCATCTGAATGGTTTACTCTAGTTCGGTTATAAGAGCTTCGTATTCTGCTTCGTTGTTCGTACACGGCTCTGTTAGGTGGTAGGAGTATCTTAACCTTCCCTGCTCCGATGTTATAAATATTAGTCCGATTCTTGCCTTATCGGGCACTATCGTTTACAATTCTTTATCCTTCTATGCTGCGAGAAAGTCTGTTAGGACTTGTCCCTTTACGACACGAAGAGGAACGAAAGTTATATCGAATTGCAGTAGTGTCATCGACCACCTGGCAAGTCTGCCAGAAAGCATCGGTCGGGTCATCAAATATTGCAATGGATTAATCTTCGAAATAAGGTTGACCTTATGAGAAAGCATTTAATGCCTGAACTTTTGAGTGGCGAAGATTAAGGCCAAACAATGCTTCTCAATAGAAGGATACTTTACTTCCGTCGGAATCAGACGACAACTTAAGTAGTAGAGAGCATTTTCTTTACTCTCATCATTAACCTGGGCTAGTAGGGCTTCGAGGAAGTCGTCTATAGCCGCAGTATAAAGTATCAACAGTCGTCCCAAGACTGGGGCTGCTAAAACAGGAGGTGTCATTAAATACTGCTTAATGTCCTCGAAGGCCCGCTGGCATTTTTCTTCCTAAACGAATTTGGCATCCTTTTAACCAATGCCGAGAAGGGCTAACACCTACCTGACAAATTCTAGATAAAGCGTCGAAGATATGCCAACTTCCTTGAAAGGATTGTAGTTGTTTCAAAGTTTTAGGAGGCAGCATTTCTAAGATAGTTTTAATCTTCTCCAGATCGAATTCGATTTCGCGATGTAAGACAAAAAATCCTAAGAATTTCCCAGAGGCGATGCCGAAGGTGCATTTCAGGGGATTCATCTTAAGGTTAAATTGTCTTAATCGCTCGAAAACAATTCTCAAATCATACAGGTGATCTTCCTTCTGTTTGCTATTGATTACCACATCATCCACATAGCACTCGACTTGGTTGTGAATGAGATCATCAAAAATCCTTGTCATCGCTTTTTGGTGAGTTGCTCCTGCGTTCTTTAATCCGAAAGGCATCACTGTGTAGCAGTACACTCCAATTGGTGTTCTGAAGGCTGTGTTCTTTTCATCTTCCGGTGCCATCTTTATCTGGTTGTATCCTGATGATCCATCCATAAATGAGAAGATCTCGTGTTTTGAAGCGATGTCGATCATTAATTCTGGAATTGGTAGTGGAAATTCATCTTTTGGGCACACTTTATTCAAATCTCTGAAATCCACACAGATTATGATCTGATCGTTCTTCTTTCTTACTGGTACCACATTGGCTAACCAAGTTGGATATTGTTTTTCACGGACAAATTTAGCGTCGATGAGCTTCTTGACTTCAGCTATTACTTGTTGTTCAATCTCTCGACGCATTCTTCTCGTAGCTTGTCTGACTGGAACGACAGTATGATCCACTCCTAGCTTGTGAATTGCGACCTCTGGAGCTAATCCTGGCATTTCATCATAACTCCAAGCAAAACAGTATTTAAATTCCATTAGTAGCTTGATCATGTTCTCTGAGTCTTCTTTATTGAGTAAGGAGCTAACAAAGGTCGGCCTAGGCTCTTCGCTAGTACCTAAGTTAACTTCCATTAACTCGTCTATTATAAATTTAATCTCTTCTTCAAATTCTAGCGGAGCGTCTCCGATTGGTAGATCCTCGAGATCATCTGAAGCTTCCAAGCGGTTTTCATTAGGCTCAAAGGTTACTACCAAGCAAAATTTTGTATCATCAGCTGGTGCTACTGTGCCGAATCAAAGACCATGATTTGATATGGGAGGTCGACTGGTATTATTCCATAACTTTTCAAAGCGTTGTGATTGACCTTTTGACCACTACTTAGGTAAGACACCACGTTGAATTAAATTTTGAACACAGGGAGAATACCACTCAAAAGGCAATTCCATTAATTCAAATGAAGTGACATCTTCAAATTGTACATCATTCTGAATTTTGGAAGAAGCACCACGGTAGAACTTAATCGGCTTAGCACCGCCACTATGCACTTCCTTGACCACCATACCCTCGACCTTACTAAGGTCGATCGGGGTTAGGGTCATAGTATGTACATAATGATTAATCTTGTTGTACATTGATTTGTATTCTTCATTCTTTTCATCTTCGAGAGAGATCTTGAACTGGGGTTTATTTTGGCTTATCTTCATTGCTTCTATCTTGATTTCTTCTTCTTCTTCAGAACTATTATCCCAATCAACATTAATGACCGGCTTCTTATGTTCAACTGTTCCACCGTTTCTTCCTCGACCTCGTCCCCGGCCTCGACCTCAGGTGCGAGTTCTGGAGAAACCTTCACCATCTCATTGTAAAGGAGTGGTGAGTAACTATTGAACTATAATTTTAGGTTCTTCATCATCTCAAACTTCTTTTGCTTCATTTGGTATGATATTTCTAGAGAAGATTGTTTTCTTTGGAGGCGTGTAGTAGGCTGCTTCTTCGTGGATTCCGATTTCGTGCACGGATAATGGTTGCAAATCACCTTTGATGCACTGTTCTTGTCCTCCTTCATAATACTTTATGCACTGGTGTAGAGACGACGGTACCATCCGGTTTTCATGGATCCACGGCCGACCCAGTAGAGCGTTGAACGATGTCTCAGAATCAATTATGTGGAATTTTGTAGTTGTCTTTGCCAAATCACCGATCTTCATTAATAGTGTTATCGATCCAAGGGCTCTTTCTCCTTTCTTATTGAAACCTCTCAGTAACATCATGTCTGCTTCGAGATCACGGGCATCAATCTCTAAGTATGCTAACATCCGAAGGTTCATTATGTTAATTGATGCTCCCGAATCAACTAACACCCTGGAGAGTGTGAACTTTCCAATACTAACTGAAATGTACAACGGACTATTGTGATCAGTTTTTCCAAGTAGTAAATCATTGTCCATGAAGGTAACACCGCACTGTTCTCCTAACGAGCAAACCTCATTTAGAGAATTACCGACCATTTGAGCTAAGGAAATTTCTAGATCAAGTAAAGCCTTGATCAGAGTTTCTCTCATCTCCTTTAACAGTATCAGAGCGTCGTAGTGTTGACCTCATTTTTGATGAGGTCTTCTCTTCTTCTCTTTAGTACTTAGGATCTAGCCTTAGGCTTTTCCTTTGACTATCTTAGAGGACTAGAATTGGGATCCACCATCTAGAATTTCAAACCACTTCTTAACTCCCCGCAAACTCCACAAACTCGACCGTAGACCCCTAATCACCTAGAGGGTTGAAATCAAGTGTGGAAGTTTAAAGGATGAGTTCCTATAGGACTCTTCGGCCTTAGGACCGCCTCAGGTGGCTCTGGTCCGATGAAGGGGCTGACTTACACACACACTACACTCATACACTACACTTCCATACACCTCCTAAAACCACACCTATACCTAACTTGACCTCCCGACTCATGTAAGTGATTCACATGGATGGTCCTTAACCCCTAAGCCCTCGGCAAGAGGGTTAGGAACAACATAGTGAATGCCTCAAATGAGTCCCTTCATGGCTCATATGGGCTTGATGTGGCTTCATGGCTCAACCAAAATGATTTTATTCCACTTATATTCACCCAATCTTCAATTTTCCAAATTTTTAATTTTCGACCCCCGGACTCTACACCCGCCTAACCTACCAAATGCCCTCAAAACTACCCAAAATTTCCAAAATCACCTAAATTACCCAAAATTCCTCAAGACCAATCCTAAACATTTTCTCCCCACTCAAATTGATCATCCATAACCAAAAATACCAAAAATTCCAAAAATACCTCCCAATACCCTCCAAATACCCAAAATACCCCTCTTAGCCAAAAAATCCAAAAATTCAGAAAATTCCCAGAAAATTCCAGAAAATCCCAAATATTCCCAATTTCATTTTGTTCAACTACACCATGGGCCAATTTTGTCAATTTACCCCACTTTTATTAAAACCCCCAATTTGACCCATTTTAACCCAAAGTAAACCCAATGTCAAACCTAACCTACCCAATTGACCCAAATTCTGGTCCAATTCAATTCTAAACTTCAATTTAACATCCCCAACACCAATCTAGACCAAACCCAAGCCCAATTTGATTGACATTGGGATCCAATTTCACTTTTGCCTTAAAGCCCAATTTGGACCCATGACCCAAACTTAGCCCAAACTCACCCAATTCAACTCCAATTAACCCCAAATCTTTTCTAAATCTTCCTTAACATTCCCACAAGCAAAACACTAACATGATTTGCCCAAAATTTAGACCCAAACCCCACTCAAATTCAACCCAAAGCTAAAAGGCCCAATTTTAACCTAAACCCAAACTTAACCCAAATGAGCCCAAATCCCAAAATCAAAACCTAACCAAAGCCAAAACCTCTTTGAAACACTCCCATAAACATTTCCCAACATTAATTTTACATCAATTTCAACTCTAGCCCAACTTTGGCCCATGGTAGCCCATTTTGGCCCACCTTAGCCTCTTTACCAAAAAGTCCCATATCCAACCCAATTCAAACCCAAATCACCTCAAATTTGTTTCAAACCACTCATGACACATCCCTAAACCAAACTCAACAATTATTTGGCCCAAGCCTTTACCAAAATTTCATCCCAAAATCCATTTTAAAATTCAAAAGCCCACTTTCCTAAACCATTTTAAAAGCCCATCTAAAACCATTTCAATGAGCCCAAAATCTACCCTAAAGCCCACATGACATTCCCATTTGCCATCCACTTAATCAAAGCCATTCCCTAAGTTCTAATCACATCATCAAATAATTCCAAATTAAGCCTCATGCCAAATCACCCCTAAAATACCAAAATTTTTCTTAAATCCATTTCCATGAAATTGACTCAACTTTTCCCAAGCCAAAGACAAGCCATGAAGCCATGCATGAGCCACATGGAAGCCATGAGAGCCTCTTTACATGTCACCATGCCATTTTGGGCAAAAGGAGGAAACTCTTTCCTTAATTCCTAAAGGTGATTAACCACTCCCATGATTCCCCTTAACCATGCTTATGCCTAATCGTACTTGGATGGTGACCTTTCCCCACTAATCAAGCCGACCTAAACCACCTTCTCTTCAGCCCAAACTAGCCATGGGGAGGTGCACCAAGCCCAAAAGGATGGGTTGACCCATTTGGAGCCAAAATGCCCTCTTCCCCATTCCATTCCAAGCCATCCCCTTTACACATGGCAAGACCCAATTGAATTCACTAACTTCAATCCCTGACCTCCCCGGCTCTCGAGGGTGACCCTCGCCGCCGGCCAGCCACCCAGGCCGCGGAAAACGCCATGGCCGAGACATGGGGAGGAGCCAAACCTTGGAATTCCACCTCGCCGAGCCGCCCCATGCCCAATGGCCACCATAGCCGTTCTTCCCATGCCCAGCAGCAATCGATCCCAACCCTCGCCATCCCCGCGAGGCTCTCCAGCCCACCTCTATTTAAACCCGACCCCTCACGGCCATGGAGGAGAGTTGCATAAACCTCGCCGAAACTCGCCAAAATTGTTCCAAACCCTACTCCACACTTAGAGCAGCTTGATCCCCAAAGGTCAATTTGCCCTAATCCCCATCGACGTAATCCAATTTCTCAACCGAAATTTCACCCAAAAACCAGGACATCTCCTCACAAGTGAGCCAATTCCCAAATTGATTGGTCCTACACCTTCACCGGACCAAGGGAAGAAGTTTCCCACCGAAAGCCCCATCTCCGAAGCCACCCAGCTTGCTCCACCTCCAAGCTTTGTGATCGGCCGTGGTCACTTTCATAGCTGTACAATTCACTGTGCCAAGGGACTTCATCCGGAGCTTACTCGGACCCAATCGAAGGTGACACAACTCTCGCATCGAAGCTTCACTTCTCCGAGCAAAGGTATGGACTCCCTCTTCTTCCCGAGCTTCCAGCAGATTCTCATTTTAATTTGAGTCAATTTAAATGCATGTTTACCGTATGGATGTGTTCGTCTCTTCAAGACGAATCCATAGAGCATAAGAACACGAAAATCCATCGAGAATCGAGTGAGTTCTTAGTGGTTAGAGTGTGGACGGTCACGGATCGCACCCGCCGTAGACGATGACCGAGAACCGTCGGATCGCGCGTGTATCGGATGGACGGCTCGGATCGCGTCGACCGCCAGATGGTGCGTGAACCGCGGGGCCCCGGCGACCGAGTCGATGGCGGCGTCGAACGGGAGCGCGCCGCGTGGTCGTTCGGAGATGCCGAGAATGACACGGCGCCGCGTGGATATGTAGGAAATTAGGGATTTTTCCGATTTATTTAAATACCGTAACTTTAAAAATCCATATCTTTGTGTAGAAAAATCACAAAAATAAAATAAAAATACCCTCTTGCTCGAGTGAATCGTAGGAGAATAATGCGGAAAAGAAATTAATTAATTTTGTCCAGATATTTTATTTTTAATTAATTATTTACTCCCCGCATTGTTTTAATTCTCCATGCATTCATACAATTCACCATGGCATGAGACCATAAAGCTTTTGAAGCCTCCGAACTTAGGAACATTCCCCGAATTTTCCAAGGTCGAGGCCATCTCTATGAAAAGTTATTGATTTTTCAAATGCATGTTGCTGTTTTGAGTATTTTAATTCCAAAAATTAGCATGTTGTGAAATAAATTCTAGGAAAATTTGGTGATGTTCCTTATGACCAGTAGAACCCTAGGAAAAATAGGACTCGAGTTAATTCACTCAAAATAACCCTAATCGGCTTAAACACCCAAAATAGACCCCTAATTAATTAGAGCTAACCATACATCAAATTGACTTGAAATCAACTCTCCACTGACCTTTAGGATCAGAGGAACCCACCATAAAAATTTCAAGTCAATTGGACTTGGTTAGCCCTACTAAATGGGTTGATTAAGCCATTTAGTCATTTTAAACTTTAAAAATTCATAACTTTCAAAATACCTTTCAAAAATTCACCAAATTGGTTTTGGAGCCTCTCTGATATCAGGGGAATTTAAGAAAATTAAAATTTCAATTTTCTAAAAAGTTAATTTTTTAGTATTATTTTAATATTTTAATAATTAAAAAATAATAAAAATCACAAAAATAATAAAATTCACCAAAATGTCATATTTTGAAATTTAATCACTTAGGAACAAACCCCATATTTTTCTTAGGTCTATTTAATGAGATATTAAATTTTAAAGCCTTAGGGTAATTTTAAAATTAAAAAATGTATTTTCTAGCATTTTCACTAAAATAATTATAATAAATCAAAGAAAAATCAGAAAATTGTAAAATTTGGTTCTCTAGAATCCTTGATATCAGAGAGAATTTTAAAAATTATAAAATTCATTTTTCAACTTATATTCTATTTTTAAATTAATTAATACTCCAGAACTTAAAATAATTCTAATAAATAAAATATAATTCAAAAAATCACAAAAATTGGTCCAAGTGGTCCTCTAGTCATTAGGAATGTCCCATAATTTTCTTAAGGACAGAAATTTTCCCTTGGTCATATTATTAAATTTTCCTTGGAAATCCTTATTTTCCACCAAAAATAATTATATAAATAAATTAAATGCAGAAAAATCACATTTTCTCCTCTAAAGTCTTTATCGACATATGAGTGAAGTAACATAAAAATTTCAAGTTCATTCGAGCTCAATTTAGTGAGTTATGAAATTATTAGGCTCGAAGGGCAAAATGGTAATTAAAATCTTAACCCTTTAATTAAGACTTTAGGCTTAAATGAAATTAATAGGCAAAATATTTGATTTTAACTTGATTTGATGATTGAAATTTAGATAATTAAAGGGTAGAAACCTACTAAACAATTTAAAATAATTGAAATAAACCTTAATTAAATAATTATTTAAATTTGAAGAATAATAAAATTCGAATTATTAAAATAAGGATATTATTAGGAGGAGATTTATTCTTTAATTTAAAAATCCCTAAATTAATCATCCCAATAATATTTAATTCCTAATTAAAATGATAATCCAAGTTTAAGATTTAAAATGCTAAAAGACTTAATCATTAAATTAAATTAAAGTTAAATCATTTAAAACAAATTCCTTTAAAATTAAAAATTAAATTAAAAATTAAGAATTAAATTAAACTAAATTAAACTAAATTAAATTAAATTAAATTAAATTAAATTAAATTAAATTATATTATATTAAATTAAATTAAATTAAATTAAATTAAATAATTAAATTAAATTAAATTAGATTAAATTAAATTATATATATATTAAATTAAATTAAATTAAATTAAATTATATTAAATTAAATTAAATTAAATTAAATTAAATTAAATTAAATTAAATTAAATTAAATTAAATTAAATTAAATTAAAAGTAAATTAAATTAAATTAAATTAAATTAAATTAAATTAAACTAAATCATATTACATTAAATTAACTTAAGTTAAATTAATTTAAATTAAACCACATTAAACTAAATTAAGTTAAATTAAATTAAATTAAGTTAAATATAAAGACATGAAGAATTCAAAAATAAATCTAAAATAACTTGAACACTATTCCAAACTTAAATCATTAATTTAACTTAAATTCGAATCACAAATCATTAAATATCATTTTGCCCTTCAGAGTTTTTACTATTATAACTCCTAAATGGAGTATCAAGTGAAATGACACTTCACTCATAAGGATATTCAAACATCCTAATTTACTAAGCAAGAAATAAAACTTAACTCGAACACTCTGGACGATTAATATCACTTGAACAATTAAATCCATTTCGGATCTTGAAACAATTCCTGAAATATCGAAAAGATGTTTAAGATTCGTCTTAAACACTTCCTCAATATGATGGAATGTCCTTAAGAACAAATCGAGCTTAGTTGTTCTTCGATGAAGAAAATCATCCTTAAAACCAAAATACAAGACCTAGTACGTCATAGGAGATGACTAGCTATAGGATTAGGAACTTGGTAGAAAACCATAACCTTTCCCTTAGCTTTACCTAGGAACTTACTTTAAATGCTTAAATATTCTAACCGTGTTTTAAGTGCAATTGGGATGACTGGAAGACCCTCCGTGTACGCTTTTATTTTATTGCGATTTACTTTACTGCAATTTATTTAATCGCGTCGCACTTTACCTTTCTTGCATGATAAACAACAGCTGTATGAAAACCTACACCTTTAGGACGTAAACCAAAACTTGAAACCCATAACTAAATTAAAAGACACTACAAGATAAAATTCACCGCCACAACATTCAAAATATAAAACAACTCAAAATTTAATCACAAACGTAACAACAAAACTACAACTACAACTAAATTAAAACGTCTCATCGAATGATCGGGAATACCTCTGATGATGTAACCCACGTGTTGCTAACGGGATTTCCCACGGTCTAAATGAAAGTGCGGAACTCATTTAGCCGAGTTTAGCAAATTCATCCGGACTAAGTGAATTCGATGAAAATAACTATGTCGGACGACGGAACCGCGGGATCTTAATCGTGTCTCGTTTAATCAACTTTAAGACTTCGTTTTAATTAAAATATAAAAGACACATGGAAATGAAGACTTTCTCTAAAACCAAACACTTCTCTCATCTCCCGATTTATGACTTCTAAAACTAAACCTCCGCAACAACAAGGAGCTCTGAGCATGGTGGGCAAGACGGCCATCGTCGTCAAGAAACTGAAATCTACATCACAGAAACTTTCTTAGAATTAAATAACCAAGCCATAGGACTTCGAGGTAGTTTCGCTTGAGGCAACATAAATCCTCAACTCTTCGTTAGGCATTTGCATGATCATATCATGTAAATTAAGCCCTAACCTGGTCTTAGGATTTCCGAGGTAAGCCGTCCGATACGATATAAACCCTCACATCTTCGAGGCTATTTGTATGATTTTATCATACGAATATAAGTCCTAACTAATTAAAATCGGCAGGATCAAAATACTAAATAAACATTATGACCTTCCTAAATTCAAGCCAAACAATAGTGATAGTCGAGAAATTACCGAAGTTCGCTTTGGATCCGTGATTTCTCCTACCCTTCTTCCTTTGGACTCCTAAAATAAAATGTTCCAAATTTGATCCATTCCCTATTGAAATTCCAAAGATTCAATCCCTCGAAAACTTAAACTTCGAAATTCTTGAGAGCAGTAACTACCGATTATTATCGAGAGTTTTCTTAGGTGATTTCCGTCACTTAAGATGTAATTAACTATGTGGGCTCGCCTTTATAGGGAACTTTAAGAACCCATGTAATATAAACCCCGTTTAATGTTTTCATATTAAACAGTGGAACTTGTCGGCTTATAAAATTGGTTCGCGTACCAAACGGATGTCACAAACCTCTCTAGTTTATTTAATCGAGCCCCATCATCAAGCAACAGGTGTCTATTCTTCGGGAATAGTATACACGGCTTGTGGTGCGGCGCTCGTTTATATAAACTATTCGGGATGTGAGATCGGTTCGATTTCATATCTTAAAACTTTTCAAACTTAAAATTATTTTCAAAATCAAATACTATCTTTTAAACTATATATTTAAATTAAATTTAAAATATAAAAAATTCGCCGACAATTTCTGTAGGCGACTCCCTTTTCAAAATAAAACACATAACCTAAAAATATGCCGACATATTTCTGGCGACTCCGCTGGGGAGTAGTTCCTCTCTCCATTTTAATCAAATAGTTCTCGTTTTCAAAATCAGTAGTGTATCCATGTCCCTAATGGATCAAACTACCCTTCTTTCCGTTGGAATACTATGTTCATTTCTATCTCGAACGAGTATAGCCAACATTCTCTCGCATTTAGGAGCCACCGTTTAGACACCCCTAAACAGAGAGGTTCCGAGATCCTTTTACCTCATTTCCGAGGTGGGGTGGACCCCCAATAAGTGTTAGTTTAGGAGTGATCCTTCGAGTCGAGAAGTCTCGCATAAGACTTTCTTTTCCTTTCCAACTCCGAATCGATTCATTACCTTCTCTACACCTTCGAACATTCCGTTCTAAATAAACAAACCTTCTAATGAACGACTCTTTTAATAAATATACATGAACAAGAATGTGTTCGGACTCTTTCGATTCCTTTCTTTTCGTCCCGATGAGAAGGAGCACAACTCGGGACCGACAATCGGAATCTACCTCGCGTAAATGGAAGCTCCAAAACCGATTTTCTCCTTCACCAACGGATCGGACTTCGCCGTTTACAAGGATGAGCCGCCCGACAATGGGATCATCCGTTTGGACAAGGATTCGAGAATACAAATGTCAAGATCGCCGACGTTACCCTTTTCGCACCGATGGACAAAGTGTCGAAACCGAGAAACCCATGATCGAGTTCAACCTTAAATCAACTCAAGAATTTCCCCTCTCGCAAAGGGTTCCACTCGAGAGGAGTACCGCCGTCCATAGAAGGACCGTTATCTCTACCCCCACCGGTCTAGTCGTCTCCGCACCTACCCCGGCTCCCGCCAAACCGAAGGGGAAGGAAGTCCAAATTTGTAACGAGCATGTTACCGTGGAGGGTACAGATTTCCGTGCAAGACCTTCTCGTTTTTGAAATCGGGTCCAACTCAAGGGTTCCACCCCTAACACGGACTCGCAGGAGAAACAGAGGCGTGAAGATTGCCGTGAAGGCCGTAGCCGCCGAAGTCGCTTTCCTAGAAGAAATTCCCGAGTACACACCACTACCCGAATACATACCATCTGTCCGAGTATACACCCCTTTTGGAAGGGAGCAGCATTCCATCCCCTTTCCGCCGCAGCTCGACGAGGAAAATGTCCGCAAGATTGCTTCTACATTACCTCGGCCCGCATACTATAACGACAACAGAAAGAAGAGGGCTAGTGGTTACACCACTCGCCCGATTACGGACCGTGATCGAAAAGTTAGCGAAGAAGGAAAGATGCCCCGTGTCGGAAATTTTAAGAAGGATAGTGGCGGGTGCCGGCCAAATCTCGTCTCGGGCCGCGAGTAGAATCTCGCTATCGCCGCAGAAGAACCAAATAAGAAAATGAAGGCTAGCCCACCTCGTTGTTGTTTCAAGTTTACGTATCGTGAGGATACCACCTTCCAAGCATTCACCGACGTGACCTTCCGGTCCTAGGCCTTCGCCGCTAGAAGGATGGTATGGCGTCCCACTACCGGCCGATTAAGACCGAAACAACGACTCGAAAAGGAAAGTCTCGTTAGGAGACTCGAGTCCGAGGAAAGTGCTACCGCAAAGAAAGGGAACTCATGAAAAAGAAACTCGACAATTATCACATGACAACCGCAAGGAGGTACGTAAAAGACCTCTAGAAGATGCTATGGAAAAGTTAAGAACCGATATTCGGCGACTAGCGAGGGAAAGAGAGGAGAAATTCGGAGATGAAGTTGACTCGTCGCAGTTCATGGATGATGAGTATG
This sequence comes from Papilionanthe hookeriana x Papilionanthe teres, assembly GCA_022702705.1. NCBI lineage: Eukaryota > Viridiplantae > Streptophyta > Magnoliopsida > Asparagales > Orchidaceae > Papilionanthe > Papilionanthe hookeriana x Papilionanthe teres. The sequence continues at coordinate 139,027,740 of CM040423.1, read as the reverse complement.
CGTAAATTAACATGGTAGAAACACGAGCTTCGTCACCTTCACAAGGTGCTCCCGCAACCGCGAAAGAGAGGAGCCTGAAGTAATGAGGAGGCAACTTCAAGAGAAAGATGATACGATCGCCCGCGATGGCGAAAAGGATGGAAGAGATGGTCGTAGCCCTAGCCACTCTCCAGTAGTCGTGTTCAACCCCAAAGAGAAACACCCCGGAAGTTATTCACATTGTAGACGGAGGAAAGGAGATTACATCCGTCAACTGGGATGATCAATTAAAGAAGGATGCAACACAAAGTATGATTCCGTAAAAGGATATCAAGAGCTTGGTAGAACAGCAAAGTGCGAGAAGCCTTAGCACAATCAAAGAGCGGGACATCCATTCGGACGGTAGACCTTACCCCGAAGAATTCGACGCCGTCCAATATCCGAAGGGCTTTGTACCACCTCTCGTTCAAGACCTTCGATGGAACCGGAAACCCTCGAGCAAGATGTTGCACATTTTCGTGCCGCTTGTTGCAACGCCGTGGAAGTGATGCTTTACTCTTCCGACAATTTGTCGCCGACTCGTCGTGGATCGCCTTTGATTGGTATGCGGAATTACCAAACGGTTCGGTGAAGACATTTTCGTAATTAGAGAACCTCTTCATCAAGCGATTTGTCGGAGCTCAGCACCACATCACTATAGGTGATTTAGTAGTAGAGAAGCGTAAGCCGAATGAAACCTCGGTGGACTACATACTCGATGGAGGAACCTAAGTATGAAGTGTGAGCCACAGCTACAAGAACAAAGATGCAATCGGCATTTTACTAAAAAGCATCCATGGCCCGATAAGACTTCTCCTCAAGGGATTTACTATTAAGACTTTCGAGAAGTTGTTAAGCAAGGCCGGAAGCTTGCAAGAGGAGGCGAAGCAATTAAGTTTCACCGATAAAACAGATAAACGAAGCCCGTGAAAACTTTTGAAAAGAAGTCCGGATCGTTGCAGCAGCACGACAAAGGCAAGCAACCGATACAAATATCGTCAGAACGGCCGCAAGAACCTCAACGTAATTACCAAGCAACCCCGACCCAGCTATCGCTCATCTCAACAAGATGAACAACCGCCTCGTCCGCAACGTACGTTAAGGGAGCTTCGAGCGAGGAGTATCCGTTCAAGAATGAGGCAGAGGCCGAAAATGTTCCGCAACTTGATGAAGACTCCGCATTTCCAACTACCGGAACCTAAGAGACCGAAGAAGTCGACAAGAAAGGTGATCCCAACTTTCGCCCTTACCACCGGATGCTTCGGCATAAGATAGAAGATTGTATTACCTTCAAGAGTTGGCTCAACGACAATCTTCTGAAAGGGAATATAACGATCCCGAAGGAGTACATGAAGGAACCCCGTAAAGGAGGTTCCGTCAATGTTATCTCGACGGATCTCATTGTTCCGATAGATCCCTATGCGACCGATGATGGATGGACTACCGCTTCGACAAAGTCTTCGAAGAAGATTTTAGATCGCATCCAAACCACTTCGGTGCGAGCTTCAACTCGCAGTTCGAAACCCGTCAAGTCGGCGCTATCACTTGCGATGAAGAACCACCTCAACAAGAGATGATCGAAGAAAAGAAGAAAATTGACGAAGAAGAGAAGACCGAGGCACCTAAGGCTAGACTAGGGGCCGCTTATCCTAGGATAGTTATTTCCGATTCGGGGAGAAATCCCTCGAACCCTCGACTCGTATGATTATTCGCTCACTCCGGTGGGATCTTATAATGATGAGGGTTATGGCGTTGGCTACGTTTTCGATCGTTTCTAACGATTACGTAACTAGCGACAATCAACCTAATCCGGACGTCGATTCCGATACAAATAACAATTCTCAAATCATACACAATCTCGACGATCACAATGACGAAGAAGACATCCACCAAGGAGGCTACGAGAGTTCAACAAGCAACGAATCTATTTGCGAGTTTCGAGGAGCTCCAGTCACAATAGAGTTAGAGCCTTCGTACTCCGAAGCTAATCCCGAAGAATCCGTCATTCCAATTCGAAGGAGACACCAACAAACTCAATGCTAAACTTAGAAGAAATCACGAAGTCAACTTAAGAAGTGGAAGAGTTCTACCTCCGAGAATGGGTCCAAAAGACAAAGGAAAGGTGTGGTTGTTCGTGAAGAACCAACCCCGACGAAGAAATACCCATTCGAGAAGAAAACGAGGCACATGAAAACAAAGTGGATTACAACGTGCTAGCCCATCTTAGGAAACTACCGACCAAACCGAGCATCTACGACGCTCTCATCTTATCAAAGGAGATGAGAGAAGCTCGATCAAGGCCTTACTTGATCCAGAAATTTGCTTAGCTCAAATGGCCGGAGAGTCCTTAGATGAGGTTCGCTCGTTAAAGGAACAGCCGAGGTGTTACCTTCACGTACAACGACCTACTACTGGGACGATAGACCACAACCGACCGTTGTACATTTCGCTTACAATCGGGAAGTTTACACTCTCCGCAGTATTGGTGGATCCAGGAGCATCAATCAACATAATGAATCTTCGAACGCTAAGCATACTTGGAAATTGATGCTCGCGAGCTCGAGGCGGACAAAATGTTATTAAGAGGATTCAACCGTAAAGGAGAAAGAGCCCTCAGCTCAATAACACCGCTAATGAAGACCGGTGACTTAAGCAAAGACAACCGCGAAATTTCACATAATCGATTCGAAACGTCGTTCAACGCTCTATCTGGGCCGACCATGGATACATGAAAACAGGATGGTACCATCATCTCTACATCAATGCATTAAATACTACGACGGAGGGGAACAAGTGTATTAAAGGTGACTTACAACCGTTCTCCGTACATGAAATCGGAATCCATGAAGATGCAACTTATTATGCACCTCCGAAGAAAACAATCTTCTCCAGTAGATACCATAACAAATGAAGCAAAAGAAATTTGGGACGACGAAGAACTCCGAAGTTCTAGTCCAACAGTCACTCACCACTCCCTTACGGCGAGATGGTGAAGGTTTCTCCACAACTCGCATCCGAGGACGAGGCCGGGGACGAGGTCGTGGTAGAGACGTTAGGACGATCGGACGGAGGAAACCGACCATCAATGTCGATCGGGAAGATAGTTCCGAAGAAGAAAAAGAAATCAAACAAGAAGCAGCGACAATAAGTCGAAAGAAGCCGCAATTCAAAATCCCTATCGAAGATGAAAGAAACGAAGAATATAAATCGATGTACGAGAAGATTAACCACTATGTACATACTATGACCCCGACCCCGATCCATTCTAATAAGATCGAGGGTATGGAGGTCAAAGAGGTACGTAGCGGTGGTGCAAAGCCCATCAAATTCTACCGTGGTGCTCCTTCCTCCAAAACCGAAAATAATGTACAACTCGAAGATGCTACTTCATCGAATTAATGGAATCGCCTTTCGAGTGGTACTCTCCCGTGTTCAAAATTTAATTCAAGCGTGGTTTCTTACCTCGACAATGGACAAAAGGTCAATCACAACGTTTTGAAAATTTATGGAATAACTCCGGTCGTCCACCCAACTCAAAACATGGTCTCGGATTCTGCACGCAGATCGCCGACGATACCGAATTTTGCTTGGTTGTCACCTGCGAGTCTAATGAAAACCGCATGGAAACCGCAGAAGAACTCGAAGATTTGCAAATTGGAAACGCTCCACCGAATTCGAAGAAGAGATCAAATCTACGATAGATGAGTTAACGGAAGTTAACTTAGGTACTAGCGAAGAACCTGCACCTACCTTTGTTAGCTCCTTACTCAATAAAGAAGACTCCGAAGAAATAATCAAGTTATTAATGGAATTCAAAGACTCGTTTTGCTTGGAGCTACGATGAGATGCCGTGTTTAGCTCCGCAGGTCGCAATCCATAAGCTAGGGGTGGATCCCCGCTTTCGTTCCGCCGACAAGGTCCCGTAAGAATGCGTCTAGAAATCGAACAACAAGTCATAACTCGAAGTTAAAAAGCTAATAGACGCTAAATTTGTCCGTGAAGAACAATACCCGACATGGTTAGCCAACGTGGTACCGACCGAGAAGAAGAATGGTCGATCGAATTTGTGTGGATTTCGCAGATTTAAACAAGGCATGCCCGAAAGATGAATTCCCTCTACCGATCCTGCAATTAATGATCGACATTGCTTCGACACATGAAATATTCTCATTCATGGATGGATCTTCGTGATACAACCGGATAAAAATGGCTCCGTAAGATGAAAAACTTACGGCATTCGTAACGCCGATCGGGGTATATTGCTACACAAGGTGATGCCATTCGGATCGAAGAACGCAGGAGCAACCTACCGTAGAGCAATGACAAGAATTTTTGATGATCTCATCCACAATCAAGTCGAATGCTACGTGGATGATGTGGTCATCAAAAGCAAAGTAAAGGAAAACCACTCGTATGATTTCGAGAATTGTTTTCGAACGATTAAGACAATTTAACCTTAAGATGAATCCCTTAAAATGCGCCTTCGGCGTCACCTCCGGAAATTCTTAGGATTCGTTGTCCGACATCGTGGAATCGAAATCGACCCGGAAAAGATTAAAGCCATCTTAGAAATGCCACCTCCCGTAACCTTAAAACAACTACGATTCTTTTCAAGGGAAGTCGGCATATCTTCGACGCTTTATCTCAAACTTGTCGTGTAGGTGTCACCTTTCTCGCACTAGTTAAAAAGGACGCCAAATTTATTTGGGAAGAGAAATGCCGCAGGGCCTTCGAGGACATTAAACAATACTTAATGACACCTCCCGTCTTAGCAGCCCTGGCCTCGAGTAGACCGCTAATACTTTATACCGCGGCTTTAGACGACTCTCTCGAGCCTCGTTAGCCTGTGTCAATGATGAGGGTAAAGAAAATGCTCTTTATTACCTAAGCCGTCGTTTATCGCCGACGGAAATAAGGTATCCCGCAATCGAAAAGCATTGTTCGGCCTCGATCTTCGCCGCTCAAAAGCTCGGCATTACATGTTTTCTCATAAGGTCAACTCCGATTTCGAAATTTAATCCGTTGCAATACTTCGATGACCCGTCCAATGCTTTCCTACAGACTTGCCGGATGGTCAATGATATTATCGCAATTCGATATAACTTTCGTGCCTCTTCGTGCCGTAAAGGGACAAGTCTTAGCAGACTTCCTCGCAAAGACACCCTTTGCCGGCAGAATCACCTCTCAATGACGACTTGCCGCATGAACAAATAATGAACCTAGAAGACCATGATGATCGACGTTGGGAATTATATTTCGACGGAGCATCTTCAAGCACATAAAGACGAAGAATCGCAAGTGATAATGTCCTGTAAGGCAGGGATCGGACTAATCTTTATAACACCGGAGCGGGGGATGTTAAGATACTCCTACCACTTGACGGAGCCGTGTACAAACAACGAAGCGAATACGAAGCCCTCATAACAGGATCGGAATTAACTATTCGAATGGGTATAACGTACATCAACATCTACGGGATTCACAATTAATCATCCAACGGATCACCGGACAATACAAAATTTTAAAACCAAGACTCGAGCAATACTTCCAAGATGCCATACAACTCGTTGGAACAGATTCCGAATGTGACGATCTACAAAATTCCCGTAAAAGAAAACGCTTTAACGGATGCGCTAGCCCGTCTCGCAAAAGAATTTGCCTGTTTGCAAGATGAATCAATGGAAGTGTCGGTTCACTGGACGTCAGGTCCTATCACGACTCGACATGGACACAATACACAAATCGAAAAAGAAAAAGGATCAATTGCAAGCAAGTGATGTAAAAACACGTAAGATCGGCGACAACCATTAATGGATCACTCGCAAACAGAAAACTACCGCATGATAAGTCGTTAGCCCATCGTATCAAGAAAAGAACTCTGTCCTATGCATTAATAAACAACACATTATATAGAAGGTCTTTTCGATCGATGTGGCTAAGATGCCTAAGCGGGTCCGAGGCTCGTGAAATTGTTAAAGAGATACATTCGAGACTCCGTGGCGCTCACCGCCGGGTCCAAAGATGAAAATGAAAATTAAAAGACTAGGGTACTACCGGCCCTCGATGATGACCGACCGCATGAAAATCGCCAAGAGCCGTCATCGCTGCCAAGTGCACGGAGTGGTTCTACACCAACCTCCAAATGTGCTACATCCGACAATCGCATCGCGGCCATTCGAATGTCGGGGCACGATATAGTGGGTCCAATAGAACCACCATCGTCAAAAGGACATCGCTTCATTCTTGCGGCTACAGATTACTTTTCCAAGTGGGCGAGGCGCTCCACTCAAAGAAGTGAAGGCACACCACGTGCTACGCTTTTTAAGAACCAAGTTGTCTACCGTTTCGTGGTGCCGCGCAAGATCATCTCGGATAATGGGTCAGCATTCGAAGCACGCAAATCAACAATTTTGTCAGGAGACACGGAATCGACTGGCGATATTCAACAATTTACTACCTAAGAGCAAACGGCCTTACTGAGGCTTTTAATAAAACTCTCGTTCAAATTTTAAAGAAAACCTTGAACGATAATAAGAGAAATTGGCACGAGAAGTTGTTAGAAGCCTTATGGGCCTACCGGACAACCTTCGTAACTCCTACTCAAGCTACACCTTACGCTCTCGGTGTATGGGTCCGAGGCAAGTGTTACCCTTAGAAGTCCAAGCTTCCTTCACTTAGATTGCAGCTGCAAACAAACTCACGACGAAGAGAATGCCAAATTACGACTAGAAGAATTGGAAAGCCCGGAAGGGAAGAGACTTGCAGTCGCAGCAGAACTTAGAACTATACCAAGCTAAGATGGTTCAAGCCCATGACAGACCGGGTCCGCCCAAGAACCTTTAAGGTTGGTGACTTAGTTCTCGTTCTCAAAGACCTATTCTCGCACACCGCAAGATAGAGGAAAATTCGAACCCACTTGGAAGGACCGTTTCGTGGTCGAGACGACTACTCAGAGGCTCCTACCGCCTAGTGAACCGCCAAGGAGAACGACATATGCTTCCGATCAATGGACGATACTTGAAAAAGTATTACGCTACCCGATGTTTCGAAGGAGTGAATTTTCCATCCCTAGAAGCACTGGTGAAGTAATTACTTATGACTCGGGTCCGAACCCAAAAATAACAAAAATGTGCTAAAATAAATAAAATCATGATAATAAAGTTTTCTTTGTTTTCTCTCTTCCAAGTCAAAATCTCTTTCCTGATCTTTTCCCACTTCATTCTTGTTGAATATAAAAAAAAAATTTTTTTTGTCTTTAATAAACATTTTCTTAATGTTATTGTTCTTAAGATGCACCCCCGATCCTTTTCCTCGTCTTTTCGCAGGAAATGTCGAGCGGCGGTTGGTCCCGAACTTTAGAAATGGCGTAAGCCTCGCACTCGATGAAAAGAGGGTGAAGGATGGAGCGATAATAGAGATCGACTCGTACTTCGCACCGCAGGCTCGCAATACGAGGAAAGTGACCGGGTCCCGATTGACCGAGAGGAATCGCCCATTCGACAAGTAATGAAAGTGGGTGGCCCAAGCCACCAATCCAAAGAAGCAAGAAAAGAAAAACAGACACCGAAGAAGACAAGAAAATCAAATCCGTAGTCGCTACAACAGAGGGCGTACTTATCGGCCGCGCCTACGTAAACTCGTAGAAGTACGAAGAGCTACGCTCACAACAACTCAACGGAGAAACAAAAATCGCCGTATCCGCAAGATGCTAACTAAATTAGCAACTGGACCGCCGCGACGAGGAAGTTGCTACGCGACGACATATACTTCGAGGATACCGGTTCGCCAGAACCCGAAAGAAGGAGACCACCTCCCAGGATGACAGAAGAGACCGCAGAAATCTCAAGAGGAACGAAGAAAGAAGGCTATTACGCCACCGCATAAAGCCACCCGTAATGCATGACCTTGTTGCAGAGCAACCCCGGAGGATGTCCCGACGGACATCATCCCCGAGGAGCCGAGGTATGCAGTGAGAACGTGAAGGGATCGAGCCATATATCCCACAAGACGTCACTGTGCCTCGTCATTTGCAAATTATTCCGTAATACGAGCTAGAAAGAATACGTAATGTCCGAAGAAAACTTTGAATACTTCGAGAGAATCGTAGGCAGGAGGATCAATATACTTGAAGGCCTCGAGCTACATACGTACGTGTTCTCGAATATGAACAACAACAAATCGTGGATCGCATCCGGATTTGAAAAGATGGGCCGAGCGGTGTCGCTTAAGAGAAAACACTTACTCGAACCCCGAGATGGATGCCGTGGAAAGGGAGAATTACAATACAATGTGGATGCCGCTATAACTTCGTAGAAGACAGAAAGGAAACCCACCGGGATACTCCGTCATGGCCGTGTGGATCCAATGCCATTAGTCATTAAAAGGATGGTAAAAAGAATGATAACATGGGGGTATTGCCAGCAGATTGCATACCCAACAGCTTGCATCATCAACATTTACAAGAAGGGTGATCGTATACCCCCGCACATAGATCACCACGACTTTGTCGACCTTTCGCACAGCTTTCTTTTCGAACGAGTGTAATATCATGTTCGGATCCGACCTCCGGATAGCAGGCCCGTGTGAGTTCCGAGGGCCGAGAAAGATACCATTACCGGTAGGTTCCGTCATGATACCGAAGGGCAACGGAGCGTATGTCGCTAAGCATTGCATACCAGGAGTACCAGTGAAGCGGATCTCGCTACTTTCGAAGGATGGACGACAGAAAGCACCTTACCACTTCCAGCCGTACCCGGAGTTAGAGAGCCTCCGCCTTACGAGCCGTGAGTTACATGGAAAATATCACACCTCCAACGTACATCCATACGGCATCCTTGCCAAGGATGGCTTGGAAGGTGATGTTATCGACCATGTACCTCACTATTCGTACATGGATTTTTGACGAGATACCCTTTTGGATGAATCGACAAAGATCATACATATCCGTTTTGAGTCTATATGGATTGTATGAGATGTATTCCGCATCGAGTTGTACGATGTATCTTCAAGCATGATTGGAATGAAAGTGACCATGTCACAATTTTGGCCTTCACCTCTTTTGTGCAAATTGACCGGGAAACGCCATTAAAAGTTAAATGAACTTCGAACAAAGAACGTAAAAGAAACAAAAAGAATAAAAGAAAACTTTCCTTAAAATCTAAAAAATGATAAACTCCAAATTCACGATAAAATAAAATTTGAATCGATAAAAGACAAACAAAATGACCACAAAATCTCAATCAAATTTCAAATTCAATCTTTCCAAATTTCAAATCAAATCTCAATCAAACTTCAAATTCAATCTTTCCAAATTTCAAATCAAATCTCAATCAAATTTCAAATTCAATCTTTCCGAATTTCAAATCAAATCTCAATCAATTTCAAATCGATCTTTCCGATCTCACATCAAACCTCCAAATTCAAACTTACCCTTCCAAATCAAGTCCAACCCGTTCTACTCTCTCCCTGTGCTGGGAAGGAAGCGGTCGATTCCATCGACACGGATCGAATCGATGGCGAGGAATCACATTCAATCCAAACCAAAGATCTTTCAATCAACTCTTTTGAATGGGATATGTAACATCTACATATTCCCTCCTAATCTATTTCCTTCCATGAAAGTCTTTTACAACTTTCATGAAATTCTCGAAACACCAAAATTCCACACTTTTCAAATCAACATTACAAATCGTTGCAAAGTCAATTACCCATCAAAATGAACTTTTTGAGGTTGAGGATTTTACATCCGATACCGCACCGCTTTAGGATTCTTTCCCTATCGCACCGAAATACATCAAAATCAACTTTTCGAGGCCGAGGATTTTACATCCGAGATCGCACCGCTTTAGGATTCTTTCCCTATCGCACCGAAATACATCAAAATCAACTTTTCGAGGTTAAGGATTTTACATCCGATACCGCACTACTTTAGGATCCTTTCCCTATCGCACCGAAATACATCAAAATCAACTTTTCGAGGTTGAGGATTTTACATCCGATACCGCACTCGTTTAGGATTCTTTCCCTATTGCACCGAAATACATCAAAATCAACTTTTCGAGGTTGAGGATTTTACATCCGAGACCGCACCGCTTAGGATTCTTTCCTATTGCACCGAAATACATCAAAATCAACTTTTCGAGGTTCGAGGATTTTACATCCGAGACCGCACTCGCTTAGGATTCTTTCCCTATTGCACCGAAATACATCAAAATCGACTTTTCGAGGTCGAGGATTTTACATCCGATACCGCACCGCTTTAGGATCCTTTCCCTATCGCACCGAAATACATCAAAATCAACTTTTCGAGGTCGAGGATTTTACATCCGATACCGCATCGCTTTAGGATTCTTTCCCTATCGCACCGAAATACATCAAAATCAACTTTTCGAGGTTGAGGATTTTACATCCGATACCGCACCGCTTTAGGATTCTTTCCTATCGCACCGAAATACATCAAAATCAACTTTTCGAGGTCGAGGATTTTACATCCGAGACCGCATCGCTTTAGGATTCTTTCCCTATCGCACCGAAATACATAAAAATCAACTTTTTGAGGTCGAGGATTTTACATCCGAGATCGCACCGCTTTAGGATTCTTTCCTATCGCATCGAAATACATCAAAATCAACTTTTCGAGGTCGAGGATTTTACATCCGATACCGCACTCGCTTTAGGATTCTTTCCCTATCGCACCGAAATACATCAAAATCAACTTTTCGAGGTCGAGGATTTTACATCCGATACCGCATCGCTTTAGGATTCTTGCCCTATCGCACCGAAATGCATCAAAATCAAATTCTCGAGGTCGAGGATTTTACATCCAATACCGCATCGCTTTAGATTCTCTTCCTATTGCAATGAAGCACACCAAATCGAGCTCTTGAGGTTAAGGATTTTACATCCAATACCACATTGCTCTGAGATCTCTCCTCATTGTAATGATTCAATCCAATCAATTCAATTTTCTTTTGAGGTTAAGGATGTTACATCTAAAACCGCAAAATTTCAATTTTCATTTCAAATCAAATCCCTTCAAAATTAATCTTAACAAAACTTCAATCTAAATTGAAACTCGAGTTGAAATCGAATTCACACATCAAAACTTAAACCGAAACAAAATTTAAATCGAAATTTCCCGGATCTTGTGATTTGAATTCACCTCCTTTTCCTTTCCCCGCCGAGAGTTCGTGAATCTCCGACCTTAGAGATATACTTGACACTCCCCGACGGAAACTCTTCTACTTCGTCCTAAGTTTGTCACTGGACATCCGTGATCGGTTTTGTTGATCTTTTCGGTCAACGCCAATACGCGCGGTGTGCTCCGTCACCACCACACCTATTGGGGGTCCATTTGTTGACCTCATTTTTGATGAGGTCTTCTCTTCTTCTCTTTAGTACTTAGGATCTAGCCTTAGGCTTTTCCTTTCGACTATCTTAGAGGACTAGAATCGGGATCCACCATCTAGAATTTCAAACCACTTCTTAACTCCCCGCAAACTCTACAAACTCGACCGTAGACCCCTAATCACCTGGAGGGTTGAAATCAAGTGTGGAAGTTTAAAGGATGAGTTCCTATAGGACTCTTCGGCCTTAGGATCGCCCCGGTGGCCTCGGTCTCGATGAAGGGGCCGACTTACACACACACTACACTCATACACTACACTTCCATACACCTCCTAAAACCACACCTATACCTAACTCGACCTCCCGACTCATGTAAGTGATTCACATGGATGGTCCTTAACCCCTAAGCCCTCGCTAAGAGGGTTAGGAACAACATAGTGAATGCCTCAAATGAGTCCCTTCATGGCTCATATGGGCTTGATGTGGCTTCATGGCTCAACCAAAATGATTTTATTCCACTTATATTCACCCAATTTTCAATTTTCCAAATTTTTAATTTTTGACCCCCGGGACTCTACACCCGCCTAACCTACCAAATGCCCTTGAAACTACCCAAAATTTCCGAAATCACCTAAATTACCCAAAATTCCTCAAGACCAATCCTAAACATTTTCTCCCCACTCAAATTGATCATCCATAACCAAAAATACCAAAAATTCCAAAAATACCTCCCAATACCCTCCAAATACCCAAAATACCCCTCTTAGCCAAAAAAATCCAAAAATTCAGAAAATTCCCAGAAAATTCTAGAAAATCCCAAATATTCCCAATTTCATTTTGTTCAACTACATCATGGGCCAATTTTGTCAATTTACCCCACTTTTATTAAAACCCCTAATTTGACCCATTTTAACCCAAAGTAAACCCAATGTCAAACCAAACCTACCCAATTGACCCAAATTCTGGTCCAATTCAATTCTAAACTTCAATTAAACATCCCCAACTCCAATCTAGACCAAACCCAAGCCCAATTTGATTGACATTGGGATCCAATTTCACTTTTGGCCTTAAAGCCCAATTTGGACCCATGACCCAAACTTAGCCCAAACTCACCCAATTCAACTCCAATTAACCCCAAATCTTTTCTAAATCTTTCTTAACATTCCCACAAGCAAAACACTAACATGATTTGCCCAAAATTTAGACCCAAAACCCACTCAAATTCAACCCAAAGCTAAAAGGCCCAATTTTAACCTAAACCCAAACTTAACCCAAATGAGCCCAAATCCCAAAATCAAAACCTAACCAAAGCCAAAAACTCTTTGAAACACTCCCATAAACATTTCCCAACATTAATTTTACATCAATTTCAACTCTAGCCCAACTTTGGCCCATGGTAGCCCATTTTGGCCCACCTTAGCCTCTTTACCAAAAAGGCCCATATCCAACCCAATTCAAACCCAAATCACCTCAAATTTGTTTCAAACCACTCATGACACATCCCTAAACCAAACTCAACAATTATTTGGCCCAAGCCTTTACCAAAATTTCATCCCAAAATCCATTTTAAAATTCAAAAGCCCACTTTCCTAAACCATTTTAAAAGCCCATCTAAAACCATTTCAATGAGCCCAAAATCTACCCTAAAGCCCACATGACATTCCCATTTGCCATCCACTTAATCAAAGCCATTCCCTAAGTTCTAATCACATCATCAAATAATTCCAAATTAAGCCTCATGCCAAATCACCCCTAAAATACCAAAATTTTTCTTAAATCCATTTCCATGAAATTGACTCAACTTTTCCCAAGCCAAAGACAAGCCATGAAGCCATGCATGAGCCACATGGAAGCCATGAGAGCCTCTTTACATGTCACCATGCCATTTTGGGCAAAAGGAGGAAACTCTTTCCTTAATTCCTAAAGGTGATTAACCACTCCCATGATTCCCCTTAACCATGCTTATGCCTAATTGTACTTGGATGGTGACCTTTCCCCACTAATCAAGCCGACCTAAACCACCTTCTCTTCAACTCCAAACTAGCCATGGGGAGGTGCACCAAGCCCAAAAGGATGGGTTGACCCATTTGGAGCCAAAATGCCCTCTTCCCCATTCCATTCCAAGCCATCCCCTTTACACATGGCAAGACCCACTGAATTCACTAACTTCAATCCCCGACCTCCCCGGCCTCGAGGGTGACCCTCGCTCGCCGGCCAGCCCACCGGGCCGCCGGAAAACGCCATGGCCGAGACATGGGGAGGAGCCAAACCTTGGAATTCCACCTCGCTCGAGCCGCCCCATGCCCAATGGCCACCATAGCCGTTCTTCCCATGCCCAGAGCAGCTCGATCTCAACCCTCGCCATCCCTCGCGAGGCTCTCCAGCCACCTCTATTTAAACCCGACCCCTCACGGCCATGGAGGAGAGTTGCATAAACCTTGCCGAAACTCGCCAAAATTGTTCCAAACCCTACTCCACACTTAGAGGAGTTGATCCCCAATGTCAATTTGCCCTAATCCCCATCGACGTAATCCAATTTCTCAACCGAAATTTCACCCAAAACCAGGACATCTCCTCACAGTGAGCCAATTCCCAAATTGATTGGTCCTACACCTTCACTCGGACCAAGGGAAGAAGTTTCCCACCGAAAGCCCCATCTCCAGAGCCACCTAGCTTGCTCCAGCCTCCAAGCTTTGTGATCGACCGTGGTCACTTTCATAGCTAGACAATTCACTGTGCCAAGGGACTTCATCCGGAGCTTACTTGGACCCAATCGAAGGTGACACAACTCTCGCATCGAAGCTTCACTTCTCCGAGCAAAGGTATGGACTCCCTCTTCTTCCCGAGCTTCCGCAGATTCTCATTTTAATTTGAGTCAATTTAAATGCATGTTTACCGTATGATGTGTTCGTCTCTTCAAGACGAATCCATAGAGCATAAGAACACGAAAATCCATCGAGAATCGAGTGAGTTCTTAGGGTTAGAGTGTGGACGGTCACGGATCGCACCCGCCGTAGACGATGACCGAGAACCGTCGGATCGCGCGTGTATCGGATGGACGGCTCGGATCGCGTCGGACCGGCAGATGGTGCGTGAACCGCGGGGCCCCGGCAGCCGAGTCGGATGGCGGCATCGAACGGGAGCGCGCCGCGTGGTCGTTCGGAGATGCCGAGAATGACACGGCGCCGCGTGGATATGTAGGAAATTAGGGATTTTTCTCGATTTATTTAAATACCGTAACTTTAAAAATCCATATCTTTGTGTAGAAAAATCACAAAAATAAAATAAAAATACCTCTCGCTCGAATGAACGAGGAGAATAATGCGGAAAAGAAATTAATTTATTTTGTCCAGATATTTTATTTTTAATTAATTATTTACTCCCCGCATTGTTTTAATTCTCCATGTATTCATACAATTCACCATGGCATGAGACCATAGGGCAGTTAAGCCTCCGAACTTAGGAACATTCCCCGAATTTTCCAAGGTCGAGGCCATCTCTCGTGAAAAGTTATTGATTTTTCAAATGCATGTTGTCGTTTTGAGTATTTTAATTCCAAAAATTAGCATGTTGTGAAATAAATTCTAGGAAAATTTGGTGATGTTCCTTATGACCGGAGAACCCTAGGAAAAATAGGACTTGAGTTAATTCACTTAAGATAACCCTAATTGGCTTAAACATCCAAAATAGACCCCTAATTAATTAGAGCTAACCATACATCAAATTGACTTGAAATCAATTCTCTACTGACCTTTATGATCGGAGGAACCCACCATAAAAATTTCAAGTCAATTGGACTTGGTTAGCCCTACTAAATGGGTTGATTAAGCCACTTAGTCATTTTAAACTTTAAAAATTCATAACTTTCAAAATACCTTTCAAAAATTCACCAAATTGATTTTGGAGCCTCTCTGATATCAGGGGAATTTAAAAAAATTAAAATTTCAATTTTCTAAAAAAGTTAATTTTTTAGTATTATTTTAATATTTAAATAATTAAAAATAATAAAAATCACAAAAATAATAAAATTCACCAAAATGTCATATTTTGAAATATAATCACTTAGGAATAAACCCCATATTTTTCTTAGGTCTATTTAATGAGATATTAAATTTTAAAGCCTTAGGGTAATTTTAAAATTAAAAAATGTATTTTCTAGCATTTTCACTAAAATAATTATAATAAATCAAAGAAAAATCAGAAAATTGTAAAATTTGGTTCTCTGGAATCCTTGATATCAGAGAGAATTTTAAAAATTATAAAATTCATTTTTCAACTTATACTTTATTTTTAAATTAATTAATACTCCAGAACTTAAAATAATTCTAATAAATAAAATATAATTCAAAAAATCACAAAGATTGGTCCAAGTGGTCCTCTGGTCATTAGGAATGTCCCATAATTTTCTTAAGGACAGAAATTTTCCCTTGGTCATATTATTAAATTTTCCTTGGAAATCCTTATTTTCCACCAAAAATAATTATATAAATAAATTAAATGCAGAAAAATCACATTTTCTTCTCTAAAGTCTTTATTGACATATGAGTGAAGTAACATAAAAATTTCAAGTTCATTTGAGCTCAATTTAGTGAGTTATGAAATTATTAGGCTTGTAGGGCAAAATGGTAATTAAAATCTTAACCCTTTAATTAAGACTTTAGGCTTAATGAAATTAATAGGCAAAATATTTGATTTTAACTTGATTTGGATGATTGAAATTTAGATAATTAAAGGGTAGAAACCTACTAAACAATTTAAAATAATTGAAATAAACCTTAATTAAATAATTATTTAAATTTGGAAGAATAATAAAATTGGAATTATTAAAATAGGGATATTATTAGGAGGAGATTTATTCTTTAATTTAAAAATCCCTAAATTAATCATCCCAATAATATTTAATTCCTAATTAAAATGATAATCCAAGTTTAAGATTTAAAATGCTAAAAGACTTAATCATTAAATTAAATTAAAGTTAAATCATTTAAAACAAATTCCTTTAAAATTAAAAATTAAATTAAAAATTAAGAATTAAATTAAACTAAATTAAACTAAATTAAATTAAATTAAATTAAATTAAATTAAATTAAATTATATTAAATTAAATTAAATTAAATTAAATTAAATTAAATTAAATTAAATTAGATTAAATTAAATTAAATTATATTATATTAAATTAAATTAAATTAAATTAAATTATATTATATTATATTAAATTAAATTAAATTAAATTAAATTAAATTAAATTAAATTAAATTAAATTAAAAGTAAATTAAATTAAATTAAATTAAATTAAATTAAATTAAACTAAATCATATTACATTAAATTAACTTAAGTTAAATTAATTTAAATTAAACCACATTAAACTAAATTAAGTTAAATTAAATTAAATTGAGTTAAATATAAAGACATGAAGAATTCAAAAATAAGTCTAAAATAACTTGAACACTATTCCAAACTTAAATCATTAATTTGAACTTAAATTTGAATCACAAATCATTAAATATCATTTTGCCCTTAGGAGTTTTTACTATTATAACTCCTAAATGGAGTATCAAGTGAAATGACACTTCACTCATAAGGATATTCAAACATCCTAATTTACTAAGCAAGAAATAAAACTTAACTCGAGCACCTCGGATGATTAATTCACTTGAACAATAGAACTCATTTGGACTTAAGACAATTCCTGAAATATTGAAAAGATGTTTAAGATTCGTCTTAAACACTTCCTCAATATGATGGAATGTCCTTAAGAACAAATTGAGCTTAGTTGTTCTTCGGTGAAGAAAATCATCCTTAAAACCAAAATCGAAGACCTAGAAGTCATAGGAGACGACTAGCTATAGGATTAGGAACTTGGTAGAAAACCATAACCTTTCCCTTAGTTTTACCTAGGAACTTACTTTAAATGCTTAAATATTCTAACTGTGTTTTAAGTGCAGCTTGGGATGACGGGAAGGCCCTCCAGGTATGCTTTTATTTTATTGTGATTTACTTTACGGCAATTTATTTAATCGCGTTGCACTTTACCTTTCTTGCATGATAAACAACAGTTGCATGAAAACCTACACCTTTAGGACGTAAACCAAAACTCGAAACCCATAACTAAATTAAAAGACACTACAAGATAAAATTCACCGCCACAACATTCAAAATATAAAATAACTCAAAATTTAATCACAAACAAAACAACAAAACTACAACTACAACTAAATTAAAACGTGTCATCGAATGATCGGGAATACCTCGGATGATGTAACCCACGTGTTGCTAACGGGATTTCCCACGGTCTAAATGAAAGTGCGGAACTCATTTAGTTGAGTTTAGCAAATTCATCCGGACTAAGTGAATTCGATGAAAATAACGGTGCGCGGATGACGTAACCGTGGGATCTTAATCGGTTCCGTTTAATCAACTTTAAGATTTGTTTTAATTAAAACATAAAAAACACTTGGAAATTAAGACTTTCTTTAAAACCAAACACTTCTCTCATCTCCCGATTTATGATTTCTAAAACTAAACCTCTCGCAACAATAAGGAGCTCTGAGCATGGTGGGCAACGACGGCCATCGTCGTCAGCAAAACCGAAATCTACATCGCAAAACTTTCTTAGAATTAAATAACCAAGCCATAGGACTTCGAGGTAGTTTTCCTAGGGCAACATAAATCCTCAACTCTTCGTTAGGCATTCGTATGATCATATCATGTAAATTAAGCCCTAACCGGTCTTAGGATTTCCGAGGTAGTCGTCCGATACGATATAAACCCTCACATCTTCGAGGCTATTTGTATGATTTTATCATACGAATATAAGTCCTAACTAATTAAAATTGGCAGGATCAAAATACTAAATAAACATTAGGACCTTCCTAAATTCAAGCCAAACAATAGGATAGTCGAGAAATTACCAAAGTTCGCTTTGGATCTGTGATTTCTCCTACCCTTCTTCCTTTGGACTCCTAAAATAAAATGTTCCAAATTTGATCCATTCCCTATTGAAATTCAAAGATTCAATCCTCGAAAACTTAAACTTTGAAATTCTTAAGAGTAGAACTACCGATTATTATCGAGAGTTTTCTTAGGTGATTTCCGTCACTTAAGATGTAATTAACTATAGGGGCTTGCCCTTATAGGGAACTTTAAGAACCTGTGTAATATAAGCCCCGTTTAATTTTTCATATTAAACAGGGGAACTTGTCGGCTTATAAAATTGGTTCGCAGCACCAAACGGATGTCACAAACCTCTCTAGTTTATTTAATCGAGCCCCATCATCAAGCAATGTGTCTATTCTTCGGGATAGATACACGGCTTGTGGTGCGGCGCTCGTTTATATAAACTATTCTGGATGTGAGATCGGCTTGATTTCATATCATAAAATTTTGAAATTTAAAATTATTTTCAAAATCAAATACTACTTTTCAAATTATTTATTTAAATTAAATTAAAAATACGCCGACAATTTCTGTAGGCGACCCCCTTTTCAAAATAAAACACATAACCTAAAAATATGCCGACACGTAGATGCTCACTTTGGCTGGTAGCTTCCTAAGATGGGCTAGCACGTTATAATCCACTTTGTTACCAGGCTCTTCAATTTCTTCCGGAATGGGTAATTCTTCCGCTGGGATTGGCTCTTCCTGAGCAACCACCTGCTTTCCTTTATCCTTTGGACCCATTCTCAGGGGTAGAACTTTTCCACTTCTTAGATTAACTTCTGTTATTTCTTCCGAATCTACCAGTGTCTCCTCTTGAATTGGAACGACTAGCTCTTCTATAGTTGCTTCGGTGTCTGATAGCTCTAATTCTATCGTGATCGGAGCTCCTTGGAATTCACAAACAGACTCGTCGCTTCTTGAGCTTTAGTAGTCATTCTTGTGAATGTCTCTTTATTCGTCAGGGTCATCGAGGTTTTGTATGATTTGAGAATCGTTATTCGTATCGAAATCGAGATCCGGATTAGGTTGGTTATCGTTAGTTACGTAATGGTTAGAAACAGTCAAAATGTAGCCAACACCATAACTCTTAACATTATAAGATCCCGCCTGGGTGAGCAAATAATCATACAGAGTCAGAGGTCTGAGGGATTTCTCCCCCGAATCAGAAACAACCATCCTGGGAAAAGCAACCCCTACTCTATCCTTCGGAGCCTCAGTTTTCTCTTCTTTCACGATCTTCTCCTCCTTCTGGGGTGGTTCTTCAATTGCAAGCGATAATGCCAGCTTAACATGTTTCAAACTCTGAGTTGAAGCGCACACCGAAGCGGTCTGGATGTGATCCAAAATTTTCTTCGAAGATTTTATCCAGATAGTACTCCATCCATCATCGGTCACGTACGGGTTTATCAGAACTATAGGATCCATTGAAATAACATTGATATAACTTCCTTTTTGGGGCTCCTTCATGTATTCCTTCGGGATCATTATGTTCCCTTTCTGAAGATTGTCCTCGAGCCAATTCTTGATGGTAAAGCAGTCTTCTATCTTATGTCCGAGCATTCTATGGTAGGGACAGTAGTTCAGATGATCTTTCTTGTCGACTTTTTCTGGCTTCCTGAGCTTTGGCAGCTGAAAGTTAGGTGTCTTAATCAAACTGCAAAACATCTTGGCCACTGCTTCAGTCTTGAAGGGGTATTCCTTATTCAAAAGTTCCTTCAAGGCACACGGTGGACGAGGCGGTGGTTGATCATGCTGCCATGATTGATAGTTCGGTCGAGGCTGTTGATAGCTCTGCTGAGGTTAGTGATAGATCTGCTGAGGTTGCTGTTAAATCCGTTGCGGTGGTTGATAACTTGGTGGTTGCCACTCTGGCTGTATCTGTACTGGCTGTTTACCTTTATCCACTGCCTTGACGATTCCGGATTTCTTCTCGAATACTTTCACTGGCTTCTGCTTATCAGCTTTATCAACGAAAGTCAGTTGTTTCGCCTCCTCATGCAAGCTCCCGTCTTTGCTAAGCAACTTTGCGAAGATCTTAATTGTGAATCCTTTAAGGAGAAGTGCTTTGGGCCGTGGATGCTCTTCAGTAGGGTACCGACTGCATGCTGTTCCTGAAGTTGTGGTTCACACTTCATGTTTAAATTCCTCCACCGAAGTATGTAATCTACCAGGTTTTTGTTCGATTTCTATTGCTCCACCACTAGATCACCGATAGTGATGTGGTGCCGGGCCCCAACAAACCGCTTAACGAAAAGGTTCTCCAATTCTGAATAGGTCTTGACTAAACCGTTCGGCAATTATGCGACCAATCGAAGGCAATCCCTGAAAAACTGCTGACGAACTAACAAAAGTGCAAAGCGTCGCTCCCACCGGCATTGTAGAAACTAGCACGAAAATGTGCGACATGCTGCCGGGGGTTTCCCGTACCGTCAAAAGTTTTAAACAGAGGTGGTACAAAGCCTTTCGGGTACTGGACTGCATCAAACTATTCAGGGTAAGG
The DNA here is from genome assembly GCA_022702705.1 of Papilionanthe hookeriana x Papilionanthe teres. Taxonomy (NCBI): domain Eukaryota; kingdom Viridiplantae; phylum Streptophyta; class Magnoliopsida; order Asparagales; family Orchidaceae; genus Papilionanthe; species Papilionanthe hookeriana x Papilionanthe teres. The sequence goes on along the minus strand of CM040423.1, from coordinate 139,006,936 downwards.
TCTACCCGTCTGAATAGATGCTCCACTCTTAGACTGGGTTAAGGCTTCTCGCACCTGCTGTTCCACCATATTCTTAATATCTTTTTTGGGAATCATGCTTTGCACTGAATCCTTCTTTGGCTGTTCATCTTCGTTGACGGATGTAACTTCTTTTCCTCCATCTACAATGTGAATGATCTCTGGGGGTGTTTCCTTCTGAGGTTGAAGCTGACTCTGGAGATTGGCTAAGGCGGCCGCCATCTCCTCCATCTTCTTTGCCATCTGAGAGATTCTGTCATCCTTTTTTTGAAGATGTGCTATCATTGCTTCTGGTTCGTCTCTTAATGAAGTTGACGGAGCTCCCTGCAGAGCTGACGAATCTCGGGTCTTGACCATATTGATGTCAAAAAATTCTTCATCCGTGAACTCTGATGAACCCACTTCATTTCCCAATCCTTTTCTTCTTTCCCTTGCCAACCGTCGGATATCGGTTCTTAGCTTTCCTATAGCATCCTTAAGTGGTCTTTTCCAAACGGTCTCGCGGTTGTCCGGCGATGACTGTTGAACTTCATTTCCAGGAGTTTCCTTTAAAGCTGCAGCACTTTCCTCAGATTCAGGTTCTCTGAAGAGACTTCTCTTCCCAGAGCGCTCCGTTGGTATCAGTTCGGCAATAATAGGTTGCCACACCATCCTTCTTGCAGTAGGTGACCTAGGACCAGATGGTCTGTCGGCTGTACGTCGGTAGGAGGTGTGTTCCCTAATATGGTGACCTGATACGACAACAAGCAAACTCCTCTTACTAGCTCGTACTTTCTTCTTTGGCCTTTCTGTGGCAGTGATAGGGTCTACTCGTGGTCCAAGGCGAGATCTAACTAGTACTCGTCCCATTCTTCTTAGAATCTCTGACACGGGGCATCCCTCTTTTTTGGCTAACTTCTCCACTACGGCTCGCAATCGGGTAAGCGGCGTAGCCTTCATCTTCTTTCTCTTACAATCACTGTAGTATGCAGGTAAGGGTAACGCAGCGGCAATCCTTCGGGCATCTTCCTCGTCAGATGCAGCAGAGAGAGGGTGGAATCTACTCCCTTCCAACAGCGGTGAGATCTCAGGCAGTTCTTCTTTTCTCTCAGGAATCTCTTCAAGAAAGGCAGCTTCAGCAGCCTTGGTCCTTCTGATCTTAGAAATCTTTCTGTTCTTATTCCTTCTTTGTGTCAGAGTTAAGGGTGCAAACCTATAACTGGACCCTATTTCAAAAACATATGGTATTGCAGCAAAGTCTGAGCCTTCCACGGTAGCAGGCTCATAATTGTCTTGGATTTCTTTCCCTATTAGTTTGGCGGGAGCCGGGGTAGGTGCAGAGATGACCAGACTGGTGGGGGTAGAGATGACAGTCCTGGGGGTAGCAGTCAACCTCCTATGAACAACCATATTTCTCTCAACTGGGAACTTTCACAGGGGAGGGAACTCTTGAGCTGACTTCAAATTGAACTCAATCATGGGTTCCATGATCTCCGGTACTTTGTCCATTAGTGCGAAAAGAGTAACACCTGTGAACTTAATGTCCGTGTTGTCAAATCCCTGTCCAAGGCGAATGATCCCATTGTCAGGCAGCTCATCCTTATAGACATCAAAGTCCATTCCATTGGTGAAGGAGAAAATCAGCTTCGGTGCAGACATCTTTTGCAGGGTAGAATCCGAACGTCGATCCCGAATTATGCTTCCTTCCGTCACAAAACTCTTTAGAATTGAAAAAGAATTTCTCCACAAAGAGCCCGAACACATTTTCATTATATATATATATATATATATATATATATATATATATATAAATATATATATTCTTAGTTTTATTTACAAGGTATTTCGTATTCCGTTTTATTCGTGTATTTGCGATTTTAAAAGAGTTTGTTTATTAAGGGGTTGTTTATTAGAGGGTTTACTTGTTAAGAACGAAACAATTAAAGGAGGAAGGTTATAGAGAAGGTAAGGGACCCAATCCGGAATTGGAAAGGAAGAGAAAGTCTCGTAAGTCTTCTCAACTCGAAGGACCGCTCCTAAGATAACACCTATTGGGGGTCTACCTCGCCACTTTGGAGAGGTAACAAAAGGAGGATTTTAGAACCTCTCTTTTTAGGGGTGTCTAAACAGTGGCTCCAAAATCCAAGAAGAGTTGAGCATACCTGTTCAAGATAGAAATGAACAAGATATGTCAACGGAAGAATGGTAGTTTGATCCACCAGGGGCATGAACTTACTACCGATTTATGAAAGCAAAACCATCTGATCAAGATGGAGAGAGGAACTATTCCCCAGCGGAGTCGCTAGAAGCTGTCGGCATATTTTTAGGTTAATTGTCTTGAAAAAGGGGGTCGCCTACATAAATTGTTGGCAAATTTTAAATTTTAAATTTTAAATCTAATTTACATATATATATAATTTAGAAAGTAACATTTGATTTTGAAAATAATTTTAAGTTTGAAAATTATAAGATATGAAATCAAACCGATCTCACATCCCAAATAGTTTATATAAACAAACACCGCACCACAAACCATGTTTCTATCCCGAAGAATAGACACACTGCTTGATGATGGGGCTCGATTAAATAAACTAGAAGATTTGTGATATCCGTTTGGTCCGCGAACCAATTTTATAAGCCGACAAGTTCCTCTACTTAATATAAAAGAATTTCTCCAAAAAGAGTCCGAACACATTTTCATTATATATATATATATATATATATATATATATATATATATATATATATATATATATTCTTAGTTTTATTTACAAGGTATTTTCAGATTCTATTTTATTTGTGCATTTGCGATTTTAAAATAGTTTGTTTATTAAGGGGTTGTTTATTAGAGGGTTTACTTGTTAAGAATGAAACAATTAAAGGAGGAAGTTTATAGAGAAGGTAAGGGACCCAATCCAAAATTGGAAAGGAAGAGAAAGTCTCGTAAGACTTCTCAACTCGAAGGACCGCTCCTAAGCTAACACCTATTGGGGGTCTACCTCACCTTTTGGAGAGGTAACAAAAGGAGGATTTCAGAACCTCTCTGTTTAGGGGTGTCTAAACAGTGGCTCCAAAATCCAAGAAGAGTTGATCATACCTGTTCAAGACAGAAATGAACAAGATATGTCAACGGAAGAATGGTAGTTTGATCCACCAGGGGCATGAACTTACTACCGATTTATGAAAGCAAAACCATCCGATCAAGATGGAGAGAGGAACTATTCCCCAGCGGAGTCGCTAGAAGCTGTCGGCATATTTTTAGGTTAATTGTTTTGAAAAAGGGGGTCGCCTACAGAAATTGTTGGCAAATTTTAAATTTTAAATCTAATTTACATATATATATAATTTAGAAAGTAACATTTGATTTTGAAAATAATTTTAAGTTTGAAAATTATAAGATATGAAATCAAACCGATCTCACATCCCAAATAGTTTATATAAACGAACACCGCACCACAAACCATGTTTCTATCCCGAAGAATAGACACACTGCTTGATGATGGGGCTCGATTAAATAAACTAGAAGATTTGTGACATCCGTTTGGTCCGCGAACCAATTTTATAAGCCGACAAGTTCCTCTACTTAATATAAAAGAATTTCTCCAAAAAGAGTCCGAACACATTTTCATTATATATATATATATATATATCTTAGTTTTATTTACAAGGTATTTTCAGATTCTGTTTTATTTGTGCATTTGCGATTTTAAAAGAGTTTGTTTATTAAGGGGTTGTTTATTAGAGGGTTTACTTGTTAAGAATGAAACAATTAAAGGAGGAAGTTTATAGAGAAGGTAAGGGACCCAATCCAAAATTGGAAAGGAAGAGAAAGTCTCGTAAGACTTCTCAACTCGAAGGACCGCTCCTAAGATAACACCTATTGGGGGTCTACCTCACCTTTTTGGAGAGGTAACAAAAGGAGGATTTTAGAACCTCTCTGTTTAGGGGTGTCTAAACAGTGGCTCCAAAATCCAAGAAGAGTTGATCATACCTGTTCAAGACAGAAATGAACAAGATATGTCAACGGAAGAATGGTAGTTTGATCCACTAGGGGCATGGACTTACTACTTATTTATGAAAGTAAAACCATCTGATCAAGATGAAGGGAGGAACTATTCCCCAGCAGAGTCGCTTGAAGCTGTCGGCATATTTTTAGGTTAAGTGTTTTGAAAAAGGGGGTCGCCTACGTAAATTGACGAGCAAATTTTAAATTTTAAATTTAATTTAAATATATATATATATAATTTAGAAAATAACATTTGATTTTGAAAATAATTTTAAGTTTGAAAATTTTAAGATATGAAATCAAACCGATCTCACATCCCAAATAGTTTATATAAACGAACACCGTACCACAAACCATGTTTCTATCCCAAAGAATAGACACACTGCTTGATGATGGGGCTTGATTAAATAAACTAGAAGATTTGTGACAAATGTTTGGTCCGCAAACCAATTTTATAAGCCGACAAATTCCCCTACTTAATATAAATGAATTAAGCAGGGTTTATACTACCTGAGTTCTTAAAGTTCCTTATAAGGGCAAGTCATGATAGTTAATTACATATCAAATGACGGGGATTATTTAAGGAAACTCTTGATAATAATCAGTGGTTTTGCTCTCAAGAATTTCAAAGTTTAAGGTTTTCAAACAATTGGATTTTGGAAATTTCAAAAGGGAATGGATTAAATTTGAAAGAATTATTTTTTAGAGTCCAAAGGAAGAAAGGTAGGAGAAGCTGAGGATCCAAGAGGAACCTTGGCAACATCCAAACTATTCTATTGTTTGGTTTCAATTTGAGATAATTTATTTGATATTTTATCCTGCCAATTTTAGTTAATTAGGACTTATATTTGTATGACATAATCACACAAATAGCATTGAAGATGTGAGGGTTTATGACGTACCAAACGACTACCTTGGAGTCCTAAAACCGGTTAGACTTAATTTGCATAATATGATTATGCAAATGCCTAACAAAAAGTTGAGGATTTATGTTACACTAGGCAAACTACCTCAAAATCCTATGGCTTGGTTATTTATACTAAATAATGATTTTGCTGAAGTAGACACAAGTTTTGCTGATGAAGATGGTCGTGCTGCCCACAGTGCTCCAAGCTCCTCGTTGTTGCAGAGGTTTAGTTTTAGAAAGTGGCAATCAAGAGACGAGATAAGTGTTTTGGTTTAGAAAAGTCTTAAGGTTCAGATGTCTTAATGTTTTAATTAAAACAAATCTTAAAGTTGATTAAGCAGAACCGATTAAGATCCCACGGTTCTGTCATCCTGACACCGCTATTTTCATCGAATTCACTTAGTCCAAATGAGTTTGCTAGACTCAACTGAATGAGTTCCACACTTTCATTTAGACTGTGTGAAATCTCGTTAGCAACACGTGGGTTACATCATCCGAGGGATTCCCGATCATCCAACGAGACTTTTTAACTTAGTTTTAGTTGTAGTTTTGTTGTTCTATTTATGATTAAATTTTGAGTTATTTTATATTTTGAATGTTGTGGCGGTGAATTTTATCTTGATGTGACTTTTAATTTAGTTTTGGGTTTCAGTTTTGTGGCTATCCTAAAAGGTTTTAGTTTTCATGCAGGGTGACATTCTTGTTTAACATGCAAGTTTTTGCAAGAAAGAAAGTACAGCGCAGGTAAATAAATTGCAATAAAATAAAAGCGTACTTGGTGGGTCTTCTCGTCATTCCAGACTGCACTTAAAACACATGTCAGGACATTCAAATATTTACAAGAAACTCCTAGGTAAAGCTAAGGGAAGGTTCTGGTTATCTACCAAAATTCTAATCCTATTGCTAGTCAATTCCTATGACGTCTCACTAAACCTTTTTTAACCCCATCAATGATACACTTTAACCAAAATTGGCCACCTTACCTTGGATGGGGACTTTACCACACATGTGAGGCTGACCCAAATGATCTCACATCAGCCCAAATCAAGCCTTGGTGAGTGAACCATGCCAAAACCATGAATTGACCCAAATTGGAACAAAAATGCTCCTTACACCCATGCCATTTAAATCCTTGACTTTACACATGGCAATCCCAAATTTATTGCACCAAAATCAAACTCTGACCTTCCCTCCACCTAAACACATATTTTGAACCCACTAATCAACCCCCATGGCCACCCAAAGCTCCACCATAACCTTCCTTATTTAAACCCTGCCTCCATGGCAAAGAGGAGGAGATGAAAGATTACCTTGGGGAGACCATGCCAAATTGTTCCCAAAGCTTCGCCAAGCATTTCTAAGCTCAATTAAACCATTTCCAATTAAGGCCTCACCTCTTGGACGAATGTATCAAATTTTTTCTCCTCCAACCGCGCTTATTTTAAATTTCTCTAAATATTCACATGCTTTAAGTATATCATCACCATATAGATGTATGCTACTCAATTAGATGAGCATTTTAAAAAAAAATTCATTCAATTTCATTGAGAAACGAGTGAGATATCACGGTTTGAAGGTGGACGGTTTTGGGTGAATAGCACTACGAGAGAGGAGCAGCAGCCGTCCGATCAGGCGTGTATCTGACGGACGGCTCTGATGCAGTCGGACAGATCTTCATCCGTGAAAAGGCACCATATAGAACCCCGCTGGCCAATAGGAGAGCGACACGTGGATTGAGCGGGAAATGGATTTTTTGGATTTATTTTTGACACAAAACTTCAAAAATCATAACTTTTCCTAGAAAACTCCAAAAAATAAAATAAAAATACCCTCTTGCTCATGAAAATGAGGAGAATAATGTGAAAGTAATTTTATTTTTTATTTAATGCATATTTTATTTTTAATTAATTAAATAGTGTTTTCAATCTTTTAATTCTTCATGCCTGTAGGAGCTTCACCATAACTTGAAATTTTTATATGTTATTCTATGCATAATGTTGGATCTTTCCTGATTTTTCTAAATTCAAGAAAGATTTTCATGATGAGATATCTATTTTTCAATATTTTGCTTCAGTTTTCCTATAATAATTATAAAAATTACGATGTTGCTTAGAAAAATCTAGAAAAATTAGAGTGTGTTCCCTTTGACTAGAGAAACATTAGAAAATTATCTCATAATTTATTTCAATCAACCAAAAACTAATTTGGCCAAAACCTTAAAATGGAATTTTAATTAATTATAATTAACCACACATCAAAATAACTTGAAATCAACTCTCCACAGATCTTTAGGATACAAAGAACTTATCATAAAAATTTGAAATCAGTTTGAAATGATTAACCCCACTAATTGACTAATTAAGTCACATGGTCAAAATTAAACTTTAAAAATTCATAACTCTAAAAATACATTTCAAAAATTTACCAAATTGGTTTTGTGGGCTCTTTGGTATCAGAGGAGTTTATAAAAAATTAAAATTGGAATTTTCTAAAATTTTTCATTTTTTATCATATTTTAATATTTTAAATAATTTAAAAATAATAAAAATAATAAAAATATTAAAAATCATAAAAATGTCATATTTTGACTCCTAATCACTTAGGAATAAACCAAATATTTTTCAAAAGTCTCAAAGTAAAGATATTGAATTTTAAATGCTTAAAACAATTTTTAATATTAAAAAATGTACTTTCCAACCTTTTCACTAAATTAATTCCAATAAATCAAAAAAAATTATAAAATTGTAAAATTTGTTTCTATAAACTCCTTGAGGTCAGAGAGATTTAAGAAAAATATAAAATTCATTTTTCAACTTTAATTTTATTTTATAATTAATTAACATTACAAAAATCAAAATAATTATAATAAATAAAATATAATTCAAAAAATCACCAAAATTGGTCCAAGTGGTATTCTAGTCATTAAGAACATCCCATAATTTTCTTAAGGACAGAAACCTTACTTTGGTCATGTTGTTGAATTTTCCTTGAAATCCCTTATTTTTCACTAAAAATAATTATATAAATAAATTGAATTCAGAAAAATCACATTTTCTCCTCTAATGTCTTAATTGACATGTGAGTGAGGTGACATAAAAATTTGAAGTTCATTTGAACTCAATTTAGTGAGTTATGAAATAAATAAGCCTAAAAGGGCATAAAGGTAATTAAAGAATTTAAACCCCTTTATTAAAATTTTAGGTTTAATTAAAATGAAGGGTAAAATATTTGATTTTATCTTTCTTGGATGACTGAAACTTTGGGAAATTAAAAGGGTAGGAACCCATTAATCACTTTTAATGAACCAAAATGAAACTTTAATTATTTAAACAATTTAAATTTTTGGAAGATTAATAAAAATTTGAATTATTAAAAATAAGGATATAACTTGAGAGGATATTAATCCTTTAATAAAAAAAATCCCTAAATAAATCACTTCAACAATATTTAACTTTTAATTAAGATTAAAATGATAATCCAAACTAAGTAAATTAAAAATTAAAAAAATAAATAACCCTTAAATTAAAGAAAAAGTTCAAAATATTTTATAGTTTAATAAAAAAAATTAAATTAAATTAAATTAAATTAAATTAAAAAAATTAAATTAAATTAAATTAAATTTAAAAAAATTAAAATTAAATTAACATTTTAACAATTAAGTTAAGCTAAATTAAAAAAAATATTTAAATTAAATTAAATTAAACTAAATTAAATCAAATTTAAGTTTAATTAAGTTAGCATCATTCAATAATAAAAGTAAAACAAATTTAAAACATTAAGATCACTTAAAGTATAAAGATTTAAACCAAAAAATAATTTGAACACTATTCCAAACTTAAAATTATTAATTAAAACCTCATAATTAAATTAAATCACTTTGAACCATTAACTCAAACTTCAAATTAATAATGATTAAAATTCTCAATAAACCAACATGCCCTTAAAGGCTTTAATTATTATAACTCTTAAATAGAGTATTAAGTGAGATGTCACTTCATTTATCAGGTAATCAAATTCCCAAGTTCACTGAGCAAGAGATAAATTTTAACTAAACTCCTGGATGATTAACTCACCTGTGCTACTAAATTTACTTGGACTCAAAATGATCTCGAAAATATTGAAAAGATGTTTAGGACTCGTCCTAAGAACTTTCTCAATATGATGAGATGTTTTAGAAGAACAATTGAATTTAATTGTTCTTTGATGAAGAAAATCATCCTTAAACAAAACACAAGAGCCTAGACGTTATAGGAATTGACTTGTGATAGGAGTAGGATTTGGTAGACAACCAAAAGCCTTCCCTTAGCTTTACCTAGGTATTTGTTAAAATATTTAAATGCCTTAACATGTGTTTTAAGTGCAGCTTTGGATGACCGGAAGACCCTCCAGGTACGCTTTTATTTTATTGCAATTTACTTTATTGTAATTTACTTACATTGACTGTACTTTACTTTTTCTTGCATGTTAAACAAGATTGTTGCATGAAAATTGAAACCTTCTAGGATAGCCATAAAACTGAAACCAGAACTAAATTAAAAGTCACCACAAGATAAAATTCACCGCCACAACATTCCAAAATATAAAACAACTCAAAATTTAATCACAAACAGAACAACAAAACTACAATTATAACTAAATAAAAACGTCTCGTTGAACGATCCGGAATACCTCAGATGATGTAACCCACGTGTTGCTAACAGGATTTCCCACGGTCTAAATGAAAATGTGGAACTCATTCAGTTGAGTTTAGCAAATTCATCTGGACTAAGTGAATTCGATAAAAAATAGCGGTGTCGCGATGACGGAACCGTGGGATCTTAATCGGTCCTGCTTAATCAACTTTAAGATTTGTTTTAATTAAAACATTAAACCATCTCAATTTTTAAGATTTCTAAACCAAAACACTTCTCTCATCTCCTGATTTTCACCTTCTAAAACTAAACCTCTGCAACAACAAGGAGCTCGGAGCATGGTGGGCAACACGGCCATCGTCATCAGCAAAACGCAGGTCTACTTCAACAAAACTTTCTTAGAATTAAATAACCAAGCCATAGGATTTCGAGGTAGTTTACCTAGTGTAACATAAATCCTCAACTTTTTGTTAGGCATTTGCATAATCATATTATGTAAATTAAGCCCTAACCAGTTTTAGGACTCCGAGGTAGTCGTTCGGTACGACATAAACCCTCATATCTTCGAGGCTGTTTGTGTGATTATATCATACAAATATAAGTCCTAATTAATTAAAATTGGCAAGATTGAAACATTAAATAAATTCTCAAATTGAAACCAAACCATAGGATAGTTTGGAAAGTTGCCAAGATTCTTCTTGGATCCTCAGCTTCTCCTACTTCTCTTCCTTTGGACATCTAAAATAAATTGTTCCAAATTTGAGTTAATCCCTTTTGAAATTTCCAAAATCCAATTGTTTGAAAACCTTAAACTTTAAAATTCTTGAGAGCAAAACCACTGATCATTATTGAGAGTTTTCTTAAGTGATTCCCGTCATTTAAGATGTAATTAACCATAGGGTCTTGCCCTTATAGGGAACTTTAAGAACCCAGGTAATATAAACCCTGCTTAATTTCTTTATATTAAGCAGGGGAACCTGTCGACTTATAAATTTGGTTTGCAGACCAAACGGATGTCACAAATCTTCTAGTTTATTTAACCAAGCCTCATCATCAAGCAGTGTGTCTATTCTTCGGGATAGATATACAGCTTGTGGTGCAGTGCTCATTTATATAAACTATTTGGGATGTGAGATCGGTTTGATTTCATATCTTAAAATTTTCAAATTTAAAAATTATTTTCAAAATCAAATACTGCTTTCTAAATTATATGTATATTTAAATTAAATTTAAAATCTTAAAAAAATATGCCGATAACTTCCTCCAAGTCCGATTTCAAGCTTTGGTGTACAGAGCAGATAGGTGGCCTGGTAAGGGGGCTTCCACCGAGGAACTTCCTCTCTTGGTCTGGTGATGGTGTACGGTTGATCAATTTGGGATTTTGCTCACTGTGGTGAAGTGTCTTATTTTGGCCTGAGAATTGAGCTCTGAAATTGAGCTCAATCAATGGGGATGAGGGCAGGAGAACAATGGGGAACTTCTTCTCTGTGTTAGGGGGAGAATTTAGGCCACTTGGATAGAGGTTTTGAGAGACTTTGGTTCAGCCAAACTTTTGGCCGTGGAGGTGAGGAGTTTAAATAGGAGGGGCCATGGCTAAGCTCAGGGGAAGTTAGTGCTTGGAATCAACTGCCTAGGTCAAGGGAAGAAGAGCCACAGTGACAATTGGGGTTGGGACAACTCAGCAAGGTAAAATTTGAAATTTTGTCTCACATGGAGCTCTCAACCATGGAATTTTCCGGCGAGCCAGGTGGTGGTCCCGCCATGGTCCAGTCACCATCTTGACCAGTGAGGTCAGGGGTTGACTTTGGTGCAAGCAATGGAGGTTGGCCATGTGTAAAGAGCTTGATTTAAGTGGAATGGGGGGAGAGTGGATTTTGGGTCCAAATGGGTCAATGCATGGGTTTGGGTTTGGTGCACCCACCAAGGGGACTTTGGGTGTTGTGGGGGTCAGGTGAGTCAGCTGGCTTAGTGGGGAGAAGTCACAATCTAAGTACAATTAAGTTTAAGCAAGATTCAGAAGAGTCATGAAAAGGCTTAATCAACCTTAAGATAATCATTAAATGACTTCCTCCCTTTGCCACTTTGGGTATGGTGAGGTGTAAAGTGGCTTCCATGGCTCTCATGTAGCTTGTGCATGGCTTCTTGGCTCACATTTGGCTTGATAATGGCTTGGCTTAATTTCATGAAAATAGGTTTTAGAAATTTTGACATTTAGGGGTAATTTTGCTTGAGGCTTGTTTTAGATTTATTTGATGATTGATTTAGAACTTAGGGGATGATATCAATTAAAGGGATGATGAGAAGAATGCCATATGGGCTTTGGAAGAGATTTTGGGCTTTTAAATTTGATGGAAATGGGCTTTTAAAATATTTTAAGGAGATGGGATTTTTAGGTTTTAAAATAAAATTTTGGATAAAAATTTAGTAAAAGGTTGTGCCAAATAAATGTTGCATTTAGTTTAGGAATGTGTTGTGAAGGTTTTAGAAAAGATTTGGGGTTGAATTGGGTTTAATTTGGGTCTTTTAGTAATATGGTCAAAGTGGGTCAAATTGGGCTAACTTGGGCGAAAGTTGGACTAATGTTGGGTTTGATGTAAAATTAATGTTGCAAAATATTTATGGAGGTGTGAAAAAGAGTTTTCAATTATGGTCGGGTCTTATTTTTGGGATTTGGGCTTGTTTGGGTTCTTGATTGGTTTAAGCCAATTTGGGGGATTTTGGTTTGAGTTAGGCTTGGGTGAAGTTTGAGTTCAAATATTTGGTAAATTAAGTTAGAGCTTTGTTTGTGGGTATGTTAGGAAGGTTTCAAAACAAATTTGGGGAAAATTGGGTGACATTTTGGTTCAATTTGGGATGGATTGGGTTAGTTGGTCACTTTGGGCCTTAAGGGCCAATTTGGCATTTTTTGATCAAATTGGGTTAAATTGAAACAATTGGGGTATTTGGCAGTTTAAAAAAATGATGTGGATAATATTTTGGAATTTTTGGGATTTTTGAGAATTTTTTGATTTTTTGGAATTTTAGGCTATTTAGGGTACAAGGAGGGTACATGAAGGGTATTGGGGGCTATTTTTGAAAATTTTGGTATATTTGGTCATGGGTGATCAATTTGAGTGGTGGGGAATATTTAGGATTGGTTTTAAGAAATCTTGGCTGATTCAGGTAATTTTGGAAATTTTGGGTAACTTCAAGGGTATTTGGTAGGTTTGGTGGGTCTAGGGCCCCGGGGGTCAAAAATTGATAGATGTGAGTAAAATGAAACCATTTAGGTGAGCCATGAAGCCATGTTAAGCTCACAATAGCCATGAGAGGACTCATTTTAGTCACTCAATATGTTATTCCTAACCCTCTTAGCCAGGGCTTAGGGGGTGAGGCCCATCCATATGAATTTCCTACATGAGTCAGGAAGCCGAGTTGGGTAAGAGTGGTTTTAGGGTTTAGAATGTATGTGAGAGTGTAGTGTGTGCAAGCTGAAACTCACCAAGACGAGGCCACCCAGGGTAATCCCAAGGCCAAAGAATCCTATTAGAAGTCATCCTTGAACCTCCACATTTGACTTTTAACCTTCCAAATGGGCTTCGAGGTTTATGGTCATTTGTGTGGGGATCAAGAAAAGTTAAGAAGTGTTTGAATTTCTAAGTGGTGGGTCTCATTTCTAATCCTCTAGGATAGTCAAAGGGAAAACCTATGGCTAGATCCTAGGCACTAAAAGGAAAGGAAAGACCTCACCAGAAATGAGGTCAACAGAATCTAGAGTGCAAAAAGAAGTTAAAATAGAAAGGAGAAGGTGGAAATCGAAAAAGGTTCAAATAGGATTTATCCATACTTGGATTATCCTCTTGAGCTAATGAAGATAAAGGTTGAAAAGCCACCATCTCCATTTCCTCAAAGATTGAAGAAACAAAACAGGGATAACATATTTGGAAAATTTTTGGAGATCCTTAAGAAATTAATGATAAATATTCCTTTTGTTGAAGCATTAGAACAGATGCCTGACTATGCCAAGTTTATAAAGGATATTCTAAGAAATAAAAGAAAGTTTACAGATCATGAAACTGTTGCACTTAGCGAAGAGTGTAGTGCAATTATTCAGAAGAAGCTTCCGGAAAAACTTAAAGATCCTGGTAGTTTCACTATTCCGTGTGCTATAGGTGAAAATTTTTTCGGAAAAGCTTTATGTGATCTGGGAGCGAGTATTAATCTTATGCCTTTATCAACTTTCAAGAGGTTGGGAATAGGAGAAATTTCTCCTACATCTGTGACTCTTCAGTTGGCCGATCGTTCCAATACTTATCTTAAAGGAGTGGTGGAAGATGTGTTAGTCAAAGTGGATAAATTTATCTTTCCTGTGGATTTCATTGTACTTGATATGGAGGAAGATAAAGAAATCCAATCATTTTTGGAAGACCATTCCATGCTACTGGAAGAGCGGTAATTGATGTTCAAAAAAGAGAATTAATTATGAGAGTTAATGATCAAGATGTGACCTTTAATATTTTAAAATCTATGAAGTATCCCTCAATGGAAAAAGATAAAGAATGTTTTAGAATGGAGGTCTGTGATTACTTGAGAAATAATCATTTCAAAAATATATTTGAAAAAGAAGAAGAATATGAGAATATGTTTGAAGAAGAAAGTGAAGATGAAGAAAATTCAGATAGTAAGAAGAATGAAGATATGGAATATATTCAGGAGAGATTCAAAATATTAGACACTATTGAAGGTGGAGATAAAAGCTTATTTCCATCTGTCATAAAACCTCCTGAACTTGAGATGAAAATTCTCCCTAATCATTTAAAGTGTATTTTTTTAGGACAATCATCTACCTTGCCTGTTACTGTATCTTTGGAGTTAAATGATTTTCAAGAACAGAAGTTGTTGGAAACTTTAAAAAGATACAAGAAAGCTTTTGTATGGACTTTGGCAGATATTAAAGCAGTTAGTCCTCCAATTTGTATGCACAGAATTTTACTAGATGAAGAACATAAAATGAGAGTTGGTCCGCAAAGGAGACTGAATCCTATAATGAAAGAAGTAGTTAAGAAAGAGATTTTAAAATGCCTGGATGCTGGAATTATTTATCCTATTTCAGATAGTGCTTGGGTGAGTCCAATACATTGTGTACCAAAAAGGGAGGAATGAATGTTGAAGTGAATGAATGTAATGAAATTATACCCACGAGACAAATTAATGGATGGCAAATTTGTATTGACTATAAGAAATTAAATGCTGCCACCAGAAAAGATCACTTCCCTCTTCCTTTTCTCGATCAAATGCTAAATAGACTTACTGGACACAAGTACTACTATTTTTTAGATGGATATACTGGTTACCATCAAATACCTATTGCTCCTGAGGATCAAGAAAATACAACATTTACTAGCCCTTATGGAACCTTTGATTTTCGAAGAATGCCTTTTGGAATATGTAACACACCTGCAACATTTCAGAGATGTATGATGTCTATCTTCAGTAGTATGATAGATAATGGAATAAAAGTTTTTATGGATGATTTCTCTGTATTCGGGACTTCATTTGAAATTTGCCTGGAAAACTTAGCAAAAGTTTTGGAGCGTTGTGAGAAAACAAATCTTGTTCTGAATTGGGAGAAATGCCAATTTATGGTTGCAGGAGGAATTGTGCTTGAGCATAAAATTTCTGAACATGTTATGGAGGTCAACCCTGCTAAAATTAGAGTAATTGAGAGATTGTCGCCACCCACTAATGTAAGAGAGGTGAGAAGTTTCCTAGGACACGCTGGATTTTACAGGCGATATATTAAAGGTTTTTCTAAAATTACTAAACCTTTGCGTCGACTTTTAGAAAATGATAGAAAGTTTGATTTTAATGATGAATGCTTAAAAACTTTCAAATTATTAAAAGAAAAATTAATAACTGCATCTATAATTGTTTCACCTAATTGGGAGAACCCATTTGAACTTTCGTGTGATGCTAGTGATTATGCAATCGGAGTAGCATTGGGGCAAAGACATGATAAAGTTTTCAAAGTCATTTACTATGCTAGTAAAACTCTTAATGAGGTTCAAATTAATTATACCACAGCTGAAAGAGAATTATTAGCTATAGTGTTTGCTTTTGAAAAATTTAGACCTTATTTAATTGGAGCTAAAAGTATTGTGCATAAAGACCATTTAGCTATCAAATATTTAATGCAAAAGAAGGATGCAAAACCTAGACTCATTAGATGGATACTTCTTCTGCAAGAATTTGATTTTATGACAGCTGATAGGAAGGGAGCCGACAATCAAATAGCCGATCATCCGTCCAGAATAGAATATGATAAATTATCCGAATTTGAAAAAGAAATTACTGAAATTTTCCCTGATGAGCAACTCTATACTATTATAGGAAGTAGTTTGTCTTCTTATGCTGATATTGTGGATTATATTGTAAGTGATATTGTACCACCTGATCTAACAAGGCAACAACAAAAAAGTTTAAATATGATGCAAAATTCTACTTTTGGGATGAGCCATATCTATATAAACAGTGTAAGGATCTGATTATTAGGAAATGTGTACCACAAGAAGAAACAGATTTGATTATTCAATGATGTCACGATTCTGAATATGGAGGTCATTTTGGTGTTGATAAAACTACTTTTAAGATTTTACAATTTGGATTTTATTGGCCTACTCTTTTTAGAGATGTTTATAGATATATTAAATCATGTGATCGATGTCAAAGAGTAGGTAATATTTCTAGAAGAAATGAAATACCTCTAAATTATAATTTGGAAGTTGAAATTTTTGATGTATGGGGATTAGATTTTATGGGACCATTTACTCCTTCATTTGAAAATCTATATATATATTGGTTGTTGTTGATTATGTCTCAAAATGGATTGAAGTTGTTGCTTTACCTTGATGTGATGCTCGGATTATTTCAAAATTTTTAAAGAAAAATATATTTACAAGATATGGAATGCCGAGAGTGATCATAACTAATGGTGGATGCCATTTCAGGAATAATCAAATTAAGAGATTAATTGAGAAATATAATATTATTCATATACTCTATACTGTTTATCATCCCAAGACTAGAGGTTTAGCAGATGTGTCTAATCGTGAAATTAAAAGAATTCTGGGGAAAACTGTGGATAATCATAAATTAGATTGGTCTACTCGATTAGATACTGCTTTATGGGCTTATAGAACTGCTTTTAAAACCCCTATTGAAATGTCTCCTTATAGACTAGTGTTTGGTAAGACTTGTCATTTACCAGTTGAATTGGAGCATAAAGCATATTGGGTGATAAAAGAGTTAAATTTTAATTTTAAAAATGCTGGAGAGAAAAGATTTATGCAGTTGAATGAATTGGAAGAGATTAGAAATGCATCTTATGACAATGATAGGATCTATAAAGAGAAAAGGAAATTATGGCATGATCGGAGTATATTGAAAAAGAACTTGGAAAATGGGAAAAAATTTTTATTATACAACGCAAGATTAAAGTTATTTCCTGGAAAGCTCAAGTCTAGATGGTTACGACCTTTTATAGTTGTAAAAGTTCATTCTTTTGGAGCTGTTGATATTAAAGATCCTGATACTAGAAATATTTTTAAGATTAATGGGCATCGATTAAGGCCTTACTTTGACAGCTTTCATCCTGATTTCAAAGAAGTTTTAATGTTGAGTCATCTCGATTAACTGAATGGTTTGTTGGGCTGACGACCTTAAACCAAGAGCTTTATGAGAGGCAACCCATATGTATCTTTGTGGTGTGTTTGATTGTTTGTTTTAGTTGTGCTTTTTAGATAGTTCTTTTTGAGTCCTAATTACTCCTAAATAATTTAAAAATTGATAAATGATGGATTGAATCGAGATATTGGAATATTTTGGACCAAACGATGTTCGGTGAGAATTTTTGACCACTGGAGCTGCTGGCGCCAGAATGGGCACCGTCGGCGCCCTATCATAGACCATACACTGAACTTGCCTGTTTGGGACAGTTTTGAAGTTTCAAAATGCGAGTTTTGGCGGTTTTTAGCTGGATCTTCATCCTTATAACTCCCTAAACTCCATTTTTGACTTCTAAACTCCAGAAAAATGAAAACCACCAATCCCAATTCGTATCATATGGATTCCTTTCCCATTGAAACCCCTCGATTTCGTGTTTTCAACTGAAGGATGTTCATAAGTTTTGAAGTACAGCGTTTGCTCAACAAAGTGATGATGAAAAGAAGGATTATCAAGGAAAGAGGCTTCATAAATCCAGGTATGGATAGTCCTACTACTAGACTTGAAAAAATTATTAAAGAGAGGCGTTGGGAAGTGCTTTGCTACACTACTGCTGTAGTTGTTGTTCCCCTCGTGAAAGGGTTTTATGCAAATCTTCACGGATCAACCAAGGGTTCATATTTATGTGTGGAAGATTTGTTCAATTCACTTCTGCATGATGCCACGAGAACGTACCTATTTGCCACGAGGATCAACTGAGGCTTCATCTTTATGTTCGAGAACGTACCTATTTGCCATTATTCTAATTTCAATGTCACGAGGGATAATATGAATGATGTGTATCGATATCTGACGGATGAGAATGAAGAATGGGAAGTTAGAGAGAATGGATACATTAGTTTCCCATCTGCATCTCTCAATCCAGTATCGAACCAGTGACACTACTTTATTTCAGTAAAGTTATTTCCGACATTGAAGATTAGCAAGGTAACCAAGGAAAGCTCCATTTTGAATTTTTGTATTCAAACTGGGAGGCCGATTGACATTGGTAATATTATTGTGAAATCAGTACTCAGATTAATTGTGCATAGATCTAAATATGGGCATGGACAACTGTCCATTTCTATTATGTAGTCAGTCACAAGTTCCTTATGAAAGTTAGGAAAAGGTTCTTCTTCCATGGAGGTCTGTTGATCCAACTATCCCTATGAATACCAGACAGTTGGAGATGAAGATGACATGAACTTGCTTGCTGATCAACCAACACAGACTTCACATCCGATTCAACCCAATTTTTCTGAAGGTTCTAGAATGACATTGAAGAGGATCAAACAATTGGAGACTGAGGTACGGAATGTTATGAACACGATCAATAACATTTCTAATTTATTCGATCATATAGATTGAAGAATGAAAGAGCAATTCGATCATACCAGTCGAATTGAGATGGGCTCGATCAATCTGATGAAGAAGAACATGGTGATTGTGGAAGAATCATCTGAAGAATTTCCATTTCGTCCATTCTATAACTTGTTTGTGCATCAGTAATCAATTTGAGACACTAGAGGAGAGGATAGTTCTGAAACTGATGTGGAGTAATTTATGGATTCTACCTATGTTTGTTGTGTGTTTAGTTTGCTTTGCTTAGTTATGCTTGGGTTGTGTAGTATTTGCTTTGAGATTTGAACTTGGATTTGGATGTGTTTACTTTCATTTTGTGCTTAGATCTTAGTGCTTGCCTATCATAGAGTACTTGCTGTACTAAACATCTAAGAATAGTTGGTTTGAATGAACATATTTGGTGTATATGATGTAACTTGGATTTTATATATATAAGATTGTTGTGTATTGTTTGTGTGAAGAATTGTGTTAATTATTGCTTATGGGATGATGTAAATGCCTATTGAAGTGTTAAACATCATTGTGGATGTCGAAACGATCAAAATTACGAAAATATTTTCGGACCCAGAAAATATTTTGAACTAGCGCCACCGGCGCCCAAGTCCAGAGAGTTTGGCCAATTTATTTAAATCGAGCGCCGCCAGTGCCCGAACCCAAAAAAAGGTCTAAAACCCTCGATTTCACGATTTTTGCCCTGGGACCTGCAAATTCTTCCATTTCCTTTGTCTTCCTCCATTTTCGCAATTTTGAAGATCTAGGGCTTGATAGATCTCGAATTTAAGGAGATTTCAAGGCTTTTCGACACCAGATTTACACTTCTCTTTGTAAGAGCGTCACTTTAAGTTAAAAATTTTGGATTTCACCTTGGAAATATCTCACATTACTTATGGTGGAATTTTTTGAGTTTTAAAGAGATTTTGAGATTTCCATGATGAAATATACTCTTACTTGTTTAAAATAGTGTTTGGAGTTTGTTACATTGTGAATTTGGGATTTATTAGAATTTCTTGCAAATTTTAGAAATTCACATGGCTCTAAGGATGAGTAAAGGGAAGAGGAAATTGGATTTTGATGAGGAGAGGTTTGTCAACATCAAAGCCCAATTTCGCTATAACAATTACCTTCACAACATGAAGTCTATCCAGGATCGAGCTTTTGATAGTCCTGACAGATCTGTAGAACAATTAATTGCAGAACAGAACTGCAATTTTGTTATTTCACTACGAATGTTGTTATGGGAGTTTTTAGTGAATTCTATTTGAATATACCCTAGACTGAGACTGAGTATGTGCTTGTTAGAGGAATGATGGTCGAGTTACTCCTCAGCGTACAATGCTTTCCATCAGAATCGGAAACCATTCATTTGTGAATACGAAAACTTTGATACTTTAGGGGAGAATATGAGAGAAGTTGTTGCTTTTCTGACAGACAGGCAAGGAGATCAGAAAGTAAGTCAAAAACAGTTGATAAATTTCCCGCCTCCACTTTGAATGTTGCTTCAAAAGTTTGACATTATTTCATTTCTGCAAGACTATTACCATCTTATCACCATAGCGAAGTTACTAGAGATAGAGCGATTCTGAACTAATGTATAAAAATGATGAAAAAGATTGATATTGGAGATATTATTTGGAGGAATATTCAGGCGATTGCTTGAGGTGAGACCATTGAAGGATTAGGACATCCTGCTTTAGTTCATGCCCTATGTGTTCAGTCTGGAGTTGAATTCAGTAGTTCTAAATAAGTGGCTATACCATTGAGACCTATTACAAAGAATATTATCTGTACTTATGAGTCTCATGTGGAAGCGAGCTGAGCGTAGGAGTACTGATATTCCTACTATGAGTTATGATGTTCCATCTACATCGGAGCCACCTACCTTATCTGATATTATGGAGCGACTGAGACTATAGAGTGCTAGTATGGATAGACTCCATGGTCAGATAAATGTATTTGAGGCGAGGAGTGATGTGAATGAAGATTATCTACAGAGGAGAGTTGAGTTTGATATTGCTTATTATGATACTCAGGTCAGATTTATGAGGGGGAGTTCGATGTGATATTTCCTACTTGCTCCAGCTATACACCGTATAGACCTGACCCTGCTGATGACCCTGCTGCTGATCCTGGTGATGGAGACTGGTAGATTGGTTGTTTTAATTTCTGTTGTTCTTATTCTGTTGTGTTGTACTGATGTGGTGTAGTGGATATTTACTTTTCATGTGATATGCAACCTTGTGTTGTATTGTTGCGATGTAGTTATTTATTTTTCATGTTGTGTGTAACTTTGTTGGTGTATTGTTATGTTGTACAGAAACATTGAAATTGTTAGCTGGACTGTGTAGTATTGTGATTGTTTGTTTAGTACTGTAGTGTTATGTTGGATGTTTAGATGTTTAATGTTAATTTCTCTTTACCCATGCAAATATTTAAAATTGTTATATCATTGCTACCAATTGTTTCATGCCTGCTAGTTGTAAATTTTTATTAATACCAAATAGCTGTTGAAGATTTCAAGATCCCAGTGACCCGACCCGCAATAACGCAGTAATTTTTGCTTCCAAAAGTTGGCCAAAAACTTGACCCAATTTTTAAATAGTGGCTAGTGTATAAAATCAAAATGCTGTAAAATTTTAGAAAATATTTTACACATTAGGGGTACTACGCAAGTATACGTATCGTTTCAAGTAATATAGGGTTTTCTTTTATAACCCCAGTATTGATCTCATAGAGAAGCGAGGTAAGCAATCCTTTAAGCTAATTCCAGTTTATTTCTATAAGGCTTAAATTTGGAATTTTGATTAAAATGCTTTTTTTAATAAGTAATCCTAAATAAAGTTCTTAAATAAAAAGATAACTTATGGATAAATTGGTTTTTATATTTTGAGATGTTAAAGACTACCTTTCTTTTGTAATTACATAGATAATGTGTAGGAAAGAAATGCTTAGAATTTTATGTAGTAGTTCCAAATAGAAGTAATCCTATTCTTTACCCTTTGGTCCAGGCATAAAGAATATTGGCTAATTTATAGATTGGTTCAGGATGTTTTATTAGTAGAATGGGTTAATCTAGGCTCACACTACTAAATGTCCGAGGGTGGCTATGGTCAGCCCTACCAATGACCCGTTCCCTTTCTATAGACTAAATTATTAGAATTTAGTCCGCACACTAAAAACAAATCAATTATGCACCCAGTAAATAATATCTCCCTATTTATTTGCTCTTCACTATGAATAATTCCCATATAGACTTCGATTACCCAAGGATTCATGTGATATCTACTAGTTAAGAACTCATCTCAGGATATGTCTCAGAATTCTTCAACAGGTTTTTAAAAAATAAGTGATTAATTTGTAAAGTAAATGAAGATCCGGTATGAATATCATCACCATAATTTAATAAGAGAATATCTAAGAAAATCTTAATTCCTAAACATGCATCTATTTCATTACAAAATAAAGATAAATGAAAATAATGGCATAAGAAGTAAAAGAATTGATAGAATTATGTAATAAATTAAGTGCCAACAAGGAACTTATTTCATTAGTATTCTATTATATTTATTCAACTATCTGTCACCTAGAAGCATTTATTAGATAATTCTATCATAAAAATAATTTTCCTATACATGCCACTACTTCATTTAAAAGAAAGAGTAAAGAAAATCACTTACGAAACAAGGATAAATCACGACAGAAAACTTGATATAAAACAAAGAAAATCCATTAGAAAGTGTTTACAATAATTACAAGAGAATGAAGAACACAATATTTAGCTTTTTCCCTCTAAAGGAAAGAAGAAGATCTCTCCACCAAAGTTTCCCACCGATCCATGCGCCGCTCGCACATCCCTTACATAAATATCTCAAAATCCCTCACCAATCTCTCCATAAGATGTAGAAATATACATCTTCATGATTCTAAAATGACTAAAATGACTAAGGGGGAAGGAAGAGAGAGAGAGAGAGAGAGAGAGAGAGAGAGAGAGAGAGAGAGAGAGAGAGAGAGAGACAAGAGAGATAGGCCGAAGAGAGAGAGAGAGGCCAAAGAGAGAGACAAGAGAGGTATGTATTCCTGTAGAAATATCTCCTATTTATAGAGCTCTGAAAATGGCCAAGGGTTGCTTAAGGCACTTCTTCAAAATTAGTCCACATTCATTGAATCTTCTAGAAACCGACTTTGGCGCCTAGGCGCCGGGATCGGACGCCTAGGCGTCAGACTCCTGTGACGAAGTTTTCACACCCCTTCACTTTGGGTCGCACCTCTTCACGATTAAAACCGTTCCAATGTGTCCAGATACATTGTATCACATGTCCAATATATTAGGAGTAACTTCCAGTCTTCTAGAAGGTCTAGGAACTACTTAACACCGTCAAAATAACTCCCAAAGTTGTTAAAAATTTGTCCAATAACCGTTTTTGGATGATTCTGGTGCCTAGGCCTTGATTCTGGCGCCTAGGCGCCGTTTTCTTGTCATCCTTGGAGCCTAGGCGCCACCCTGTGTGCAGCTCCACTGTTTTGCTCCGTTTGGCTCCGTTTCAACTCTGTTTCGACCCATTTTAGTTGTGTTACGTTCTTAACATCTTCACCTACAAGATAGACATAAAAAAAACCTTTCTAAAAAGTATAATTTCATTCAAAAATATGTGAGAAATATAAAAGATATTAAGCATAGAAAGACATATTGATATGTGCTAAGTTAGAATTTTCTTCCTTGCTTATTTTGGCTCAAAATTGCATAGTTTTTGCTTGATTTTCTCTAAAATCATATTTTAATACTTGAAGACAAAAATATGCAAAATTCCTTCCTTTAAAGTGTAATATCTTTAAAAATGTGCATAAATTTAGCAAAATCTACACTAAAAATAGGTAATTTTTAAAGTGGATCACCCAGCACAGAAAGGTTAGTTTTTTTTTTTACTCTCAACTGCTCCAAATTTACTAAAACATTTAAGTTTGGGTGAGGGTAGAGAAATAATAGCTTTTATTTTTTCTCAATTATTATATTTTCAAAAATTATTAGCATAACTTCTACCAGTTGAACCTCATTATAAGATAACTAAAACTTTTTATTTCAATTGAATATTATGGAAGGATAGGATGAAAATTTTTAGTGATAAATGTTGATTTTATAGAAGTGAGATATTTAGTATGAAAGGATTTGATTATAGTCAACTATTTAAAGTAAAGAAAGCTGTAATTTTGAAATTTTAAGAGACTTAAAGTATTGTGTGTTAAGAAGAGATAGTAACTTTATGATGAATAATAAATCTTATACTTAACTATAAAGTAAGGAGATGTTTCAAATTTGAACTTTAGAAAGAGGAGATTGAAGTTCAAAATCATTAAAGGCTATCCAGATATAGTAATCCTCAATTAAAAAAAAGAGAAAAGAAAAGAAGGATTGAAAAACAATCCCTAAAAGAAAAGAGAAAAAGAAAAGAAAAGAAAAAGAAAGAAAAATGTTTATGAGGAGAAGCTTGAGGAGATGCCTAATAAAAAAATTGGCTTCACTTGAATCACCTTAAAGGGAGAGCTTGATTTCATTTATGAATTTATGTTTTAATTATTGGCCTACATTCTAATGAAGTTTACATGAACTTCTTTCTCACATAATCTTTTGAGGCACTCTTAATATGACAAATTATGGTTCATCTTGAAATAAATAGAAGACTAAAACTCTTAAACTTGAATGCTGAATATTCTTATACCTATAGTGTTGATCTGAGTTACTAAATTTAATTCTAAAAATCTAACCAATATATTCTTTTGAATGAAAAGTTTTAGTGTCTTACAGTTGAAAAGTACATTGCCTAGAGTTATATTTTATGTAGTAAAAAGATTACTTGAGGACAAGTAATAGTTAAAGTTTAGGGATTCTGATGCACCAAAAATATATACTATTTTTGCTATATAATTTTACCCATTTTTGGTGATATTGCACTTTAAAGAAAAGGTATTTTTCATGATTTGTTGCAGGTATGATGATTTTAGGTGATTGTAGTGAAAAGAAGCAAAAAAAAAAACGAATTTGGAGCAAAAAGGAGCAAAATCGTGAAAAAGGTGTTCTGGCGCTGCCAGCGCCAGAATGGGCGCTGCCGGCATTAAATCCAGAGAGTCCAAAATTAATTGCATGATCTGGAGCCGCCGGAGCCTGAAGTTGGTGGAGTTCAAATTTGAATAGTTTTGGCGACTTTTTGAAGGGATGCCTATGGAAACTCTTGGGATTTCATCCCTATCTTATAAGTAGCTGTAGTTGGACGAGAATTGAGAGGTTCTAGAGGTTCTAGAGTGTTTCTTCATTAGTTTAGAGTAAGTTTTGTGTGCTTCTTCATAGTTTAGTGTGTTAGGGTTTAGGAGAAGAGAGTGTAGAGTGAGCATTTGAGGGGAATTCTTCTCTAAGGAGGGAAGGAGAAGAGGTAAAGTGAGAGATTGCTTCTTCCTTTCCATTCTAAGGAGAGAATTAAGTGTTGTAAATAAGAGAGAAGAAGATTCAAAGGAACTTCAAGGGAATTATATTGAGGAAGAAAAAGAGATAAGTTATATTTTCTTTTGTGGTTTGTATGACTTTTCTTTTATATATAAAATCCATGTTTTATTGTATCTTCTCCATGAATTCTGAGTAGTCTCCCTTGTCTTTCTTCTTGCATAGCGATGTGATGATGGATTGATGTGGATTTGATGTGCTTTTAATGTAATGAAGAAATTGTGATGGTTTTCATTTAGAACTTAATTTACTTTTGATTTGACCAATTGAAATGTTAAAATATTTTGTTGAACATTAAGTTTAAATGGATTTAATGTCCTATAACAATAATGAAAGATCCATTCAATTTCTATGGATGAATTACATAGATCATGGGAATTGACTGCAAATAAATAGGGAAATATGTTTTGATGGACTTCAATGTGGAGATTTCAGGGTGACAGACTGAAATCCCCAAATTGGTTCTAAGATTGGTAATTAATATCAAAGGTTAGCCTTCAGGTGAAAGGTGAATGGGAGCTCCGAAGTGAGAGCCGGTATCCTCCCAGCCTAGCCTTAGAGTTAGTGACTAAACTTAGAATATGTCAATGTTCTTTTCTTTCTTAGAAGAGGGGGTATTCATTTAAGGGTAAAGAGTCATCTATGCTCTTATTTGGCACAATAATATAGATAATTGTTCCATATCAATCCACACATCATATTCTCATTGCAAGAGGAAAGATACTTTTCTCATATACTAAAACCTCTCAAATACTTAGTTTAGTGTGTCTGTTAGTTAATTCTCTTCTTAAAGTTGTTAGAAATAATTGTAGTTAGTTAATTGTTACTGTTTAGTTGTTCTTACTGTTTCCTGCGTAGTACCGGTAAGTAGTAAACTTTAATTTTAGTGCTTATTTCATATTGTGTAACACTTTCTTAAACTTCAAAATTTCCATGTGGATCAATATCCAGGACTCCATTAGAGCCCTGTATTACTTGATATGATACGTATACTTGCGTTGAATGATTGGACTTAACAAAATTATTATAAATCTATAAATATGATTTCATAAATTCTTGCAAAATATAAGTCTGCCACATCAAGTTCTTGTGTCGATTGCTGGGGATTAAATCATCTAGCAGTGGTATCAAATTCTTGCATTTTTTAAGTATATATAAAGTCGAGCATCGGCGCCCTAGGCAAAATTTTGCACAAAAACATCGTGGTCAAATACGTTCCAAATTTTCTCCATGGATCCAAATTCTATGATGATCAAAGGATAATTACAAGCAGTAGAATTCAATACTACTACAAACTAGTGATAAATTCAAACAAACACACAACAAATAAAGATAACTATTGTTTACCTCCCATAAAGTGCTTGGTTTAATGTCGTCAACCTGACCTATTCAGGTGTTATTCAGGTTGACTGAGCATTAAAACCTCTTTAAAATTTGGTCTTTTATCCTCAAAATATGGTTTTAATTTATGTCCATTTAATTTAAATTTATTCCCAGTCTTCGGATTTTTGATTTCAACAGCTCCATAAGTATAAACTTGAGTTATAGTAAAGAGTTCTAACCAACGAGACTACAATTTCCCAGGAAATAACTTCAACCTTGTATTGTAAAGAAAAACTTCTTGTCCTGGTTCAAAGTTCTTCTGGTTAATCTTCCGTTCATGTCTTAACTTCAGCTTTTCCTTATAAATTCTGTCATTATCATAAGATTTATTTCTTAATTCTTCTAATTCATTCAATTGTAACAATCTCTTCTCACCAGTATTTTTTAAATTATAATTGAATTCTTTAATCGCCCAATATGCTTTATGCTCTAATTCTACTGGTAAGTGGCAAGTCTTACCAAAAATGAGTCTGTAAAGAGTCATACCAATAAAAGTTTTATAAGCAGTCTTGTATGCCCATAATGCAGTATCCAGTCTTGCAGACTAATCTACTCTACTATGATTTATAGTATTTTCTAAAATTTATTTAATCTCATGGTTAGAAACTTCAGCTAAACCACTGGTTTGAGGATGATAAGCAGTAGAGAATCTATGAACAATATTAAACTTTCATGCCAATCTTTGAATATATTTATTCCTAAAATGGTATCCTTCGGTGTTAATCACTCTCGGCATTCCGTATCTCGTGAAAATGTTTTTCATTAAGAATCTTGAAACACTTTTAGCATCACAACGAGGTAAAGCTTCTGCTTTAATCCACTTTGATACATAATCAACTACAATCAAAATATATAAGTTCCCAAATGAAGGAATAAATGATCCCATGAAATCTAATCCCCAAACATCAAAAATCTCAACTTCTAACATGAAATTCAGAGGCATTTCATTTTTTCTAGATATATTACTTACTCGTTCGTATCTATCACAAGTTTTGATATATCTGTAAACATATCTAAAAAGAGTAGGCGAATAAAATCTAGCTAGTAAAATTTTGTGCGCAGTTTTGTCAATCCCAAAATATCCTCCAAATTCAGAATCATGACATTTTTAAATAATCAGTTCAGTTTCTTCATAAGGCACACATCTCCTAATAATAAGATCGTTACATTGCATATATAAATATGGTTCATCCCAAAAATATTCTTTTGCATCATGAAAGAAATATTTCTGTTGCTACAGTGTTAACATAGGTGGCAAAATATCACTTACTATATAATTAACAATGTCAGCATACCAATGTATTTTCCACTCATTAATATTATAAAGTTGTTCATCAGGAAAACTGTTTGTTATTTCATTATCCGTGTCAGAAGATTCATGATATTCTAATCTCGTCAAATGATCAGAAATTTGATTGTCAATTCCTTTTCTATCAATTACAACAAAATCAAATTCTTTCATTAAAAGTATCCATCTAATTAATCTTGGTTTATTATCCTTCTTTTGCATCAAATATTTAATAGCAAAAAGATCAGTATGCACAATACATTTAGTCCCAATTAAATAAGATCTAAATTTATCAAAAACATACACAATATCTAGTAACTCTTTTTCAGTAACCATGTTGTTAATTTGAACATCATTAAGAGTTCTACTAGCATAGTATATAACTTTAAAAATCTTATCATATCTTTGACCAAGAACAGCACCAATAGCATAATCACTAGCATCGTACATTAATTCGAATGGTTTCTCCCAGTCAGGTTAAACTATTGCAGGTGTTGTGATTAGTTTTTCCTTTAATAATTTAAAGGCATCTAAGCAGTCTTCAGTAAATTCAAATTTCTTGTCTTTTTCTAAAAGCTGGCATAGAGGTTTGGTAATTAATATATCGCCTGTAGAAACCAGAATGTCTAAGAAAACCTCTTACCCCTCTCACTGTAGTAGGATGTGGTAATTTAGCTATAACTTGAATTTTTGCAGGGTCTACATAGACTCTGCCATTTTTCAAAATTTTATGCCCTAATGCAATTCCTCCTGCAACCATAAATTGACATTTCTCCCAATTTAAAACTAATTTAGTTCTTTTGCATAACTCTCAAAATTTTTCAAGATGATTTAAGCATGCATCAAATGATGTCCCAAATACAGAGAAATCATCCATAAATACTTCTATTCCATTATCAATTAACTTACTAAATATAGACATCATACATCTCTGGAATATTGCAGGTGCATTACATAATCCAAAAGGCATTCTTCAAAAAGCAAAAGTTTCATACGGACTAGTAAAAGTTGTTTTCTCTTGATCCTCAAGAGCAATAGGAATTTGATGGTAACTGGTATATCCATCCAGAAAGAAGTAGTACTTGTGTCCAGCAAGTCTATCCAACATTTAGTCTAGAAAAGGAAGAGGAAACTGATCTTTTCGGGTGGCGGCATTTAATTTTCTATAATCAATACAAATTCTCCATCCAGTAACTTGTCTGATAGGTATTAATTCATTATTCTCATTTACTTCAATAGTTACTCCTCCCTTCTTAAGAACACAATGAATTGGACTTACCCAAGTACTATCCTAAATAGGATATATAATTCCAGCATCTAACCATTTTAAAATTTCTTTCTTATCTACTTCTTTCATAATAGGGTTCAGTCTCCTTTGTGGATCAATTCTAGGTTTATGTTCATCATTTAATAAAATTCTGTGCATACAAATTGAAGGACTAATTCCCTTCATATCAGCCAGAGTCCATCCAAAAGCTTTTTTGTACTTTTTTAATGTATCCATTAATTTTTGTTCTTGAATTTCATTTAAGTTCGAGGATACAATTACTGGTAATGTTGAAAATTCTCCTAAAAATATATTTCAAATGATTTAGAAGAGTCTTTAATTCAAGTTCAGGTGGTTTTACAATTGATGGAATTAATATTTTGTTCTCTGGTGCTGTTGAATTGAGCATTTTAAATTGTTCCTGTATATAATCAGCTTCTTTGTTATCAATTTCATCATATTTATTGTTTTCCATATCTTCATTTTCTTCAATTTTTTTTTTGAAATATTCTTTTCTCAAATTATCGCATATAACCATTCTAAAACATTCATCATCTTTTTCTATTGAAGGATATTTCATTGACCTTGAGATGTTAAAGGTTACTTCTTGATCATTTACTCTCATAGTCAACTCTCATTTTTTACATCTATCATGATTCTTCCTGTAGCTAGGAATGATCTTCCTAAAATGATTGGAATTTTTTATGTTCTTACATATCTAAAATAATAAAATCTACAAAAAAGATAAATTTATCAACCTTAACCAAAACATCTTCTACAACTCCTTTAAGATGTGTAATAGATCGATCATCTAAATGTAGAGTTACAGAAGTTGGTGTAATCTCTCCTATTCTTAACATTTTAAAAGTTGATAAAGGTAATAGATTTATGCTAGTTCCCAAATCACATAATGCTCGAAAATAAAAATTTTCCCCAATGACACATGGGATAGTAAAACTACTAGGATCTTTAAGTTTTTCAGGAAGCTTTTTCTGAATTATAGAACTGCACTCTTCATTGAGTGCAACAGTCTCATGATCTAGTTAACTTCCCCTTTTTGTTGAGTATATCCTTCATAAACTTAACATAATCAGGCATTTGTTCCAAAGCTTCAACAAAAGGAATATTTATTGACAATTTTTTAAAAATTTCTAAGAACTTAGCAAATCTTTTTCCCTTATCTTATTGCTTTAGTATTTGAGGAAATGGTGGTGGTGGTCTTTCAACAGTAATTTTCATAGGTTTCAGAGGAAAATCAGGATATAAACTTTCATTTTTTTCTTCAGTTTCCACTTTTTCCTTTTCAACTATAGTTTCCTGTTTCAAACTCTTTTCCACTTCTTAATTGAATAGCCCTAATCTGTTCTTTTCCTTGATCTTTAGGATTTACTTCAACATTGCTAGGTGATGCAACTTTTATATGTAAGAATTTATGACCTTAGATTTATATATTTATAATGATTTTGTAAAGGCACAATTTCAAATGCAAGTATACGTATCGTATCAAGTAATACAAAGCTCTAATGGAGTCCCGTTGATCGATCCCACAGGGAAGTGAGATAAGATGTTCTTAGTCAAATTCTAGTATACAATTATCAAACTTTAGATTAGAAGGTCGGTATAAGTGGTTTTTCTAACAAGTACTCCTAAAGATAGATGATTATATGTAAGAATAATAATTACTCCTAAATGCAAATATTAAATGTAAAGATAGTAACTATAACTAAATGCAAATAATAATTCTAAATATAACCCTTTTTGGATGAATTGGTTTGGAGAATTTTTAGATACTAAAAACTACTATTATTGAGTAATGAAATAGAAAATGTGTAGGAATGAGATGCATTAAATATTGTATGTGCCAAATAGGAGCAATCCTATTCTTTACCCTTTGGTCCAGGCATAAAGAACATTGAATAATCCTATGCTTGTTTACTGAATCCGTGGCTAGGCTGGGAGGATACCGACTCTCACTTCGGAGCTCCTACGTTCCCTTCGGCTGAGGGCTAACATCTCCGCTTCAGCACTCAAACAATAGGACCGAATTAGGGATTTTAGTCTGTCACTCTAAAATCTCCACTTCTACGTCCAATAATTATATTTCCCTATTTACTTGCATTCAATCCCCATTAACTTCACCATTCATGGAATTTGAATGTGGTTCGTACTTAGTTGTAGAAAGCCTAACCCTCTCGGATCGTATGTTTTTACAATAAATTTTAACATTACAACAGGCCTTAATTGCAACGTAAATGAAGTGCAAGTAAAAACCATCACATTTATATGTAAAACTTCTTCTAGCATGTATCTCAACATCCTACACATGAATTCTACTCATTACAAAAGAAAAGTAAAATGAAAACAATGGCATAATCTTCTTATGCCACTATTTCCAAATAAGAAGAAAGAGTAAGAGAAAGACATTGCAATGCACGAAGAAACACAACGGAAAACTTCATTTCAAAATAAATCCACAAAATAAGTGTTTACAAAATCATAAGATAATGAAGAACACAATACTTAGCTTTTTCCCCTTGAAAGAAAGATCAAAATCTCTCCCACAAAGTCTCCCGCCATGCAATGCCAGAACATTCCCTAATAGATTCTCTCAAAATCCCCTCACCAATCTCTATAAAAAGGTAGAAATCTATATTTCTACTCCTATTCTAAGATATCTCAACATTCTCCACATTTTTCCTCTCTTCTCTTCCAGATTTTTGGCTTCAAATTTGGTTTAAATTAGAGTGGGGATGAATTTCCCAAGAGGTGCATAAAGAAACCCTCCAAAAAGCATCCATATTCGATGTATTTGGTCAAAACCTCCTAATATTGTATCCAGGCCATCTCGGGCACCGCCGGAGCTGAATAGGGTGCTGCTGGCGCCCTATTTTTCGTGCTCTCAGGTTTCTGGCGCCGCAGACACCCATCCTACGCAGCTCCACCATTTTGCTTCGTTTAGCTCAGTTTCAGCTCTGATTCGCACCGTTTCAGTTGCGTTGTGTTCCTAACAGATAGCCCTACAAAATAAGCATAAAAACAACCTTTCTTTATAGTGTAATCTCATTCAAAAATATTTAAGAAGTGTAAAAGAGATTAAGCATAGAAAGACTTATCGAAAGGTGTCAAGCCAAAATTTGCTTTCTTGCTCATTTTTGCTCCAAATTGCACCGTTTTTGCTTCTTTTTCTCCAAAAGTCATTTCTTATACCTAAAACCAAAAAATATACAAAATATCTTCCTTTTAAAGTGTAATATTACCAAAAATGTGTAAAATCATATAGTAAAAAGTGTATATATTTTTGGTGGATCAGAATTCTCCAAACTTAACTGTTACTTGTTCTCAAGTAACACTTTTACTACATAAAAATATAACTTAAGGAAATGTACTTTTCACCTGTAAGACACTAAAATTTTTCATTCAAAATAATATATTGGTTAGACTTTTAGAAAGAAATTCAGTAACTCAGGTTAACACTACAGGTATAAGAATATTCAGCAATCAAGTCTAAGAGTTCTAGTCTTCTATTTATTTCAAGATAAACCATAATTTGTAACATTAAGATTGCCTTGAAAGATTATATGAAAAAAGAGTTCATGCAAACTTCATCAGAAAGGAGGCTAATACTTTAAATATAAATTCATAAATGAAATCAAATTCTCTCTTTGGGGTGACTCAAGTGAAGCCAATTTTTTATTAGACATCTCTTCAAGCTTCTCCTCGTAAATATTTTTCTTTCTTTTTATTTTTCCTTTTTTTGGGATTTTTTTTCAATCCTTCTTTTCTTTTTATTTCTTTTTCTCTTTCTTCTCTTTTTTTTAATGAGGATTACTATATCTAGATAGTCTGTAATGATTTTGAACTTCCTCTTCTCTTTCTAAAGTTCAAACTTGAACACATCCTTACTTTATAATAAGGTATGAGCTTTATTATTCATCATAAAGTCACAATGTCTTCTTAACACACAATACTTTAAGTCACTTAACATTTTAAAAATACAGTTTTCTTTACTTTAAATAGTTAACTATAATCAAATTCTTTCATACCAAATATCTTACCCTTATAAAATTAACCTTTATTGCTAAAAAGTTTCATCCAATCGTTCCATAATATTCAACTGAAATAAAAAGTTTTAGTTATCTCAAGCAAGGTTCAACTGCCAGAAGTTATGGTAATAATTTTTGAAAATATAACAATTGAGAACAAATAAGAGTTAATATTTTTCTTCCCCCCAAACTTAAATTTTAAAATATTTTACAATTAATTCCATAAAACGTTGCAGGAAGAAAAAGTAAAGGTTGAATCTACTTACTGCTACAACATCCTATCAAATTTATATACATGCATAATCAAGATAGAATGATTGTAGGAGAAAGTAAATCTAACCTAAAACATGCTTGTAATAAAATTACACTAAAAGGAAGTATTTTCACATTAAAATTTTATTTTTCCTCCTACCCCCAAACTTAATTTTTAACATATATAACATTCAGTACAGAAAATATAAGCAGGAAGGAAAATAGTTTAGAAATTCTATCTACCACAAATGTCTATCAAAGCCATTACAATATTCATTAGGACATAACAATATGCAGCAAAAAGTAAATCTAAACTAATCATGCCAGAATGCAATTCACTAAATAAAAGTTTAACTAGCATAGCAGGTATCAGCAAAGGAATATAAAAATGTTCTTCAATTATTATATAAAATTGTAACACAAACATAAACACACATAAGATAACTGAGGTTAAATCATCAGCTCATCTCACTAACTTACCTCCAATTTCTAATGGAATCACTACACTAGTAAAATAGGTACTTTTTTTAAAATGATTTTATAGATTATAATCCCAAAGATAAGAGTATCCCTGATAAATTGGTTTCCGGACACCAATCTCAGGCATCATCTGATCTCTATAATTAAGCACCTTTAACAGTTACATATTGTATTGTAAGATCATCCTAATGTTATTCATCAAATAAGTTCATGATTCCTATCAATTGAAAACAAAGTTAGAGAAAGGAAGTAACAAAATTGAGATGAAGATGTCATTGTTTAAATTCATGATGTCTCCTGTAAAACTCATGTCCGAGTAAGACTCGAGTTATAATGAACTCGTCAATCCAACTACTACAAGAGAACATACAAGTCTAACCATAATAAAAAGTTGAGGAATCACCTCCCTCATGACACACAAAGATCAAATCAAACTACTAACAATCCAAACATCTACCAACAACAATCAAACTGATCAATCCATAACAACACATAAAGATCAAGTCAATCCACTCATCCAAACATGAATTAAGTTGATCAATCCATACTAAAGAAAACACAATACAACACTAAAAATCATGACTCAAGCATACTAAATCAAAGCACACTAATAACTTTGGGTTTCCTCCTATAAAGCGCTTGGTTTTAACATTGCGAGCCCGACAAATGATTCCTCCTGGATCAAAATTCCAATTAAGTAATCCTCGATCAATTGCCCAATCCTTTTCAGATCCAGAAATTCCTACAAAATCCTCAAATTATAGTTTTTCATTCAGCTCTTCCTTTTCAGATGGATTTATATCATTATCCCTCATATTTCTTTCTAGATCCAATATTCTTCTATTGATTTTCTGAATTTGCATATTAATATCATCCTTGAAATTTATAAGAAATTGATCTCTATAAGATAATTCAAGATCTCCCAAATTTTGTATCGGATTCTCCCTAGATAATTCAGATTCAAGATCAAATTCTCCTATGTCACTCTTCTGTTTCAGGTTATCTTCCAATTCTTCCCCTTTATAATTATTAAATGATGAAGGATCTATCATAGTTGAGGAAATAGGTTTTTCTAATTCCTTAGGAATTTCTTCTAATGGTCTTCCAATATCCTTATGTTCTTTTCTCAACTCAAAGTTCTTTTGAAATTTATCCTCAAATTCTCTTCCAAGTCCTAGTTCAGTAACTTTATCTTGTTCATCATTCAATTCAGGTTTTTCTTGTAATTAAGTTGTATATAAAGATATAAAGACTGGTAGTGTAGATGAATTCTCTAAATAGGTAGGCTTTAAATTGTATCGGGTACATCCATCTTAAGTTCATGAGATTTTTCAACAAATGGAATTAAAAGTTCATGATTTTTGTCAGCTTCCATCATTTTACACCTCTCTTGAACAAACATACAGTCTTCTTTAAACAACATTTTCAACTCATCATAAAAGTCCATTCCAACCTCATCTGTTATCTTACTCACAAAACTTTCTTGGAAATGGTCTTTACTTAGATAATCAATTTCATCCGTCCAAAAACATTCATCATCTTTTCTCTCAGCTGGAAATTTCATAGTCTTCAACACATCAAAATTGACTTCCTTTCATTAATATTCATAATTAACTCTCCTTTTTGCACATCTATCATAGTTTGTACAGTAATAAGGAATAGTTGTTCATCATCATTCTCTTTAGGTTTGATCTCAGTGTTGCTAGGAAGTTTTCCTTTGGGTCTACTGCAAAGTGAATTAGCAATTTCTCCCAGTTGATTCTTTATGTTTCTAATCACAGCATTTTGACTTTGCAACTGGTTTCCCATTTGTAATACTGACCCGACCTGCAATAACACAGTAATTTTAGCTTCCAAAAGATGACAAAAAACTTGACCCAATTTCTAAATATCAGCTAGTGTATAAAATTAAAATGTTGTAAAATTTTAGAAAATATTTTGCACACTAGGGGTACTACGCAAGTATACTTATCGTTTCAAGTAATATAGGGTTTTCTTTTATAACCCCCAGTATTGATCCCACAAAGAAGCGAGGTAAGAAATTCTTTAGGCTAATTCCAGTCTATTTCTATAAGGCATAAATTTGGAATGTCGATTGAGTTTTCTAATAACTAATCCTAAATAAAGTTCTTAAATAAAAAAATAACTTATGGATAAATTGGTTTGGAGAATTTCGAGATATTAAAAACTATCTTTCTCTTGCAATTACATAGATAAAGTGTTGGAAAGAGATGCTTAGAATTTGATGAAGTAGTGCCAAATAGAAGCAATCATATTCTTTACCTTCGCTCAATAGTATAAAGAACATTGGCTAATCTATAGATCAGTTTAGGATGTATTATTAGTAGAATGGATTAATTTAGGCTCACACTTCTAGATGTCCAAGGGTGGCTATGGTCGGCCTTACTAGTGACCCATTCCCTTTCTATAAACCAAATTATTAGAATTTAGTCTGTCACTCTAAAGCTAAATAATTCTACGCCCAATAAATAATATCTTTCTATTTATTTGCACTTCACCTTGAATAACATGTATAAAGCCTTTGATTACCCAAGGATTCATGTGAAATCTACTAGTTAAGAACTCATCTCCAGATAGGTCTTAGAATTCTTCAACAGGTTTTAAGAATAAAAGTGATTAATTTGTAAAGTAAATGAAGATCCGGTATGAATATCATCACCATAATTTATTAAGAGAATATCTAAGCAAATCTTAATTACTAAACATGCATCTATTTCATTACAAAACAAATGTAAATGAAAATAATGGCATAAGAAGTAAAAGAATTGATAGAATTATGTAATAAATTAAGTGCCAACAAGGAACTTATTTCATTAATATTCTATTATATTTATGCAACTACCTGTCACCTAGAAGTATCTAATAGATAATTTTATAAAAATAATTTTCCTACACATGCCACTACATATTTAAAAGAAAGAGTAAAGAAAATCACTTACGAAACATGGATAAATCACGACAAAAAACTCGGTTTAACACCAAGAAATCTACTAGAAAGTGTTTACAACAATTATAAGAGAATGAAGGACACAATACTTAGCTTTTTCCCTCTGAAAGAAAGAAGAAGATCTCTCCACCAAAGTCTCCCACTGATCCATGCGCCGTTCGTACATTCCTTACATAAATATCTCAAAATCCCTCACCAATCTCTCCATAAGATGTAGAAATCTACATCTTCATGACTCTAAAATGACTCTAAAATGACTAAAGGAGAAGAAAGAGAGAGAGAGAGAGAGAGAGATCCCTTTACTGTAGAATTAGTCCCTATTTATAGAGCTTCGAAAATGACCAGGGGTTTCTTAAGGAACCTCTTCAAAATTCGTCCACATTCATTAAAACTTCTAGAAACCAACTGTGGTGCCTAGGTGCCGGGATCTAGCGCCTAGGCGCCAGACTCCTGTGACCAAGTCTTCCACCCCTTCACTTTCGGTCGCACCTCTTCGCAATTAAAACCATTCCAATGTGTCCAGATGCATTGTATCACATGTCCTATATAGTACGAGTAACTTTCAGTCTTCTAGAAGGTCTGAAAACTACTTAACACCGTCAAAATAACCATCCAAAGTCGTCCATAACCGTCCATAATCGTCCCTAGATGGGTTCTGGCGCCTAGGCGCCACCCTGTGCGCAGCTCTACTGATTTGTTCCGTTTGGCTCCGTTTCAACTCTGTTTCTCCTCATTTTAGTTGTGTTGCGTTACTAACACCTTCACCTACAAGATAGACATAAAAACAACCTTTCTCAAAAGTATAATTTCATTCAAAAATATGTGAGAAATGTAATATAGATTAAGCATAGAAAAATATATTGATATGTACTAGGTTAGAATTTTCTTCTTTGCTCATTTTGGCTCCAAATTGCACTGTTTTTGCCTCATTTCTCTAAAATCATATATTTTTATACTTGAAGACAAAAATATGCAAAATACATTCATTTAAAGTGTATATCATAAAAAATGTGCATAATGTGAGCATAAAATCTACACTAAAAATAGCTAATTTTTAGTTGGATCAGTTCCCCCAAACTTAAATGTTAACTTGTCCTCAAGTAACACTATAACTTAAAAAACCAAATATGTTGACTTGTGGTTGTGGGTTTCAATAGAGTTTCCTATAATTTCATCTCAGAAATGTTATGGTATAACATAAGAGAAATTCTAGCAAATCAACCTAGGACTAGAGTGTAAGAATATCTCATATTCAACTTAAGAATCCTGGTTTTCTATTTACTTCAAAAGTTATTGAAAATTGTCAAACTAAGTATAAAAATGGAATTTAAGCACCTTATTTATACCAATTTAACCAATACATTTTGAAATAAGAATAAGCTTAGGATTGTTTTTAAGTCTTTTCATTTAAAAAGATTCAAGTGAAACTAATTTTTGATTAGGCTTCTCCTCAAGCTTCTCCTCACTTATTTTCTTTTCTTTTTTTTTTGGATCATTTTCAATCCATTTTTTTTCTCATTTTTTTATGTGAGGATTACTATATCTAGATAGCCCTTTAATATTTTTGAATTTTACTATCCTCTCTCTAAAATCCAAAACTCAAAACTTTCCCTCACTTTTTATAAGTGTAGGTATTAGTTTGAAAAAGGTTTTTCAATAAAGGCTCAAATCTCATTAAGCACAAATCTAAGAATTTTAGCTTTTCAAATATTCAACTCCTTTCTACCATAAATAGAAAAATCATTTTTCCAATGTTTCCTACAAAATATCTTAACTCTAGAACAGTTTCTTCACTAAGGATTTCAACTAAGTTATTTTTCTAACCTTCCTAAAATTGAAATTATAGTAACCTAAAGGTAACATCACATACCACAAGTCATTTTAAAATGATATCAAATTAATTACATGCTACTGAGGACAAATAAATTTACATTTCAAAAAAATTTCTTCCCCCCCAAAACTTATATTTTAAAATATTTTGCAATTAATTCCATAAAATGTTACAAGAAGAAAAAGTAAAGGTTGAATCTACTTACTACTACAACATCCTATCAAATTCATATATATGCATAATTATGATAGAATGACTAATGGAGAAAGTAAATAAAACTTAAAACATGCTTGTAATAAAATTACACTAAAAGGAAGTATTTTCACATCAAACTTTTATTTTTCTTCCTACCCCCAAACTTAATTTTTAACATATATAGCATTCAATACAGAAAATATAAGCAGGAAGAAAAACAATTTAGAAATTCTATCTACCACAAATGTCTATCAAAACTATTTATAAGTATTCATTAGGACAGAACAATATGCAACAGAAAGTAAATCTAAACTAATCATGCCAGAATGAAATTCATTAAATAAAAGTTAAACTAGAAAAGCATGTATCAACAAGGGAATATAATAAATGTTCTTCAAGTCTTATATAAAATTGTAACACTAGCACAAACACACAATTCAAATACAAACACACATGAAAAATGAGGTCAATTCATCCTTTAACTCATTGCATCTCACTAATTTACCTCCAATTTCTATCGGAATCACTACACTAGTAAATTAGGTACTTTCAAATGATTTTATGGATTATAACCCCAAAGATAAGATTACCCCTGGTATATTGGTTTCGAAAAACCAATCTCAGGCATCATCTAATCCTTATAATTAAGCACCTCTAACAGTTATAAAGATAGTGTAAGATCATCCACATGGTATTCATCAAATAGGTTCGTGACTCCTACCTAATGAAAATAAAGTTGCAGAAAGGAAGTAACAAATTAAGATGGAACTATCAATGTTCAAAATTCATGATTTCTCTTGTAAAACTCAAGTCTGGGTGAGACCAAAGTCATAGAGGACTCGTTAATCCAACTACTACAAGAGAACATACAAGTCTAATCATAATAAGAAGTTAAGGAAGCATATCCCTCATGAAACACAAAGATCAAACTACTATCAATCCAAACATCAACCAACAACGATCAAACTTATCAATTCATAATGATACATAAAGATCAAGTCAATCCACTCTAAACAAAACACTATACGACACTAATAATCATGACTCTCAAGCACACTCAATCAAAGCACACTGATAACTATAGGTTGCCTCCCATAAAGCACTTGGTTTTAACGTCGTGGCCCCGATAAATGATTCCTCCTGGATCAAAATTCAAATTAAGTAATCCTCGATCAATCGCCCAATCATTTCCAGATCCAGGGATTCCTATAAAATCCTCAAATTTTAATTTTCCCTTCAGCACTTCATTTTCAGTTTGATTTATATCATTGTTCCTTATATTTCTTTCTAGATCCAATATTCTTCTATTGATTTTCTGAATTTGCATATTAATATCATCCTTGAAAATTTTAAGAAATGGATCTTTATAAGATACTTCAATATCTCCCAAATTTTAGATCGGATTCCCTTTAGATAATTCAGATTCTGGATCAATATCTTCTATGTTACTCTTCTGTTTCAAATTATCTTCCAATTCTTCCCCTTTATAATTATTAAATGATGGAGAATCTATCTTAGTTGAGGAAATAGGTTTTCTA
Organism: Papilionanthe hookeriana x Papilionanthe teres; assembly: GCA_022702705.1. Lineage (NCBI taxonomy): Eukaryota > Viridiplantae > Streptophyta > Magnoliopsida > Asparagales > Orchidaceae > Papilionanthe > Papilionanthe hookeriana x Papilionanthe teres. The sequence goes on along the minus strand of CM040423.1, from coordinate 138,966,561 downwards.
ATTCCTTAGGAATTTCTTCCAATGGTCTTCCAATATCCTTATCCTCATTTCTCTACTCAAAGTTCTTTTGAAATATATCCTTAAATTCTCTTCCAAGTCCTAGTTTAATAACTTTATCATGTTCATCATTCAATTCAGGTTTTTCTTGTGATCAAGTCGCATCTAAAGATATAAAGACTGGTTGTGTTGATGAATTCCCTAAATAGGTAGGCTTTAAAATTGTATGAGGTACATCCATCTTAAGTTCAAGAGATTTTTCAACAAATGGAATTAAAAGTTTACTATTTTTGGTAGTGTCCATCATTTCACACCTCTCTTGAATATACATACAGTCTTCTTTAAATGACGTTTTTAAATCATCATGAAAATCCATTTCAATCCCATCTGTTAACTTACTCTCAAAACTTTCTTTGAAATGGTCTTTACTTAGATAATCAATTTCATCTATGCAAAAACAATCATCATCTTTTCTCTCAGCTGGAAATTTCATAGTCTTTAATACATCAAAAGTGACTTTATGGTCATTAATATTCATTATCAACTCTCCTTTTTGCACATCTATCATAGCTTGTCCAGTAAGAAGGAAAGGTCTCCCTAAAATAATTGGAATTTCTTTATCTTCCTCCATATCTAATACAATAAAGTCCAAAAGAAAGATAAATTTATCCACTTTAACAAGCACGTCTTCTATAACTCCTTTTGGATAAATGATAGATCGATCAGCTAACATAAGGGCTACAGTAGTGGGAGAAATATCGACTAAACCTAACCTTCTAAATATAGATAAAGGCATCACATTAATGCTCACTCGTAAATCATATAATGCTTTTCCACATAATCTTTCTCCAATTGTACAAGGAATTATAAAGCTACAAGGATCTTTAAATTTCCGAGGAAGAAGTAAAGCGTTGCACTCCTCACTTAGTGCAACTGTGTCGTAATCCCCAAATTTCCTTTTCTTATTTAATATCTCCTTCATAAACTTTGCATAACTTGGCATCTATTCCAAAGCTTCAGTAAAAGGAATATTTATCATTAACTTCTTAAGTATATTCATGAACTTTGAAAATTTCTGATCCAACTCATGTTGTCGAAGTCTTTAAGGAAATGGAGGTGGTGGTCTTTCCAAACTGATTTTAGTTGGAGAAATTAATTTTTCCAGATCCTTAGAAACATGTTTTTCAGGTCGTTTAGTTTCCTTTGTTTCTCTCACAACATCTTTCTCTTTTCTAACCACATCCTCTATCTCTCTTCCAGTTTTTAATTGGACAACTTCTACTTGTTCATTAGTGTTCTCTTTAGGGTTGATCTCAATGTTGCTAGGAAGTGTTCCTTGGGGTCTATTGCTAAGTGAATTAGCAATTTGTCCCAATTGATTCTCTATATTTTTAATCGCAGCATTTTGACTTTGCAACTGGTTTCCCATTTGCAATACCACTTCTTCCATAGACATCTTCTTATCCCCAAATTGTTGATCATTGTTAGAGTCCGGTGGATATAAAGGTCTATAGTTTGTGTTCCCCTGATTTTTCCAATTTCCATTAGGATTCGTATGGTTATTTTCCCATTTTTGGTTTCCACCATTAGTAGTATAATTCCAGTTAAATTTAGGATGGTTCTCCCAACATGGGTTGTAAAAGTTAGAATATGGGTTGTTTATGGTATTTAAAGCATCATATGATAAGTTAGAATCAATTATACGCCCTAATGAACTTTCCTCACTTACAGAAATAAATTGAGGTTGGTTCATTCCAAATTGGTCCAACTTCCTTGATTTTGCGGCAACCTGAGATGCAAGAATTGTAATCACATCTGTATCAGGAACACCAGCTACATTTTTATGTTTTACCCTTGCAGAGGGCCATTAAAGTTCATTTGCAGCCATTTTTTCAATTAATGCATACGCTTCATCAAATGATTTTGACATTAATGAACCACCAACAGTAGCATCAATTATAGACCTAAGGGATCCTACTAACCCATTATAAAAAGTTTGAATGATTAACCAATCGAGCAGAGCTTAATGTGGACACTTTCTTAGGAGTTCCTTAAATCTTTCCCAGGCTTCGTATATTGACTCTCCTTCATATTGACAAAATGAGAAAATATCGTTTCTAAGTTTAGTAGTCCTTGAAGGTGGAAAATAGTTAGCTAGGAATTTCTGAGTTAACTCCTCTCAATTTTTAATAGAGCCAGATGCTAATGAGTATAACCATATTTTAGCCTTATCCCTTAGTGAGAAAGGAAAAATCCTTAACCTAACAACATCGTCTGACATGCCATTACAACGAAATGTAGCACAAAGTTCTAGAAACCTAGATAAGTGTAAATAGGGATCCTCCAAAGGAGTTCCCCCAAACTTATTATTTTGCACCAGTTGGATAATCTCAGGATATATTTCAAACGAGTGAGCTTCTATGAAAAGGTTTTGTATACTTGAGTGAAGTTCACCTGTCGTAGGATTTACGTAATCCCTCAATGAAGTATGATGATTTTCCAAGTTATTATCTTGAAAGTTTTCTATTTCCATTTCAAGTTTTTTTAGTCCTTTCTGTATTTTTATTTTTTTATTTCTTTCAAACTCGGGATCATAAGGCACAAGTCTTGCAGATCCTTTGTTTCTCATACAAAACACAACAAACAATACATTAACAATTAAACAAATAATAGATGAAATATATTCAACACAACAAAACATTTTCACGAACACCTTATTTTTCACACAAACAAATTTTTTTCTTTTTCACAACACTTTTTCATATAACAAAATACTTTTCACACAAAAATAGTTTTTATGAAATTATAGTTTTCCAAGTCTAAACCTAATTATTTCAGCTAAAATACTCCTAAAGTTATTACCGAAGCTTCCCCGACAACGGTGCCAAAAACTTGTCCCGACCCGTAATAATGCAGTAATTTTTGCTTTCAAAAGATGACCAAAAACTTGACCCAATTTATAAATAGTGGCTAGTGTATAAAATTAAAATGTTGTAAAATTTTAGAAAATATTTTACATACTAGGGGTACTACGCAAGTATACGTATCGTTTCAAGTAATATAGGGTTTTTTTTTATAACCCCCAGTATCGATCCCATAGAGAAGCGAGGTAAGAAATTCTTTAGGCTAATTCCAGTCTATTTCTATAAGGCCTAAATTTGGAATTTCGATTAAAATGAGTTTTCTAATAACTAATCCTAAATAAAGTTCTTAAATAAAAAGATAACTTATGGATAAATTGGTTTGGAGAATTTCGAGATAATAAAAACTACCTTTCTCTTGCAATTACATAGATAATGTGTAGTAAAGAGATGCTTAGAATTTTATGTAGTAGTGCCAAATAGAACCAATCCTATTCTTTACCTTCGCTCGATAGTATAAAGAACATTGGCTACTCTATAGATCAGTTTAGGATGTATTATTAGTAGAATGAGTTAATCTAGGCTCACACTTCTAGATGTCCAAGGGTGGCTATGGTCGGCCCTACTAGTGACCCGTTCCCTTTCTATAAATCAAATTATTAGAATTTAGTCTGTCACTCTAAAAACTAATTAATTCTACACCCAATAAATAATATCTTCCTATTTATTTGCACTTCACCTTGAATAACCCGCATAAAGCCTTCGATTAACCAAGGATTCATGTGATATCTACTAGTTAAGAACTCACCTCCGGATAGGTCTTATAATTCTTAAACAGGTTTTAACAATACAAGTGATTAATTTGTAAAGTAAATGACGATCCAGTATGAATATCATCACCATAATTTATTAAGAGAATATCTAAGCAAATCTTAATTCCTAAACATGCATCTATTTCATTACAAAACAAAAGTAAATGAAAATAATGGCATAAGAAGTAAAAGAATTGATAGAACTATGTAATAAATTAAGTGCCAAAAAGGAACTTATTTCATTTGTATTCTATTATATTTATGCAATTATCTGTCACTTAGAAACATCTAATAGATAATTTTATAAAAATAATTTTGCTACACATGCCACTACTTCATATTTAAAAGAAAGAGTAAAGAAAATCACTTTTGAAGCATGGATAAATCATGACAGAAAACTCGGTTTAAAACAAAGAAAATCCACTATAAAGTGTTTACAACAATTACAAGAGAATGAAGAACATAATACTTAGCTTTTTCCCACTGAAAGAAAGAAGAAGATCTCTCCACCAAAGTCTCCCACCGATCCATGTGCCGCTCGTACATTCCTTACATAAATATCTCAAAATCCCTCACCAATCTCTCCATAAGATGTAGAAATCTACATCTTCATGACTATAAAATGACTAAAGGAGAAGAGAGAGAGAGAGAGAGAGAGAGAGAGAGAGCCCTTTACTGTAGAATTAGTCCCTATTTATAGAGCTTAGAAAATGACCAGGGGTTGCTTAAGTCCACATTCATTGAATCTTCTAGAAACCAACTGTGGCGCCTAGTCGCCGGGATCTAGCGCCTAGGTGTCAGACTCCTATAACCAATTCTTCGCACCCATTCACTTTGGGTCGCACCTCTTCGCGATTAAAACCATTCCAATGTGTCCAGCTGCATTGTATCACATGTACTATATATTAAAAGTTACTTCCAGTCTTCTAGAAGGTCTGAAAACTACTTAACACCGTCAAAATAACCATCCAAAGTCGTCCATAATCGACCCTAGATGGGTTCTGGCACCTAGGCCTTGATTCTGGCTCCTAGGCACCGTTTTCTCGTCATCACTGGTGCCTAGGCGCCACCCCTTGCGCAGCTCCACTGTTTTGTTCCGTTTGGCTCCGTTTCTACCCATTTCAGTTGCGTTGTGTTCCTAACATCTTCACCTACAAGATAGACATAAAAACAAACTTTCTCAAAAGTATAATTTCATTCAAAAACATGTGAGAAATGTAAAATAGATTATGCATAGAAAAATATATTGATATGTACTAGGTCAGAATTTTCTTCTTTGCTCATTTTGGCTCCAAATTGCATTGTTTTTTTATCATTTCTCTAAAATCATATATTTTTATACTTGAAGACAAAAATATGCAAAATACATTCCTTTAAAGTGCATATCATAAAAAATGTGCATAAAGTGAGCATAAAATCTACACTAAAAATAGGTAATTTTTAGTTGGATCAAATACCACTTTGTCTATAGACATCTTCTTATCCTCAAATTGTTGATCATTATTAGAGTCCAATAGATGTGAAGCTCTATAGCTTATATTCCCCGGATTATTCCAACTTTCATTAGGATTTGCATGTCCCATTGTTCGTTTCCACCCTCAGTAGTATGATTCCAGTTAAAATTAGGATTGTTCATCCAACATGGGTTGTAAAAGTTAGAATATGGGTTGTTTATGATATTTAAAGTCTCATATAATAAGTTGGAATCAATCATACGCCCTAATGAACTTTCCTCACTTACAGGAGTAAATTGAGATTGGTTCATTCCAAATTGGTCCAACTTCCTTGATATTGCAGCAACCTGAGATGCAAGAATTGCAATCGCATCTGTATCACGAAGACTAGCTACATTTTTATGATACCCTTGCAAGGGCCATTGAAATTCATTTGTAGTCATTTATTCAATTAATGCATACGCTTCATCAAATATTTTTTACATTAATGAACCATCACCAGCAGCATCAATAATGGACCTAAGGGATCCTACTAACCCATTCTAAAAAGTTTGAATGATTAACCAATTTGGCAGAGCATGATGTGGACACTTTCTTAGGAGTTCCTTAAATCTTTCCCAGGCTTCGTATATTGATTCCCCTTCATACTGAAAAAATGAGATAATATCGTTTCTAAGTTGAGTAGTCCTTGAAGGTGGAAAATACTTAGCTAGGAATTTCTGAGTTAACTCCTCCCAATTTTTAATAGAACTAGGTGCTAATGAGTATAACCACATTTTAGCCTTATCCCTTAGTGAGAAAGGAAAAAGCCTTAGCTTAACAGCATCGTCTGACATGCCATTATAACAAAATGTAGCACAAAGTTCTAGAAAACTAGATAAGTGTAAATAGGGATCCTCCGAAGGAGTTCACCAAACTGGTTGTTTTGCACAAGTTGGATAATCACTGGATTTAGTTTAAATGAGTCAACTTCTACGATAGGGTTTTGTATACTTCAGTGAATTTTATCTATCGTAGGATTTACATAATCCCTCATTGATTTATGATAATTTTTCAAGTTATTAATATGAATGTTTTCCATTTCCATTTCTAGTTTTTCAAGTCCTTTCTGTTTTTTTTTCCATTGTTCTAACTTGAGATCATAAGGAACAAGTCCTACAGATCCTTTGTTTTGCATACGTAACACAACAAACAATACATTAATAATAAAACACATAAAACAAAAAATATATTCAACACAACAAAACATTTTCACAAACACCTTATTTTTTACACAAACAGTTTTTTCACAACACTTTTTCATACAAAAAAATCACTTTTCACACAAACACAATTTTACGACATTAAAGTTTTCCAATTATAAGCCTAATTACTTCAACTAAAATTCTCCAAAATTCTTACAGAAGCTTCCCCGGCAACAGCGCCAAAAACTTGATGTGACTTTTTAAATGTAAGAATTTATGACCTTAGATTTATATATTTATAATGATTTTGTAAAGCCACAATTTCAAATGCAAGTATACGTATCGTATCAAGTAATACAGGGATTTAATGGTGTCCCATTTATCGATCCCATAAGGAAGCGAGATAAGAGGTTCCTAGTCAAATTCTAGTATACAATTATCAAACTTTAGATTGGAAGGTTGATATAAGTGGTTTTTCTAACAAGTACTCCTAAAGGTAGATGATTATATGTAATAATAATAACTACTCCTAAATGCAAATATTAAATGTTAAGATAGTAACTACAACTAAATGCAAATAATAATTCCAAATATAACCCTTTTTTTGGAAGAATTGGTTTGGAGAATTTTGAGATACTAAAAACTACTATTTTTAAGTAATGAAATAAAAAATGTGTAGGAATGAGATGCATTAAATACTGTTTGTGCCAAATAGGAGTGATCCTATTCTTTACCCTCTGGTCTAAGCATAAAGAACATTTAACTAATCCTATGCTTGTTTACTGAATCCATGGCTAGGCTGGGAGGATACCGGCTCTCACTTTCGAGCTCCCACATTCCCCTCGCCTGAGGGCTAACATCTCCGCTTCAGTACTCAAACAATAGGACCAGATTAGGGATTTTAGTCTGTCACTCTAAAATCTCCACTTCTACATCCAATAATTATATTTCCCTTTTTTTTGCATTTAATCCCCATGAACTTCACCATCCATGGAATTTGAAAGTGGTTCGTCCTTAGTTGTAGAAATCATAACCCTCTCTCATCGTATGTTTTTACAACAAATTTTAACATTCCAATGGACCTTAATTGCAATGTAAATGAAGTGCAAGTAAAAACCATCACATTTATATATATAAAACTTCTTTTAGCATGTATCTCAACATCCTACACATGAATTCTACAAAAGAAAAGTAAAATGAAAACATTGGCATAATCTTCCTATTTTCAATTAAGAAGAAAGAGTAAGAGAAAGACATCGCAAAGCATGAAGAAAACAAAACGGAAAACTTCATTTCAAAGCAAATCCACAAAATAAGTGTTCACAAAATCATAAGATAATGAAGAACACAATACTAAGCTTTTTCCTCTTGAAAGAAAGATGAAAATCTCCCCACAAAGTCTCCTGCGGATCCATGGAATGCCAGAACATTTCCTTACAGATTCTCTCAAAATTCCCTCACTAATCTCTCAAAAAAGGTAGAAATCTACATTTCTACTCCTATTCTAAGATCTCTCAACATTCTCCACATTTTTCCTCTTATCCCTTCCACATTTTGGCTTCAAATTCGGTTTAATAAGAGTGGGGATGAATTTCCCAAGAGGTGCATAAATAAACCCTTTAAAAAGCATCCAGATTCAATGTATTTGGCCAAAAATCGTGCATTATCGGATCTAGGCCGTCTCAGGCACCGCCGACGCTGAATAGGGCACTACCGGCGCCCTATTTTTCATGCTCTAGGGCTTCTGGCGCCGTCGGCGCCAGTTTGGGCGCCCCCGGTGCCCATCCTACGCAGCTCCACCACTTTGCTTTGTTTGTGTCCATTTTAGCTCTGATTCGCTCTGTTTCAGTTGTGTTGCGTTCCTAACAGATAACCCTACAAAATAAGGATAAAAACAACCTTTCTTTACAATGTAATCTCATTCAAAAATATTCAAGAAGTGTAAAAGAGATTATACATAGAATGACTCATCGAAAGGTGTCAAGCCAAAATTTGCTTTCTTGCTCTTTTTTGCTCCAAATTGCACCGTTTTTGCTTCTTTTTCTCCAAAAGTCATTTCTTGTACCTAAAACCAAAAAACATACAAAATACCTTCCTTTTAAAGTGTAATATCACCAAAAATGAGTAAAATCATATAGTAAAAAGCGTATATATTTTTGGTGCATCACTAGGTAAAGTTCTAATAGGTCTATTGCTTAGTGCATTAGCAATATTTCCTAATTGGTTTTCTATATTTTAATAGCAGCTCCTTGACTTTGTAATTTATTTTCCATATTCAAAACTAAATCTTCCATAGATAACTTCTTCTCGATGAATTGTGAATTATTATAAAAACCTGGTGGATTAGAAGGTCTATAATTGGAATTACCCTGATTGTTTACATTTTCTAATGGGTTTACAGGATTGTTCCCCTACTGAGGATTAACAGGATTAGCATTACCTTGGTTATTCCAATTAAACTTTGGATGATTCTTCCAACCTGGATTATAATAGTTTGAATAAGGGTTATTTTATCTATTATTTATTAAATTTATAGTTTCATATGAAGATTGAGCATCTAAAATTAGTCCTAATGAATTTTCTTCTAACACTGGAGGTGTTTGAGAATGATACATTTCGTATTGATCTATTTTCTTTGAAAGAGCAGTAATTTGAGAAACTATCATGGTTAAAGCATCTGAATCATGAATACATGCTACTTTCTTAAGATTTACCCTTTCAGCAGGCCATTGAAAAATATTGGTAGCCATTTCTTCGATTAAAGCATAAGCTTCTTCAAAAGGTTTAGAAATTAATGATCCACCACCAGCAGCGCCAATAATGGATCTAAGAGATCCTACTAATCCATTATAAAAAGTTTGAATAATTAACCAATCTAGTAAAGCATGATGTGGAAATTTCCTAAGAAGTTCTTTAAATCTTTCACAAGATTCATAGATCAATTCTCCCTCATACTAACTGAAAGATGTGATATCGTTTCTAAGCTTAGCAGTCTTAGATGGTGGAAAATATTTTGATAAGAATTTTTGTGAAAGTTCCCCCTAAGTTCTAATAGATCCAGGTGCTAACAAATTTAACCAAGCCTTAGCCTTGTCCCTTAGTGAAAAAGAAAAAAGTCTAAGTCTGACAGCATCATCAGACACTCTGTCATATTTAAAAGTAGCACAAAGTTCTAAAAAACTTACAAGATGTAAATTAGGATCTTCTTCAGGAGTTCCGCCAAATTGATTGTTTTGTACCATTAGGATAATTGCAGGTTTAAGCTCAAATGAATTAGCAGCTACATTTGGATTTTGAATGGTTAAGTGAATTTCATCAAATGCAGGGTTAGCATAATCTCTTAGTGGTCTAGATTGATGTTCATTTTGTATTCTTTGGTTGTTTACATTGTTTTCCATTGTATCAAGATTATCAGGATTTATAGGTTCTTTTCTCAATTTTCTGATTCTTCTAACAGTGCGTTCTAATTTTGAATCGTAGGATATAAAATTTTCAGATCCAGATTTACGCATACAATCGAAAACAGTCCACAGAAAAACAGTTGACTAAATAATAATAAGTTGCAAATTATTTTAAAAATTTTTCTAATTGTCATAAATCGTCCGTTACTCTAGTTAGGTTATATATCTATCTATCTTTTCTATCCTAACGCTCTAACTATCTTTCTAACAATCTCTAGCAATGACGTCAAAAAACTTGAACCGCCCCGCGCACTTTGCGTTAATTTAAAATTACTTTGATTTGATAAAGATGTGTATAAAGATATTCAATGATTGTATAGCTATCTTTCAACGCAAGTATACGTATCGTTCAAGTAATACATGGCTCTAATGGAGTCCTGGATATTGATCCCACAGGGATAGTTCAGAAGCAACGGTTAGAGGCAATGGACTAGGATTATAGAAACTAATTTAGAATCACAACTTTGTAAATTAAATTTCCAATCTGTCACTTATACGAAATCGTAAATAAAATAAAATTTTAATAAACTAGTTCTACCGCAGTTAATTAATTCTACTAATTAAGTGATTCAAATAAATAAGAAAGAATCCTTCTCCTTGTTAAGAAATTTAAGTGAATGGATATTTAAAATTAGTTTAAAAATGGTGTTGTGCCAAATAGGAGCATACCTATTCTTTACCCTTTGGTCCAGGAATAAAAAACAATGACTAATCCTATGCTTGGTTACTGAATCTACGGCTAGGCTGGGAGGATACTGGCTCTCACTTTGAAGCTCCCACATTCCCCTCGCCTGAGAGCTAATGATGCAATGTGACTTTATATATTCTTTTAAATACAAGAATTTGATACCACTTTTTAGAATATTCAATTCCTGGCAAATGGCTTCAAAAACTTGATGTGCGATGTTTACTTTTACTTATGAATTTATATCAAGTGGTCCGCTGACTTCTACTGACTCCAAAGCAATGATGAAAGACTCCAACAGCAACAACACATAATAAATACTCAAAATAAACTCACTATATACAAAGTGAAGTGGCTCCCTAAGTGTGGAAAAGACTAAAAAAAACTAACTAAAACTAGAGGGGGGAGAGAAGGTGCTAAAAGGGGCAATTTTCTCTGTAGAATGAGCTCCTATTTATAGAGCTCTGAATTTGGCCAGGGGTTGCTTAAGGCACCTCTTCAAAATTTGTCCAAATTCAATGCATCTTCTAGAATGTAACTGTCGCGCCTAGGTGTCGGGATCTGGCGCCTAGGCGCCGAACTCCGTGACCAGGTCTTCGCACCTCTTCACTTTGGATCACACCACTTCACGATTAAAACTGTTTCCATGTGTCCAAATGCATTGTATCACATGTCCTATATATTAGGAGTAACTTCCAATCTTCTAGAAGCTCCAACAACCGCTTAACTCCATCAAAATAACTCCCCAAAATCATCAAAAAATCTTAACAGTGTCTGTATCGAGCTAGCGCTTAGGCGCCGGATTTTGGCGCCTAGGCACCGGATTTTGGCGCCTAGGCGCCAGACCAATAATTCTAATATTTTGCTCCATAAGCTCCATTTTTGCTCCTTTTTTCTCCTTTTCCTTATTTTTCTTTCTTGGGCTCTTTTTAAATCATCTACATCCAAAAACTTGAAAATACCTTTCATTAAAGCATAATATCCATAAAAATTGAATCATAAATAAGGCATAAAAATGGGTATTTTTTTAGGTAGATTAAATTCTCCCAAATTTAAACGTTACTTGTCCTCAAGTAACCCTTTTAATTACATAAAATAGATAACATTTGGAATAAAGTTAAAATATTTAAGATTCCTTATAATTTTTTGTTTTATAAATGCTTTAGCAAATCATTAACCAAATTTTACTAATTAAGTTTAATTTTAAGAATTAAAGAACATTTAACTACCAAGACTTCCAATCTTTCATTTATTTCAAGAATAATTGTAGTGTATTATATTAAGGTCACATAGAATATTTACAAGAAAAAGATTTTCATGAAATATTTTTCTAGTAAAAATATTTGTACATATAAATTAAGTTAAAAATTTAATCAGTTTTCTTCCTATAAGATAATTCAAGTGAAGAAAATTTTTTATTAGGCATTTCCTCAAGCTTCTCCTCACATTCTTTTTTTTTCTTTTTTTTTCTCTTTCTTTTCTTTTGGATTGTTTTTCAATCCTTTTTCTTTTTTTTAAGTGAGGATTACTATTTTTGGATAGCCTGTTAATGATTTTGAACTTCACTATCCTTAAATTATTTACAAAAACTTATACATTCTTACTTAATAAATATGACATTTTTAATAATTTAATATTTTTCAAAATTTATTTCAATCTTTTCTTTTTCAAGCAATAATCTTGATTCCTTAGTATTTCAAAAATACAATTCTCTTTACTATAAATAGAAAAATTTTGATCTTATTATTCTTTAAGTTAAATAATTATATTCTTAAAATTAATCAAAATTTTTGAAATTTTAGTTAAGTTTACTAAATTATTTATAAATTCAAAATATTAGGTAATCTTAAATAGATTTTTCATTCCTTATGTTATGTTAATATATTTTTAAAGAAAATATTAGTTCGTTAAGGACATATAATATTTAAATTTGATAAATGTTTTCCCTTCCCCCAAACTTCAGCTTTAGTATAAATATGAATCATGAAATTTTCTAAAGTATGAGAGAAAGAAATAAACATAAATTAATCTAAGTACAATAATGATGTAGTAAGGAAAAACTAACTTCTACTTCTACACATGCTTTAATATGAATATAACAGAATTGATTAAGCATATATAGAAAATTTTTGTAGAGCAGGAGTTAATTTCTAAAAAAAATACTTTTTATTTATTTTTTTATTTTTATTTTTGAACATGCAAAATTACTAACTATTCACGAATACTAAATGGTAGGCTGAAACAAAAATAAACTTTTATAAAAATTCATTCATATTTCAGTCTTAAACACACATCAGATAATCTAAAAATAGTTTCAACATAAAAGATTCACATCAATAATAATAAATAACATCACACTAAACAGCACAAGAAATAAGAAACACACTAAAAATAAAATCAACACATCTCCAGAGGTAAGTCAAGCTACTAATCACTATCTGTAGCTTCATCATTGTCATCACCAAAAGAATACTCCATATCCTTCGAATCAACATATGGTGAATATCTGGGACAAGTAGGGAACTGAATATCGTGCTCACCTTTCAGAAATCTCACTAAAGACTCAGAATACTCAGCATTGTAATCACTCTTTCTTTGTGTATACTCAGAAAGATGATCGATCTTCTTATCGATCATATCTACTCTACAATGAGTTAGGAATAACTCATTATGCTGCTCTATAAGCTTATCCTGCATGGTTTCCAAAAAAGTAGATGGTGGCTCAGTAGAAGCTCTACCTGAAGTAGGTAATGAACTAGAAAGTGCAGTAGAACTCTTACCTTGAAGTCGATCATAGATACTGACACTCTCTCTTCCTATATGCTTTGTCGACTTGAGCTTTTCCTCAGAAAGTTCAGCAACTACTCCAACACTTTGACATAGAGAATAGATCAGAGATGGAAAATCAAGTCCAATAGAAGTGCTAGAATGAGCAGTAGCCTCTACAGAATCATAAATAAAGCTCCCTACATCAATAGGCTTCCTCTCTTGAATGCAGTAGTTAAGGACAGCTCTATCTTTGGTAACTTAGCTCAGATGATTGGATGGAAGGAGACGAGCAGAAATAAAGTAGTGTCATGCCTTTGAAACACCATTAAACTTAGAAGATGAAAAATTTACCCTTTTTCCGTTTTGAATCTTCCAGGCTCCAATACTATCAGTCAGGCAGGCAATGATCATATCCAAATCTCCCTCAGATGGAGATAACCCAGAGTAATAACACTCAAAGTTTGGCGGTAGGCCATGGAAAATGTTGATACGTTCAGGTGTGAATCCTACTCCAACTCCTCTGAAAAAAATCCCGTATTCTTTAGCATCCACGGAATTAGCATAAAACTCTCTAACAACCGAGATAACGGCAACAGCAGTGAAATAGCAGAATCGTTGCTATTTGAGCGCAACATTGTATCCTCAATTCTTCCTCCAAGATTGTAAAAACTTTGCTTCGAGATAAATTTCCGAGTCATAGAAAAATCATTGTATCAGAAGTGTCAGCAGTAATGACAAACTTGCTACGATCAAAATTTTTTCGTTACTTTCCTCGTTTAGATTTGGGTGCCATCTAAATGTGAAATAAAAACGTGAAATAAATTCAAAGGATCTAGGAAAATAAACTAATTTAAGCTTTTCAAACTTTAAAGAGCTTAAAAATTCATAGATTTAACCTTAAAAATAAAAAATTTTCTTAAAATTTTGATTTTTCTAAATGAGAGCAAAATCCATGGTGAAAATCGAAAATAATGAGTTTAGAATGTAAATCTGACCTCGGGATGAAGAAATCGGGTGATTTCAAGCTCAAAAACTTGAAAATACGGCTTTAAATGGGATCTATAGGGGGTATTTTCACAAAAAACAGTGGAGAAGGAAGCTTAGGCATCAAAAATGGCGTGCGGGAGTTTAAGAAGATGAGTTTTCGGGTTCAGGCCGAACCGGCGCTTAGGCGCCGAATTCTGGCGCCTAGGCGCCAGACTCGCCTTTCCAAAAATTTGATTTAAAATTTATTTTTTTCACCAAATCTTATTAAATTTGACTCCTAATTACTCTTATGAGAGTATTAATGCAATTTATATCCTCAAAACATTTTCACAATCAATTTAAAATGGTAGTTTAGATCCACAAAAATGTATCCAAATTCATCAATTCCAATCCATAACTTCAATTCCAAATTCAATAAATTTCAGTACAAGACTGTATCAAGGTTCATCGTTTTATAAATAACACAAACAACAACATATTCAAAGCAAATATTCAAATCCAACAACACACGTTGAACAATTAAACAAACACACAAATTCTATATTCAACACACTTACACATGACTCGATCACACCTAAAACACATATAAGATCTATTTAACACCGATCTTCAATTACCATCTCTTTGATAATGAAGTTTGCTAGGACCGAAGGGATAGAACTCCAACGCCCTTGGAAATTCCACAGTCGTCTTTTCATCGATCCACTTGTTTTTCCCTTACATTTCTACTTGAGCATCATGATAGGCTGCCATATGATCGGATTGAAGTTTGGTTTACCATTCTAAGTGTTCGTATTGGTGGTACATCTCATGGATATGATTAACAATACTTTGAAGTTCTGCTTTAATCTTCTCTAATCGACTAATCCATACTAACAGCAATAAAACCATTAAAATAAGGCTGAGGATCTTTGGAAGATTTGTCTCTTACCTCATTTCCATGATTTCCTCTATCCATTGCCTCCAAATTCTTCTTAACTCCTCCAAAATGGATTGCTCAGGTCGAAATTAAGGATTCTATGGGATTGGGGACGAAGATAAGGCAATACATAAAGAGATTTCGTGTGAAAAACTAAAGATTTTCAGTTTTTACACGATCTGTAACCGTGGCGCTTAGGCGCCGGAATCTGGTGCCTAGGCGCCGGATCATCGATACGCAGGCCATTCTGGCGCTTAGGCACCAACTTTTGGCGCCTAGGCGCCGGAACCTCGATCGACTCTGATTCGCCTATCATCAAATTTTACAAGTTTCGGTCGTAGAAATATGTCTAACTAACAGGTAATATCAACACACAAACGCAATTACCGAAAATTCAAATCACAAAGAATCACAAACGAAGGTTAACTTGATCTCCTTTTTACTCAAATTTGACATGGAGTGGTCCAAGTCCAAAATCTATATACTTCAAGATAATGTTTAGCTTAAGCCAATACAGACTTGTTAGTCTTCTATTTCCAGAAGTTATATACAAATTTAGTCAAAACCAAGGCAAAACCTTACAACAATAATTTAACTCACACTAATAAATATGGGTTGCCTCCCACAAAATGCTTGGTTTAATTGAATTAATCAGGCAGACTCAGTTCATAAGCCTCTTTATAATTTAATTTCATTTCTCCCATATAAGGCTTCAGTCTTAATTCGTTAACTTTAAATACTTTTCAAGTTTTGAGATCATTAATATCCATAGCTCCATAAGGGTATACTTTCTCATTTATAAATGGTCCCATCCATTTAGATTTTAATTTTCTAGGAAAAAGTTTTAAACGAGCATTAAATAATAATACTTCTTGTTCAGGCTCAAACATTTTCCATGAAATCATTTTGTCATGCAATTTCTTCATTATTTCCTTATAAATTCTTACATTTTCATAAGACTCATTTCTTATCTCTTCCATTTCATTCAATTTTAATAATCATTTTTCTCCTGCAGTATTCAAATTATAATTAAACTACTTTATCGCCCAATAAGCTTTATGTTCAAGTTTAACAGGTAAGTGACAATGTTTACCATAAATTAACCGATAAGGTGACATTCCGATAAGTGTCTTATAAGTTGTTCTATAAGCCCATAATGCAGAATCAAGTCTATCAACCCGGTCAGTTCTTTTAGGATTGACAGTCTTCTCTAATATTCTTTTAGTTTCTCTGTTTGATACTTCAGCCATTCCACTTATTTGAGGATGATAAGCAGTTGCAATACTATGTTTAATTCAAAATTTTTCCAGCAATGATTGAATTCTTATATTTCCTAAATGACTTCCCCCATCTGTGATAATTATCCTGGGCATTCCAAATCTTGTAAAAATCATTTTCTTTAAAAATTTCGAAACACTTTTGGAATCACAGTTAGGTAAAGCTACAGCATCAATCCACTTTGAAACATAATCAACTGCTAATAAAATATAACTTTTTCCAGATGATGGTACGAAAGGTCCCATAAAGTCTAAACCCCATACATCGAAAATTTCGATTTCTAATATAAAGTTTAGAGGCATTTCCTCTTTTCTGGATATATTTCTCATTCTTTGACATCGATCACAAGTTTTCACATAATGTCCAACATCTTTATATAAGGTTGGCCATTAAAATCTAGAATTTAAAATTTTAAATGCAGTTTTATCTACTCTAAAGTGTCCCCAAATTCAGAATCGTGACATTTTTGAATTACAGCAAAAGTTTCTTCATATGGTGCACATCTTCGAATCACAGAATCTCTTCCTATTTTAAATAAATGAGGATCTTCCCAAATATATGATTTACAATCTTTCTTGAATTTCTTAATATATTTGTTATTCATCGCATAAGGTAAAATATTACTAACCAAATAGTTAACTATATTAGCATACCAAGGTATTTGCAATCCTTGAATGACATATAACTGTTCATCAGGAAATTTCTCATTTATATTTTCTTCATAATTCTTTACTTTATTATTTTTAATTCTTGATAAATGATCAGCAATTTGGTTGTCAGTTCCTTTTCTGTTTACTATTTCAAAATCAAATTCTTGTAAAAGTAAAACCCATCTGATCAATCTAGGTTTAGCATCTTTCTTAAATATTAAATACTTAATTGCAAAATGATCAGTTGTACGATACATTTTGTTCCAAGAAGATATGGTCTACATTTATCAAAGGCATATACTATTACTAACAGCTCTTTTTTAGTAGTAGTGTAATTTATTTGAGTTTCATTTAAAGTTTTGCTAGCATAATATATAACTTTGAAAATTTTCTCATATTTTTGTCCTAATACAGCTCCGATTGCATAATCACTTGCATCACACATTAATTCAAAAGTTTTATTCCAATCAGGTGCAACAATGATAGGTGCAATGATTAATTTTTCTTTTAGAATATTGAACGCATTCAGACAATCTTCATTAAATTCAAATTTAGCTTCTTTTTCTAAAAAAATGGCAAAGAGGTTTAGCAATTTTAGAAAAACCCTTTATATATCTTCTATAAAATCCAGCATGACCCAGAAAACTTCTCACTTCAGTAACGATATTAGGTGGTTGAAGTTCAGTAATAATTTTCACTTTTGCCTGATCAACTTTCATCCCTATTTGTGAAACTTTATGTCCAAGTACAATTCCTTATGTGACCATAAATTGACATTTTTCCCAGTTTAGAACTAAATTTGTTTCTTCACATCTCTTCAAAACATTCGTTATATTTTCCAAGCAAGATTCAAAAGAAGTTTCAAATACTGAATAATCGTCCATAAATACTTCAATTCCTTTATCAATCAAATCACAAAATATTAAAATCATACATCTTTGAAAAGTTGCAGGTGCATTGCATAAACCGAAAGACATTCTTCTAAAGGCAAAAGTTCCATAAGGACTTATAAATGTTGTCTTATCTTGATCCTCAGAAGCAACGAGTAATTGATGATAACCAGAATATCCATCCAGAAAATAGAAATATGAGTGTCCAGCTAGTTTATCCAGCATTTGATCCAAGAAAGGTAAAGGAAAATGATCCTTTCTAGTGGCATTATTTAATTTTTGATAGTCAATGCAAATTCGCCATCCAGTAACTTATCTTGTTGGGATTAATTCATTTTTATCATTAATAATGACAGTTACTCCTCCTTTCTTCGGAACACAATGAATAGGACTTACCCATTGGCTATCCAAAATAGGATAAATAATTCCAGCATCAAACCATTTTAAAATCTATTTCTTAACAACCTCTTTCATAATTGGGTTTAATCTTCTTTGGGGTTCAGTAGTGGGTTTACAATTTTCTTCCATTAAAATCCTATGCATACAGATTGAATGGCTTATTCCTTTTATATATGCAATAGTTCAACCAAATGCTTTCTTATAATTCTTCAGAACTCCAGTTAATTTTTCTTCTTGATCTTTGCTTAATTCTGAAGATATAATTACATGTAAAGTTAATGAATTCCCAAGAAATGCATACTTAAAATGTGCAGGTAAAATTTTTAATTCCAGTTCAGTGGCTTTTTCAATCGAGGGTAAAAGTATATAATTTTTAGTTGTGTCTAAAATTTCCCAATTTTCATGAACATAATGAGTTTCTTCAGATAAATTTTCTTCATTTAATTTTTCAATTTCTTCATTTAATGACTCATTATATAACATATATTCTTTATCTTTATCTTCAGAAATGACCTTACATTTTTCTTGATAATGCTTTTCGATTATATAATAAAAAATATCCATCCGATAGCATTTTTCTTTATCAGGATACCTCATTAATTTCAGAACATTGAATGTTATTTCTTGATCGTTAACTCTCATTGTTAATTCTCCTTTTTGCATATCAATCATAGCTCATCCGGTAGCTAGAAAAGGTCTCCCTAAAATGATAGGTATTTCTTTATCTTCTTCCATATCTAGAACAATGAAATCCACAGGGAAGATAAATTTATCTACCTTAACAAAAACATCCTCTATAACTCCTTTAGGATAAGTGATCGATCGATCAACTAACTGAAGAGTTACAGTTGTAGGAGAAATCTCTCCTAAATCTAACCTTCGAAAGATTAAAAATGGCATGAGATTAATACGAGCTCCTAAATCACATAAGGCTTTTCCACAGATATTTTCTCCAATAGCACATGGTATAGTGAAACTTCCAGGATCTTTAAGTTTCTGAGGAAATTTCTTCTGAATTATTGCACTACATTCTTCAATTAATGCAACAGTTTCATAAGCTTCAAATTTTCTCTTCTTGCTTAAAATATCCTTCAAAAATTTTGCATAGCTTGGCATTTGCTCCAATGCTTCAGCAAAAGGAATGTTGATGGTAAGTTTCTTAAAAATTTCAAAGAACTTAGAAAATTGATGGTCAAGATTTTGCTGTTTTGATCTTTGAGGAAAAGGTGGTGGTGGTCTTTCAACTTCCACTTTAATAGGTACAACAGTCTGATCTTTACTTGGAGAAAGGGTATCTTTAGATTTTTCAATCTCTTCAACTTCTTTCTCTTTTTCAATCTCATTCCGTGTTTTCTCTTTTAATTCCCTTCCACTTCTGAGTTGTACAACTTTTGCTTGTTCATGTTCTTTTCTAGATTCTTTAGGATTAATTTCGACATTGCTAGGCAGTGTTCCTTGAGGTCTGTAATTAATGAAATTAGTAATTTGACCCATCTGATTCATAATATTACGAATAGCAGTGTTTTGAATTTGCAGCTGATTGCTTAGTTGCAAGATCAATTCTTCTACTGACAACTTTTTATGTTGATTGTTATAACCAGGAGGGTAAGTTGCCTATAGTTTGAATTTCCTTGATTGTTCCAATTTGGATTAAATTGATTATTATTCCATTGTTGATGTCCATTACTCCAATTAAAATTAGGATGATTTTTCCAACAATGGTTATAATAATTAGAATAAGGGTTATTAGTTTTACTAGCAATAGCTTACAAAGTTTCCATCCTTTGAGAATCATCAGAATTTGCAGAATTATCATAACTTACATGCGATATGTTAATACCAAAATTATCTAATTTCTTAGATATCACAACCACTTGTGAAGCTAAAATAGAAAAGGTTTCATTATCTTGAATACTTGCCATTCTTTTAGGATTAACCCTTTCAGAAGGCCATTGAAAATTATAATTAGCCATTTCTTCAATTAAGGTGTAAGCTTCTTCAAATGTCTTAGCCATTAAAGAACCACCAGCAACAGCATCAATAGTAGATCTAAGTGATCCAATAAGTCCATTATAAAATGTTTGAATGATTAACCAATCTGGTAAAGTATGATGAGGACATTTTCTTAATAGTTCTTTAAATCTTTCCAAAGCTTCATAAATTGTTTCTCCATCAAATTGCGTAAATGAAGTAATATCATTTCTCAATTTAGCAGTTTTAGAAGGAGGAAAATATTTAGCAAGGAATTTTTGTGCCATATCTGACCATGTTTTAATGAACAAGTTGATAATGAATTAAGCCACATCTTTGCTTTATCTTTTAAGAAAAAAGGAAAGAGTCTAAGCCTAATAGCATCATCAGAAACATTATTATATTTAAAGGTAGCACAAAGTTCTAAAAAACTAGTAAGGTGTAAATTTGGATCCTCATTAGGTGTTCCTCCAAATTGATTATTTTGAACCATTTGAATAATAGAAGGTTTAAGCTAAAAAGAATTAGCATCTACAACTGGCATTTGAATACAAACATGAAGTTCATCAGCTGTAGGGTTTGCATTTTCCCTTAATGGTTTATAAATATTTTGTTCATTAATTTCGATTGGATTTCGATTATTGTTATGTAAGTAAGCCATTTCTTGATGTTTTGAATTTTTTTTTCCTTTTTTAATTCTTTTAATTATTCTTTCTAATTCAGAATCAAAAGGTAGCAATCCTTCAAATCCAGAACTATGCATAAAATTTAAAATAATTTTGTTTTGTTTTTGTTTTTTATGTTTTTTTATGTTTCTTATCTTTCTTTTTACTTTTTATTCTATTATATCCCCGACAACGGCGCCAAAAACTTGATGTGATGCGACTTTATATATGTTTTTAAATACAAGAATTTGATACAACTTTTTAGAATATTTAATTTCTGGCAAAGGGCTTCAAAAACTTGATGTGCGATGTTTACTTTTACTTATGAATTTATATTTAGATTTTATAATAATTATTGTAAAAGTCACAATATTAAACGCAAGTATATGTATCGTTCAAGTAATACAGGGTTCTAGCGGAGTCCTGGTTATCGATCCCACAGGGATAGTGTTTTTATAAAAAGTAAGAAATGTAAGAAATATTTTGAAATTTTTCAAATTAAAAGTAATGTATATATATATACTTTTTTTTATTTTCAAATTTAATTTACAAACAATTTTTACTATAAGCAAGTAAGCAGTAATAAAGTAAAGTAAGCAGCAATTAAAATTCAATGCAACTATAAAAATGTCTTTCTCCTTTTCAACTAATCCAAGATTTTTAGAATAATTATTTTTTGTGGGGAATTTAGATTATGGTATAGTGCCAAATAGAAGCATTCATATGCTTTACCTTTTGGTCCAGGCTCAAAAAAGAACATTGACTAATCTATAGATCGTTTCAAGATGTTTTATTGGTAGAATGGGTTAATCTAGGCTCACACTACTAGATGTCCAATGGTGGCTATGGTCGGCCCTACCAGTGACCCGTTCCCTTTCTATAAACCAAATTATTAGAATTTAATCTGTCACTCTAAAAACTAATTAATTTTACGCCCAATAAATAATATCTTCTTATTTATTTGCACTTCACCTTAAATAACCCGCGTATAGCCTGCAAATACCTAAGGATTCATGTGATATCTACTAGTTAAGAATTTATCTCCAGATATGTCTCAAAATTCTTCAACAGGTTTTAACAATTTAAAAGGCCAATTTAAAAAGTAAACTAAGATCAGGTGTTAATATCATCACAATATTTTAAATATTTTAAATTTAATTTATTATCTTTGAAACGAGAAAGATAACTAACTACTCATAACACATTGAAATCACACAACAAAACATATTTATAAAACTTTGAACCAAGGCACAAATACTTATCTGAAGTGTTCCTTCAAGTGATCCGCTGACTTCTACTGACTCCAAAGCAATGATGAAAGACTCCAACAGCAACAACACATAACAAATACTCAAAATAAACTCACAAGATACAAAGTAAAGTGGCTCCCTAAGTGTGCAAGAGATTAAAAAACTAAGTAAAACTAGAGGGGGAGAGAAGGTGCTAAAAGGGTCGATTTTCTCTTTAGAATTGGGCTCCTATTTATAGAGCTCTGAATTTGACCAGGGGGTTGCTTAAGGCACCTCTTCAAAATTCGTCCAAATTCAATGCATCTTCTAGAAGGTAACTGTTGCACCTAGTCGCCAGACTCTGTGACCAGGTTTTTGCACCTCTTCACTTTGGATCACACCTCTTCGCGATTAAAACCATTTTCATGTGTCCAAATGCATTGTATCGCATGTCTTATATATTAGGAGTAACTTCCAATCTTCTAGAAGCTCCAATAACCGTTTAACTCCGTCAAAATAACTCCACAAAATCATCAAAAAATCTTGACAGCATTTGTATCGAGCTGACGCTTAGGCGTCGGATTCTAGCGTCAGGCAAATAATTCCAATATTTTGCTCCATAAGATCCATTTTTGCTCCTTTTTCCTTCTTTTTCTTTCTTAGACTCTTTTTTAATCATCTACATCCAAAAACATGAAAATATCTTTCATTAAAGCATAATATCCTTAAGAATTGAATCATAAATAAGGCATAAAAATTGGTATTTTTTAGGTGGATCAGCACTCAAACGATAGGACCGAATTGAGGATTTTAGTCTGTCACTCTAAAATCTCCAATTCTATGCCCGATAAATATTATTTTCCTATTAATTTGCACCCTACTTTCAAGGACATTGACCTCCCTGAATCTCGGATGTAATCTTCACTATAGTTGTTAAACTCAACATATTTTAACTAATCAATTGGCCAAATTGAAAGTAAATTAAGATTTAAGTTAAAAGATGATCACAACTTCTTTTAAAATAGTCTTAGCCCACTAATTAAAATTACCATTTCACAAAAATATCAAAACAATGAGAAAGATAGAAAAACTACTCAGATTTTATGGAGAAGATACGACTAAACTTGGATTTCATATATAAAAATAAAGTTTAACAAACTAAAATAAGTAAATACAATTTATCTTAAATTTCTCCCCAAGCAAACTCCGTGAAGTTCTTCTGAATCTATTCCTTTCTTTACAGCATGCAGAATTCTCCTTCGAAACGGTAAGGAGGAAGAAATCTCTCACTTTTCTTCCACTCATACAATCTCTCGAAGAATTACTCACAAATATCACTAATTGAACTCACTATCTAAAATTATAATGGAAACAAGACACTAACTAACACTCGCAAAAAATAACAGATAACAACAATGGACACTAGTGGATCTATTTTCGACCCCAAATTGTTTCTTTTAATGTGGTTGAAGAGTTTCCAAGAGTTTCCCAAGCATCCCTTCAAAAATCATCCACATTCGATGCACCTCGTGAGATAACCGACTTTTCTGCCATCGGCGGCCTCGGGTTAGCCATCGGCGGCCTTCTAGAATACTTAGCCTTGGACTCTCTTTCATAAGGCCCGCTATCAGTGGCCTCGATCTCGCCGTCGGCGGGCTTCCTTGTAATATATTTCCGAGCTCTAGGGAAAAATCAACCGTCGGCGCCGTCGAGCTCTTCTTCAGCGTCGTAGATCAAATCTTCACATTTTTTGTCCTTTTTGCTCCAAATTCGTTCTTTTTTGAATTTGTTCGCTCCATTGTCCATAAATCAACATATCTGCAACAAATCATCAAAAACACCCTTCTTTAAAGTGCAATATAATTAAAATCAATATAAAATAGGCATGAAAATCTTAACATATTTTCAGTGGGTCATGTAACATATTAAATGAGAGAAAAAAGGCACAAGCTTAACGACTTCATGACTATCACCTAGAGTGGCGTGTATTAGATTGTAAGACTCCATTATTGTGAGTACTATGATGGTGGTTATTCCAATAGTTTTCTAAGTTCTACAGTGGTGGGATTGTCTTTCCTATATACGACGCCAAACAGATGCATGTTAGAGAATTTATGGTGGTAGAGTCCTGAACTATTGTCTAAGCATTGTACGTGAATCTAACACACACTCAGAGCATAAAAGTAACATGTAGAGATACTAAATTTTTTACGTGGAAAACTTGGAAAGGGAAAAAAAACCAAGGGGTTTTCGCTAGTAAAAAATAATCCACAATAGCTCGATGAGTATAGGTAATGACCCTAATCCCACATGAGGGAAACGGTCACACAATTACAGGTTCATATGTAGGAGGACTCCTTACACAATTGTTGAGAATGGTTGTATCCATTGGAACTTTAGTACACCATCCTAAAAATGCATCACCACATAGTGTTCAGGATGATGAGTTACTCTGTAGAATGCTCCACGGCTTCACAAGATTGGTTGTTGCTCCGTGTAATGCTTTGTTATTCTACAATGTTGGTTATTGTTCAACAAGGTGCTTCGTTGCAATGACCATATAGTGGCCGATGGTGTTCAAAACCTGCCAATGAGCGGTGGTTGATTGTGGTCGGCTGTGGCAGAAGCGGGAAGTGTTCGACATATCTTCAGTATACAACACTGGACTTCAACTCCTTCTCCTATCAATTCTTTCCAAGCCCGGATCTTAGTACACTTTCATGAAGATGGCAGAGCTTTATTTATAATGTTTAGAAGAGGACTTTCGGGCAAAAATGAAAGAGTCCAGACCACTCCATTAGATGGCCTAAAGAGATTCCCTTGATCCAACCGTGCTCGACAAACATTTGAGTGCCTTAGCAGTGTGGGAATTGAGTGATATTGGGCTTGTTGAATTTGTCTGATCAAACCAGTTGATTTAACTATACACTTGTCAAAATTGGAATCTATTTGATTTTTCAATTAGCCACCAAATGCTTCCAAAAATGATTTAATAGCCTGATTTGGGCTTAATTTAACTATGATTAGGATAATTATGGTGTCATTTTGTTCATCTTGTCGAGTTAGTCAATTTAGTTGTAAGTTTGTTGAAATCAGAGTCATGAGTGAATTTTAATGTGACTTTTAAAATTTTTGCTAAAAAATTACCCCAAGATTCATGCCACGCTTTAAGATTCATGTAGGATGATGAAAATATGTTGAGGACATATCAATAATATATGAGTAATTATTGTGTGACAGAAATTCACAACAATAAAGTAATAGTTTAAGATCTTAGCATTGCATGAAGACCTCATACACACACAAATGATTGAATAGTAGCTAGAAAAGACATAATGATTATTTCTATGGAAAAACCTGAAAAGGGAAAAAATCACCAGGCCTAACTAGTTAAAGTAATCCACTATAAGTGTGCAAGTACAAATATACACTCTTCTCTCATAATTGAGAGATCATAATTATTATTATTATTTTACATTAGATACAACACTTTCGGTATACCACGTACAAAAAATACAGATGTTAGGAATAATCACCGTAATGTGACTACAATAGTCGTAAGTAGTGGTTACTGGTGGCCGGTGGTCGATGGAGGCAAATATTGTCGATTATCGGCAGCTACGAGGGTTTAGATTTTCAATACAGAATGTTGAAGGATGACAAGCAAGCATTACTGATGATGGTTGGCGATGGCCGACGTGTGATGATCAATAGTGTTTGGTGGCTATGGAGGTTGAAAGTTGTCACCAGATCTTTAGTACAAAATGCGCTCTATAATTCATCTTCTTCTCATTTCCCATCATGTCAAGAGAGGGGAATGTATTTATAGCATCTAAGGTATGTATATTTTGATTTTTTGGCAAATAACTTTTTTATCCACCTCATCAGACGATCCATATCGATTCCCCTTGACCATAAGGGCTTTAAGGATTTTAGTGTCTTAGTGACCACAAAATTAAGCGAGCTTAGAAATGTCGAGACATTAGATTTGACTAAAAATATGTCAAATCTTGTGTCAGCTTGATCATTGCATTGATGATTGAATGCTTACAAATGTAATTTAATGGCTTGATCTGGGTTTGACTAGATGCGATTGACCCAATGTTGGTATCATTGGGGTTGTCTTGTCGAGAAGGTCAGTTTGACTCTAAAATTGTTAAAATCGGAACTCGTTGAAATTATAGTATTGGATAAAATAGAATTCATTATTATAAAAAAAATAAATTAAGATGACAAAATTTTCTTAATTAGGCATCAAATCATTTAAAAATATATCTAATTATCTCAAAGTAAATTCAACTCGTCAAAATATTGATAAAATTTTGTTTTTTAAAATTGTGATCCTAAGAACAAGTAAATAATAGAGAAGATAGATATTCCAAAAATCAAAAGAAATTAAAATAAATCGTTCCCCCTAAATAAATTTTGAAGGAAAAAAAAAAATTAGACTTGAATATAGCTCCAAATAAAGTGAGGTGTAAGAACAAGAGAAAGGATCCCATTCATTGCCAAATAGGCTTTCAAATAATATAGAATGAAAAAAATTATCGTAAACTTCGTGAGATAAGATTTCTAAAGTATTTATAATTGTATAATTTTTTTCTCAAATTCACAAGGGAGCAACCCATCATATACCTTTTTAATCCACTCCATTATCATCTATAATGCATCGGTAGACTTGGGTTGGGATTCTGGAACTGTGTTTGAGGGAAAAATATTCTGTATAAGCAAATTTGCATACACTTTACATACGGTGAACCAATCAAGATCACTCTCTATCAAAAAACATATGGGAGTGGTCACCACTTGAAATTTTTTTTTTTCAAAAAAATAAAAAAAAATTCATTGGATGCGTCCGGTGTTGGCACCGAATAATTTCTCCAATCTGGGAGCACACCAAGCAAGCAAGACCAGATTCATAATAATAAATTCAGGTATTTATATGCATAACCTCCAGATCATATATATTTACATATCTAACATCTAAAGATTTTTTTTTAGTATTTACACCGCCCAAATCTTTCATATCATATCAAAAATACAACTATTTTAAATTTTAAAATAAAAATACATATTTTCATACATAAGAAAGGTGGCATATATGTAAAAATTGAAGTTTATGTGTTAGATATGTAAATAAATAAAAGTTAGGTGATATGCATCTAAATCTTTCTAAAAATACTTTAAGGTGTCGCCGTCCAAAGCAAGATAGATAAAAACAAATAGAGAAGAGAATTGAAGCTCCCATTATTCTATATAAACTCCATCACATGCTCTCCTTTGTTCAAATTTCCTCCTTGAACTTTCCAAAGTTCCATGGCTTTCTGACTTGAAACTTCCCACTTCATTCTTTAGCAAGTTGACCCTAAACAATTTGTACCTTTTAACATGTGAAACATTATTCAATGTGTATAATTATTATTTAAGTTATAACACTTTTGAACTGACTATATTTTGAGTCAGCGAGCTAGGGTAATCTTGTGCACAAACATTAAAGCGAAAAGAAAGAATCACAATCCTGGCTTCTTTCCACACAAAAATTAATCATACATGCCAACTCGGGCTCTAATTTAACTCAAAAAGTTCAAGCTTAAGTTGATTTGATTGATTTTCGGATCAAATTTGGATCTCAAATCACAACACACTTAATTTATTTTGTTTCAAGTCAGTTTGGTTAGACTTTGTAACTCATTTAATATTTAAGTCTGGTTCGTGTCATGTAATTTTGGTCTGACTCGAACCCATCCCATGAACTCAATTTGACATTTTATTATATTTTTGATTACTTATAAAATAGATAGGTATTTTTAATAATATCCTAATTTATTTGATATGCATTTACTTTGATTTTATCTGATTATATCAAATATGAGTTATTTCGTACTTTCTTATGTGGTGGGTTAGTTTTACTGTATAGAAAAGGGTGTTGACTAAATATATTATTTGATACAGAATCATGCAATAAGAGTAAGTTTCTATGGTCAAAACTTCCATACCTACTCCTCTGACACATGTACACGAATAGTAAGTTGGTCCTCCTGTTGCTAGGTTGTTTTACAAGGCAAAATGGTGGATCTCAATCGCACATCATGGCAGTTCAAATTTTTTTTTTATTTTTTTTTTTAAAATTTTGAAGTGGGACCGGCTCCCATACATCCTTCACGAGATGTGTGGCTGAGATCCGCCGCCTCACGTAGCTCTACGTGCGGCGTCCGGATGTAATATTTTGTCTGTTTTACAAGACGTCTAGTAATTTGTGGTGGATTCTTGATCGAGGCAGCAAAGTGTTTATTTTACGGGGACTTCAATGCATGTAACTCAAAACTACTAACATTACACTTCTCAATCCTAAATTTTAATATTTATGAGATCCAACACTTCTTTAAAATAGTTTTAGATGAATTTGTGTCACTGCCCTCCAAACTAACAAATTAATGAAGGGTCAGTTTGAGATGGTTTATAAATGCGGTAATATTTTTTGAAAGCACCGCATAACCGTTTGGTTCGCATGTTTTTGAAAACGCTGTCTGCCGCGTTTGGGTTTTTTACACTAAATACAGGCAACGCGTCGACCCGCGGGTCGCGTTTCAAGATAAGCTGCTTATCCTCAAACGCACAAACTTTCCCGAACAGACCCGAAGTCATTTTTTTCTTTCTCGGAGTTTGATGGTGTAAGTTTGTGCTACTAGTTGGCAACATCCTCGGAGGATTCTTCTTCATCTTTAGCTTAGCACTCTTTCGAACATTTTTTTAGAAGTGTTGTATCAAAGAAATTAATTAAACCAACATAATTTTTCAATAACCGTTTTTAGAATATTTTATTGTTATTATTTGATGTAATTTATTTTGCATATCCTTGGTTAATCAGGTTATTTGTTATTTTATATACTATTTATGATATTTTGTTATGATTAACCTGATAGAGGAAGAGAATACTTTTGTTTAGGTTCATTAATAGTTTTTTAAATTATTTTTATCATTTTTAATAATCTTTAACTTATAATAATAATAATAATAATGAGAACAACAACGACAACAACAACAACAACAACGTGATACTAATAATATTATTCATTTTATTTATTTTAAAAGTTTTAAAAAAGAGAAATTAAAAAAATAAAAATATTTACAAGATAATCATAATAATAATAGTAAAAATATTAGTAAATGAATAATAGTAATGATGATGATGATAATAACAATAGTAGTAATAATAATAATAATAATAATAATAGCAATAATAATAATAGTAATCTTTTTATTTTGTTAGTTGATTCATTTACGTGTGTAGGCTTATGCATTTGGTCATCGAAGATAATTTAGTTTCAAATCTCATTTAAGTTGTGACCACATCAACTAGTAAAGACATTTATACTTCTAGTGACAAGACTAGTTAGTTAACTTCAATTTGTTAATCATGTTGTTATTTAAGGCTAAATAGAGTTTTGTGAGAAAGATGTAAATAGTCTAAGAAGAGCTTAAGATGTAAGAGGTCTCGTACTAGCCTAAAATTTCACTTTGATTATACATCTAAAAATATTTTAGCTAGAAACTCGATTTTTTGTAAAAGTATACTAAAGAAATCACATTATCTAAGGAGAGCATGGTTATATTCAGACTACTAATAGTGACACAAGTGTTTATTCTGAGATTGACTCCAATAATAGAACATATGTACTAATAAAGATAGATGTGCGTGAGATTATGGGTCATAGATTGATTATATAGCATTCCACAAAAATGCACCATTTATTGATGTTATGATATCCTGCAATGATTATGTTTGAGCGTGTCGTACAACTAAGGCTTGGGACAAGGATATCAATGTTGATGCTCCAACATTTCCAATAAATACGATGACTTAAGGTGAGATTTCAGATGTGTTTAAGGAGGGCAAGACATTTGATAGAAAAACATACTTACAAATTTCAGTAAATGGCTAGTGCATACTAAAAAATATTGAACTTTGAAACATACATTCCAAAAAAACTCGGTTAAGTTTAATGCGTATGCACCATAACCATCTTTCATGACTATGCTAATGGCATTTACATGTAGCTGGAACAAGAGGATTTTAGGAGCATGGAAGATATCATTTGTTATTGGTCATCACTTATGTGTACATGGAATTCTGACAAGTGGACACCGTTAGTGCACATCTAAATTTATATGCTACCATATTATTCCCATCATCAGATGTTAGTTTGACTTGAAACCCAAAAAGATTATTGCTCTTATGAAGGTTAAATTCAATGTCTAAATATCTTACATGAAGGCATATGATACAAGGTGAAAGGACATCAAGTTTATTTTTGGTAGTAGGGAGAAGTCTTATTATTCATTGAATAAGTTTATTGTATTCATTTCCACACAATGCTAGGATCCATCTACAAGATCTAATCTGATAGCACACTTCGATTTCAATGACTCTTTTGGGCATTTAGGCTATCTATATAGGGTTGGAGCAATTGTTGGCCTGTATTGAATCTTGATGACATATTTTTGTTAGGAAAATAATTTAGAACTTACTGTTGTCGAGGTTGATGCAAATAATGATATTTACCTATCATTTTTGGGAGTTGAGCCCGAAGCAATGATTCATTGATATAGTTTTTATGGAATTTATTTCAACTTATTCCTATGGTTGGATCACACACAGATCTTTATATAATATCATATTGTCATTTAGACATTGTTCATGAATATAGAAAAATCGTTCTATGGGTAGCACATAGATTCAGCTTAATGCATCATAGAAAATTGTAAAAATGTAATTAGACAGATGGGTATTGTTAATGCAAAGACATTGTATCAAAGTTTGTATTGGCAAATAATAAATATGATAATTGATTGTTTAATCAACATATGAATGATATTTGTAATGTTAAACATGATGCATAGGATTGGTTGATTTCCAACGATTTTACAAGGCAGATTCTTTAACATAATGTTGGATGAACATATAGAATAATGACAACCGATGCATCAAAAATATTTCAACTATGTCCTTCATCGAGATAGAAGACTTCTTATTCAAGCATTGGATTGATTTATATACTATAATCTCTTATCAATATTTCTCAAACGATATAGCAATGTCAAAGATCTTAAAGAAAAATTGATCACCAACACCGACTAGAATCAGTATGACACTAGGAAGTTATGAAACTAAAGCTTAAAAATTTTCTACACAAACTCCATTAACTATAATTAGTATGAAGTGCACCATTTAAGTTGTCAATCATTCCAAGTTAACTTACATGGGGATGAGAGTTACAGTTACAATTGTGGAATACTTGAGGCACATCATATGCCTTGCTACCATGTCATGGATTTGTCGGGCCATAGATGCATAAATTGTCTATCATACATCTCTCAATATTACAATATTGAGTTTTTCAAGAAGGGATACAGATTGAAGTTCGATGTTATCCCTGAACAAGCATCATGACCTAATTTAACCCATCGATTAATCATTAAGTTAGCACCACAAAACATCAGATGAAGTATAAGAAGAACACATTTAAAAGGCTACATAAATAAGATGGATAGGCGTGTAACTTGAGGCCATAGTATATGTGGCTTATGTCATACAACTGAACAATACATAGTAATTTTTCTTAAAAACCCATAAAATATTAGGTAAAATAATCTTAACACTATAATTCCTATGAAGAAAAATAATTTTATGATAGTTTATTCATATTTTGTTTAAAAGCAACATGAGAGACACTAGGAATACTCGAGGATCAGGAGATGGAGAATGAAATTCTTGATCACGCGCAACTAATCCTACAAATGACACAAATGTTGGACCAACTCTCTTGAGGTTCACCATTTCATTTCCCCACAACATGGGATACATAAAGTAGCAAATTCAGATGAGGTTGTGTCAAATAAATTCCAAGGAATTTCTCTGATTAACATCATGGGATATAGAGTTTACTTTCTTAATTTTATTGTAGGGTACCATACTTGACTCAAGTGCACATCTATACATGTCAAAGACATGGGATGTGGCATGCCCCATTTTATTTCTACCTCGAGAGATTTTGGGCTAAGCTACATCAGTTATCTTCAAATCATCAGGTTGGATCCTCCTTTTCTCATGACTCTTGCAGAGCAATGGTGTTCGGAAACTAACATATTTCATGTACCGATCTGGAGATGATAATTACTCTACAAATTGTTTCTTTGATTCTGGGCATCAGAGTTTATGAGATGGCCATGATCAAGTTGAGAGTTGTTAGTCAAGGCAGAAGGTTGGTTTCATGGTTAGACTACCGTGATGATTTACTGGCACTTTCCCAGATCTAGACATATTTAAGCACCAGCTAGGTGCTCTAGATGTTATAGCAAGAACTCTGGATGGGTCAGGCTAGATAAAATACTTATGTACCTCTGCAATGGTTGATATTTAGATTCTATAGAGAGACATAAGAGGATTTGGATGATATGATCTTTTTGAGGCATGTACATGCTTATATATTCATCATACTATGCTATTTTCTAATTCTTGATACGTCTATATCAAATATTCATTTGCAACACCTACAAGTTATAGAGGATTTGCTAGTTTTATCCTAGTACTCCATTGGAATATAAATGTTGGGAAATTTATTTAGGGAGCTCACACATGCTACAAAGCTCCGTGAAGTGAATATTGTAGGCTGCACGCATTTGCTACGATTGTAATCTTAGAAGAGATTTCATATTGGTAAATTCACATTACAAGTTCCTTACCCTTTAGAGATCGATGGGATGAGTGTTGGATATTGGTATAATTTTTTTTTAAAACAATATATATTAATTTTATTATTATTTATTAAAGTAAATTAATCTTTCAATTTTGGTAAGTGAAATGAGCAGTATGTACGGGAGAAAAATGATCGTTCATGTTTGAGTATACCGTGATGATTTTGATGGAATCTCGTCCTCACATGTATTAATATTTTATTGCTTGATTTGATGTTGCATTATTTTATTTCTAATGATAATAATTACTTTTTTCTAACTAAAAGTGACATGTCAGCCATATCCATATGTTATCTACATCTAGTTTCAGATTTATACACGTAAGGATCAACTATTTGGGAGGTTATGGTATCATTGATTTGCCGGTAGAGGACGGAGTGACATGACATTTCTAAGGCTACCAATAGCAGATATTTAGGCTATGGAGTCTGGTTTTTAGAGGGTTGATGGACAAGGAAATATTATTGTACACTAGGCTAACTATCACTAATAATAAATTGAGATATGGGACAATAGAGGCTTATGTTATTGCCTGACATTCTGGAGGCATAGATCGGGATCAAGTTATTGTTGTGTAGACGAGGTGGTTCGGGACATGGGCTACAAGACATTTACTTAGAGCTGCAAAGGAAACTTCATACACATATTCCATGAAGGAAGCTATACAAAGAGCACTGGTATGTACTAATTCCCTAATAAATAAATTTTTTACTATAATTTTTAAATGTTTATATACTGAATATGTCTCAAAGATAGATGGTAATTTATCACATTTTTGAGGTTCCAATGATGAAAGCATCAAACTAAAGGTGATAGATAATGTGGAGGATGTTTGTAGCCACATGAGGCAATCAACCTACCAATCGAACATGCCATAGAAACCTGACAATGACAAGCAGGATGCTGGTGTTGCACTTCTGACCTATGCTAATCCCGGACCTTCCAGTTCAATATCCATTGTTTTACTGCATCATGTTCACCTGGTTTGATCTTCATACAAGTACACAGTAATAGATATATTGAATCAGGTCCTTCAAGGGCGACACTAAGTCACAACCTTTCAAAGCAGCAGTTTTGGATGCCACATCCAATGATACCTTCACAGGATAAACAATTTTGAGGGTATGGTGCATATTTCATATATTATCAGGGATAGTTGACATCTTATCTTGTGCATCTATTATTCACAGCCGGGTGGGAAGATGACCTCGAGTAGTTACATGATCAACAAGAGTACCATCTCTTAGAGCGACCTGAAAGACAGCTAGATTACTACATTTTAGTCAGTAAAGCGATACCACAGCAATAGTGTTGCAGGCAGTAGCACGATATATATGTTTAACTCATTTTGTAGTTTTTATTTTTTTTATTATGCACTTTCACTTTCTCTTCTTGCTCGATGTATGCAACAAATTTATAAGCATTCATATAAATACATTTAGCATATTTTCTAATTCCTAATTTAATTTTAAAAATCATCAATTCATATCAAAATTTAATATGGGCGCTTAATAAATTATTTTTAATAGATTAAACATATATATGTAAATATTTCTAAATTAATACTTACATATGGTTTTTATTTCAAAGTTCTATAAAATAAAGATCTATAAAATTTCATACAAGAGTAAATAGATATAGAGAACTTAACAAGTTAAATTAGAAGTGAATATAATAAGATCCTATTTAAAATAGGAGACAACAACAAAAGATGAATACATTGCTTTAAAAATTTATTGCAAAAGTTAAAAATAAAATCTTATTTAAAATATTGATCCAAAGTCTATTAAAATGTCAATTTAGTCGCTAGATGTTTTTAGTATATAAAAATAGCTTCCATAAAGACCATTTCTGAATTCTATCCTTAAATAAATTAATTAATGCGAGAGACTAAGTAAACCATATCTGACAAATGGACACTAGAGGAAAACCCAAGAAGTGATTACTCACAACCTTTTTATCATAATTGAGATTTATTCATATTTTATATAATGAAGTAGCTTAATAATACTTTTCTTAACCTGAACAAATTTCTTTGACAATAAGAAGAAAAACAAAATAAAACCAGTACAGACATACTGATTTTGATTTATTTAAATACTATTTTAATTACCATTTTACACTTAATTTTTAAAACATAAAAACAAAATTGATCTATCAATACAGCTTTTGACCTTGGTTTGGTCAAAATCGGTATCCATAAACCCCCCCTCTCTATTGGTTGGATAAAAGTTCTGTTTTAAATTTTATTTTCATTAACCAAATAAATATATACATTGACGTAATTAAGTTTTTTGTTTACCATTTTGTCTTTATGTATTCTCTTATAATTTTGTTTATGGTGTGTTTCATTTGGATTATTTTTATTGACTTTATAACATCTGTTCAACTACTTGACACACAAAATAATAGTATCCACCTATTTTGAACTTTAAGAAAAATTAGCTGTATATTTGTTTGTGTATGTTATACCAATAATTAAATCCTAGATGTTTTCGCCCTTAGAAGCCAAAGATAATCACTATTTGGCAAGGGTGACCAACTTTATAAGCTTCTAGCATGAAGTCAGCTAACTCATTAAGCCAGTCAACAGATTGGCTAGATCGATTTGACCAAGTTACCCGATCAAGGGAGTTCACTCTCAAAATCGAATAATAAGGAGTGATTATGGAGATTTAGATATTGTCTGAAGAACACATATGACTGTATGGTTATGACAAAATCATTACTTCAAGCAAAAATTAGTCGTAAATTATTTGTATTTATATATGTATTCTCAAATTCTTTTCTTCTGTATGCTTAAAAGCCATGCTCAACACTATTGAGCAATACTGACATTGTTACAATTTTAGTAATCACAAATTTAAAGTTTTAGTTGTCTTGAATGAATCATAAATTCATTATAACTATTCAATCTAATCATCGTAATTTTGTCACTCATGATAGTACAATGGGAAAATTTAGTTCAAGATGTTCTGGTCAAATTTTTTATCATCATATATTGGTGTACATCAACAACGTGCAGCACAAATCCCAAGGAGATCCAATGATCCAAAAGGAAGGAATTACAACAAAGAAAGGCCCACTCATAGGAGACCAAGGACCATGCTTTTCGATTAGATGCAGCCATCCGAGTTAGGGAAATAAGCCAATCAAGCCACGAGAAGAACAAAAGGACGATTCAAGTTTAAACCAGCCATACTATAACAAGATTGATAAGCACGAGAGCTCATCACCACCAGAGAGCTGAGTGAAGACATTAGCCTATCTCTTAGCAGATCTAACCCGATGAAAGAATCCATATTCTCACCATCACTGACCATCACATGAATGTCTCCGGGTTTTCTCATTAGGGACAAGAATTCACAATGCAATAAAACCTATTGACCGTCTCGAAGGACCTCCCTAATTAGGAAATGAGCTATCTATTGAGTTGTGCCGGTCCAATTCTGCTTGATAGCCTGATTTTGCTCCGTTGATAGGAGTTTCTCACCTTGGGATTGATGGTCGATAGTCAAATCAAATCAATCAATCATCAAAGTCTAGCTGACGGAGTCAGTCATCTCTACTTAAAGCTAATTAGATCAAGCTAATAGGTTGTTTTGACTCATTCGAGCCAAGAAAACCAACCTTACCGAGGCAAAGTCATGTTGGCCCAACTGTTCCATTCAAAGGATAGTCGAGTTATAGGCTCGTGTATGTAAAATACCTAAAATATTTTGTAATACTGTATTAAAGAAAGAGCATAAATGTAATATCACATATTATATTCTCTCTTGACGTGCAAAAACTTATAGGGACATAAGTCAACAGCATAACGAGAGTGCATGTGTAAGTAGTAATATAGTTAAATAGTACCGTGTGTCGATCCAATGAGGAAAGGGCTAAGAACTATTTTGATGGGAAAATCTCTTATGAAAATAGAAGATTATTTTCTAAAATCCTACTTAATAATCAATAAAAAAAGATAACATGATTAGATAATACAAAAAATAGCTGCAAATAAATCTTATATGTCTTCAAGGTATGTGAGGTTTGTGCCCTTTTGATTTAGCTAATGTCGTGATTCATGTCAATCTCATGACATCCTGTCAATCGTGCCCTTGTAGATTTTGGATTTTTTAGACATTCCCCAATCTGATTCTTGTCAACATGAATTGAAAGTCCTCTTAAACCTATGTCTAGGTCAAAAGAAGTCTATAATCCATGAAGTTGAGGCTTCCTCAATCCCCATGGCATCATGTGGATTTGTTTCAATCACCTTTCTAGGTTGTAAAAAATGGACAAATTATGCCTATTATTACCTGAATTTTGTGGTTAACAATTTCTTCCTATGTGCAACGAGTAGGAGTCACATATCACGAAATATGTTAACATTCTAATTGATCATATCAGAAGTTAAAGAAACTTTATGGTTAACACAACAACAAAAAAACTTCGATGTCTCAGGAAAATGATACGTGAAAAGAAATCATTCGAGAAACAACAAAAATACATCCCATAAATCATAGAGGCATGGAAGAAATTTTAGCTGCACATGATAGAAAGAACACTAGAAAGCACCAAAACAAAACCATTGTTATAAGTAAAACTAAAATGTAAACACCTACAAATTTTTTTGTTTCCTCTTCCATAGAAGTCAACTCGTCTCTCATACAATAACGTCTCAAAACATATAAGAACAAGACAACAAAAATGGTAGAAGAAACCTTAGAACCTCATCCCCAAGAGAGAAGAAGAAACTTTAGGAAAACTCTAAATAGGTTTTTCTCCAGCTGACCCGACCCGCAATTACGTACTATTTAAGTTCCCAAAAGATGACAAAAAACTTGACCAAATTTATATTTAGTGGCAAGAGTGAAAAATAGATAAATTATAAAAATTAGAATTTGATTTATGGCTTGCACAATAGGGGTTCTACGCAAGTGCACGTATCATTTCGAGTAATATATAATTTTCTTTAAAGATCCCAGTATCGATCTCACAAAGAAGAGATGACTAAAATATCTTAGGCTAATTCTAGTTTACTACTATCAGATCTTACTTTGGAATTTTGAAAAGTTTTTTGCCTTAATTTATTAATTTAATATAAAATTAAAGTTAACTAAATTAAATAAAACCTAATATAAGGAAATTGGTTAAATTTTGGAACATTCTTATATAACGAAAGTCCTTTTCCCCTGCGATGAGATTATAATCAATGTAAGAATCGAATGTTGAAAGTCTAAATGTAGTTTGTGACAAATAGGAGCACAATATTCTTTACCCTCCCGAGCATAAGGAACATTAGCTAATCTAAAGTTAGTTCCAGCTTATGAGGTTCTACTGAGTAGATTCTAGCCTCATACTTATAGATTACCCAGTGTGCCCTCCCTATAGAACTAACAAGGGAACCTTAGTTCCAAATTTAGACTAAATTAGTAAAGGATCTAGCCTGTCACCCTAGAAACACAAATTCTATGCCCATCAAATCTTATCTCCCTATCTACTTTCACTATCCTTAGATTTTGGTCACCCTCCTCGTAAGGTTAGTGTAGTATTCATTAGTTGGGTGAACTCATTGCCCTCCAAGGTCATTATATTTCACAACAAATTTTAACAATACAAGTGATCATTTTGAAAAGTAAATTAAGAACCAATGAAAATACCATCACAATTTTAGAATAAAAGAAATCTTAAAACCATTCCAATCCCACAAATGATTAATTCTCATCACAAGGAAAAAAGTGTAAGGAAAACTACTCACAAAGCATGGAGAAAACACAATAGAAAACTTCGTTTAAATCAAATCAAATTCACTAGAAAAGTGTTTACAATAATTATAAGATAATGAAGAATACAAAGTTTTTTACCTCTGAAAGAAAGATGAAAATCCCTCCAACAATGTCTAATACTGATTCACGTAATGCTCATACAGTTCCTTAAAAATATCTCTCAAAATCCCTCACTAATCTCTTCAGAAAAGGTAGAAATCTAAATCTCCTACTCCTATCTACAACCTCTGAATGTTATTAGAGTTTTCAAGAGTAGGAAATGCCAAAAGGTGTCTTTCTAAGTGCCAAAAGTTGCCTTATAACTCTTTTGAGGCATCTAGAAGCCATCTAGAACTGTATCTGGCGCCTTGAGCCGGTTTTTAGTTTCATGGTCATTTTCTTGTTGATATTGGCACCTAGGCACCAGTTTTTGGCACCTAGGAGCCACCCTACTGGCAGCACCCCAATTTCGCTCCGTTTTGCTCTGTTTCGCCCTGTTTCAGCTCTAATCCGTGCTAAGTGTTAAACCTATAAGATAAACATGAAAACAACCTTTCTTTAAAGTGTAATTTCATTCAAAAATATGTGATAAATTTAAATGAGATTAAGCACAGAGGACATATCAAAATGCGCCAGATCAGAAATTTCTTCCGTGTTCGATTTGGCACCAACTGCATCATTTTTTTTTCATTTTCTTCAAAAGTCCATTTTTTGTACCTGAAGCTAAAACCATGCAAAATACATTCCATTAAAGTGCAATGTCATTAATAATGAGCATGAATGCATATAAAAAGTAGGAAAATTTTAGGCGTGTAAATTCCCCCAAACTTAACATACTTGTCCTTAAGTAACACTACAACTTTAAACATATGTTGATTTTTGTTAATGGGTTTCTTTAAGATGACTTAAAATTTTTGTTCTAGCAACTTAGAAGAATTTCCAGTAAATTAGATGATATATAAGGTATAAGAATATTTAGTATTAAACTTAGAAATCCTTATTTTCTATTTAATTCAGAAATAATTGAAGTTTTTCCAAACTTTAAATTCTTGGATGTATAAAAAAAATTTACTAATGCTTTATAAAATTAAGATTAGGATTGATCCTAAGTTTTCTTCCTTAAAAAAATCAAGTGAAATCAAATTTTAATTAAGTCCTAATCCTCAAGCTTCTCCACACATATTTTCTTTTAATTTTTATTTTACTTTATTTTTTATTTTCTTTCAGGATCATTTTAATCCTTTCTTTTTTATGTCAGGATTATTATATGATAGACCTTTAATGATTTTGAATTTTACTATCCCTTTTCTAAATTTAAAAACTTATTTTCTTTCCTTAACTTAAAATGTTGTATTAGAAAAAGAATTTTAAAAATTCTAAATTCTTCACATAGTATTATTCTAAAAATATTTTATTTTTCAAAAACTCTATTTTTCCTACTATAAATAGAAAAATCATTTTCCTACTATTTTCTACTAAACATCTTAACCTTAGTTTCATCCTTTTTACTAAAGTCCTTACTAAGTTTCCTTTTGCATTTATATAAATATATATATTATAGTAATCTTTAGATAACTCGACCTAACAAAAATCATTTAACAAATATAATTTATTTGTTATTTCATTAGGACAAGTAAATTTTAACTTTGAATTTTATTTTCCTTCCTCCCCCAAACTTGAATTTTTAATTATTTTACAATCAATTCCTTAAAATGTAGCAGAAAGAAAAAAAAAAGCTGAATCTACCAGCTACTACAACATCTAATAAAATTGATATACATGCATAATCAACATAGAAAGATTGCAGGAGAATGTAAATCTAGCATAAAACATGCTTTCAATAATATTAAACTAAAAGGAAGCATACTAACATTGAAATTTATATTTTTCTTCCCCCCCCTTGATTTTTTAACATGTATAGCATTTAGTACAAAAAATATAAGCAGGAAGAAAAATAGCTCTGAAGTACATTCTACCACTCTATCAGAAACATTTACAAGTATTCATTAAGACAGAACAATTTGCAAAAAAAAGTAAATCTAAACTAAACATGCTGGAATAAAATTGATCTAAAGCAAGGTCCCCAAACATGACATGCATCAGCATAGGAATATAAATTTAAGTGTTTTTCAAGTCATCTATATTGTTGTAACACAAACACAAACAAAAGAAGTGAGTAATGAAGAATTGGATTATGTTCAAGAACAATTTCAACTGTCAGATGCTGCAGAAAATAATAGAAATCTTATTCCTTCGATTGTGAAACCTCTTGAACTAGAATTGAAAATACATCCTACACAATTAATATATGCCTTTTTTAGGATAATTATCCACATTACCTATTATTGTATCCATAGAATTATCTGAATCACAAGAAAAAAGTTGTTGGAAACCTTAAGAAGATATAAGAAAACATTTACA
This sequence comes from Papilionanthe hookeriana x Papilionanthe teres, assembly GCA_022702705.1. Classification (NCBI taxonomy): domain Eukaryota; kingdom Viridiplantae; phylum Streptophyta; class Magnoliopsida; order Asparagales; family Orchidaceae; genus Papilionanthe; species Papilionanthe hookeriana x Papilionanthe teres. Next base: position 138,925,421 of record CM040423.1, on the reverse strand, counting down.
TGGTCATTAGTTGATATCAAAGGAAACATCCATTCGATTTGTATGCATAGAATTTTATTGGAAGAACATCACAAATCAAAAGCTGGTCCTCTAATGAGATTAAACCTATGATGAAAGACGTTGTCACGAAAGAAATTTTAATATGGTTAGATGCTGAAATAATATATTCTTTTTCATACAGTTCTTAGGTAAGTCCAATTCACTGTGTTCCTAAGAAAGAGGATGTGATTGTTGCAACAATGAGAATAATTAATTAATACCAACACAAAAAGTCACTGGTTGGTGATTTGCGTTGATTATAGAAAATTAAATTCTACCACTAGAAAAATCACTTTTCTTTAGGCATAAATATTTTTGCTTTTTGAATGAATATACCGGCTATCATCAAATTATTATTGCTCTTAAGGATCAAGAGAAGACAACATTTACTAGTCCTTATGATACTTTTGCTTTTCGAAGAATGCCCTTTGATTTATATAATGCATCTGTAATATTTCAAAGATGTATAATGTCAATTTTTAATGATTCAATTGAAAAAGGAATAGAATTTTTATGGATGATTTTTCTGTGTTTGGACTTCATTTGAATCATGTCTAACTCAATTAGCAAAAGTTCTAGAATGATGTGAAAAGATGAATTTAGTATTGAATTAGGAAAAATGTCAATTTATGGTTGAAGGAGTAATTGTGTTTGAGCATAAAATTTCTAAAAATGGCATGGAAGTAGATTCTATAAAAATTTAAGTTAACGCTAAACAACATCCACCAACTACTGTGAGTGGAGTTAGAAGTGTTTTAAGACATGATGGTTTTTACAAGCGATTTATATAAGATTTTTTCAAAAATTACTAAGCCTTTATGTCAACTTTTGGAAAATAATGCAAAATTTGATATTAATCAAGAGTGCCTTAATGCCTTTAAATGGTTTAAGGAAAATTTAATTACCACACCTATAATTGTTTCACCTGATTGGGAGAAACAATTCGAGCTAATGTGTGATGCAGTGATTATGTAAATTGGAGCTGATTTAAGGTAGAGATATGGCAAAATTTTTAAATTCATATGTTATGCTAGTAAAACTTTAAATGATGCTCAAATTAATTATACCACAACTAAAAAAGAGTTACAACTAATTGTTTATACTTTTAATAAGTTTAGCTTATATTTGATTGAAACTAAATGTGTTGTGCATACAGACCACTCTGCAATAAAATATTTGATGTGAAAGAAGGATGTGAAACCAATATTATTCAAATTGATACTTAAGATGTAAGAGTTTGATTTGTGGTTGTAGATAAGAAGAGATCTGATAATGAAATAGCTAATCATTTATCTAGGTTGTAACAGGAAGAAACATTTGATATTGAAAGATAAATTAACGAAACTTTTCTTGATGAACAACTATATACTGTTAAAGAATGGGAAATACCATAATATGCCGATATTGTTAACTATATTGTTAGTGGTGTTTTACCATATGGATTGACAAAGCCAAAAGAGAAGAAATTTATTTATGATGCAAAATTTTACTTTTTGGATGATCCATATTTATACAAACAATGTAAATATTTAGTTATTCAGAGATGTGTTCCATATGAAGAAACTGAAGAAATCATTCACAAATGTCATTATTCTCAATTTGAGGGTCATTTTAGAAAAACAAATGACTAATGTATATATATATATATATATATATATATGTATATATATATATATATCTCTATATATATATGTATGTATATATATATATCTCTATATATATGTATATGTATATATCTATGTATATATGTATGTATATGTATGTATATATATATGTATGTATATGTATGTATCTATATATATATGTATGTATATGTATGTATATATATATGTATGTATATATATATATATATATATGTATGTATATATATATATATATATATGTATGTATATATATATATATATGTATGTATATATATATATATATGTATGTATATATATATATATATGTATGTATATATATATATATATGTATGTATATATATATATATATGTATGTATATATATATATATATGTATATATATATATATATATGTATACATACAAATATATGTATATACATACAAATATATGTATACATAGATATATATATATATATATACATACAAATATATGTATATATATAAATACAAATATATGTATATATATACATACATATATATATATATACATACATATATATATATATATACATACATATATATATATATATATACATATATATATACATACATATATATATATGATTAATGTCAGCGAGTAGGTAATATTTCAAAAAGAAATAAAATGCCCCTGAATTTTACTTTGGAAGTTGAAATCTTTGATGTTTGAGGATTGGATTTTATGAGACAATTTATATCTTCATTAGGAAATTTATATATATATATATATATATATATATATATTAAAGGAAAAGAGCTAATGCTCCTTACATGTTTCTAATTTTGTTACAAACAAGGACAAAAGGGTGGTTCCACAACCTAAGGAACACCATATAGAGCAAAGCCATACAAAAGACGAGGACATAAGCCAAGGTGCCAACAAATCCTTAGCATTATACAGACCCACATGAAACAAAGAAACTAAAATTTGAAAGGTGACTCAAATACAGCCATGGGCATATAAACCCAGCCTGAGGTGTGGGAGTCTCAGCTGATCTCCAACAATAAAGAACTTCAGTTCAGTTGGGGGGGATTTAGACACCAAAGCCTGATGGGTAGCAGCACCAGTACAAGCCAGCCAATTCACTGATTTATTTCCCTCTCTTAGTATAGAAGAACAAGTAAGCTGAGGGGGTCTGAGCTTTTGAATTTGGTTTAGCCAGTAGTTGTGAATCCACTGGGTATGTGTATTGTTCTCCAGTTTGTTTAATACCTCAGTAGAATCAACTTCAATCCATATATTTCTCCAGTTAGCAATCCATGCTAATTGCAATGCCCACATCACAACAATTAACTCAGTTTCAAGAGCATCATGTGCTATCACAGGTGCATAGAAGAAAAGTAAACACTTGCCAAGGTGGTTTCTGAAAATTCCCCCAACACCAGAGTTGTCATTGGAGTAGCTACCGTTAGTGTTGGTTTTAATGACGAGTGATCGCTAGGGGGATCCCAATTAACAGTTCTAACAAAGGTGCTTGCCACAGTTGAAAGATCAATATGAAGTATGTTATGAAAGTTTTTATAGATGATGATCTTTTCCAGATAGGCTTTGCAGTTACCACTAACTGAAGCTATAGTACTCCGGATTCCTTTAAATTTTATTTGGTTCCTAGCTATCCAGATGAACCATATGATAATGTGATGCACAGTATGAATATTCTGATTATTCCCATCTCTCCAGCATTTATGGAAATCTTCCCATTGAAAAGTGAACCTCCCAAAGCATAAGCTTAGCTCCAAACAGACTGCCTGGGAGAAAGAACAGTTGAAGAAGAGATGAGAGATGGATTCTTCCTGCTTATTGCACAACACACACTTAGAAGGCCCCCTAAGACCATTCAATTTCAGAATGTCATCAGTTGGGATAATGCTATGAAAGGTTCTCCAGCACAAGAAATACATAGAAGGGGACAAGTACTTTCCCCAAAGGGAATTACTCCAATGAACAGAAGGTCAAGTATATAACTTCCTGTATATGGCTTTGGTGATACTTTGAGACTGATGAGCATGCCAATTAATTTTATCAGGTACCCCTCTAGTGAGTTTAATGGTGGAAATTAGGTGGGCGATTGATCTCGAAGAATAGTCGTAAGGTGTGGAAGTGACCGAGTTTGACCATCCCAAGCAATCGACCACTCGATGGTATTATCGGTGATGTCCCCTCTAGGAATTAACCAATCCTCGGGACACCAATTATCCGACACGAAGTTGATTTCACCCTTCCCCAACTCCCAAATAAAAAGGTCTTCGACAGCTTGTCTGATTTTGAGCGTTTAACCCAAATTACGGAATCACTCGGTTTCTCGACAACGAAGGGAAGGGCGTATGGACCTGCAGTACTTCCCTTTCATAAACTTAGCCCGCAAAGAGTTCTGTGCTCTGAAATGGATCCATAGTTTACATAGGTTAATCTGTTGCATGTGAGCAATGCCTTTGAGGCCAAGACCACCAGCCAAGGTTGGTTTAGTTACTTTTTGCCATGAAGTCCATTGCATTTGTTTTCTCTGCCCAAACCAAAGGAACCTATTAAAACCCCTTTCCATTTGTAATTGTGTACTTTTTTTCATGGTTATCATTTGTAGGAGATAGGAGGGGAAGGTGGTGAGTATGCTCTTCAAGAGAGTGATCCTTCCACCATTTGAAAGGAAAGATTTTGTCCAGCAATTGAGTTGGGAATTGATCTTGGTGAGGATATCATCAAATTGGATTTTTTTAGTCCTACCCAGGAGTAAGTAGGCACCATGATGTTTAATAGGAGGAGTACTGTAGGTGAATCCAGTGAAGTCCAGTATCCAATGTTTGATGTGTGCTGGGATCTGCTTAGAGAAGATTAGCTGACATTTATCAGGGTTAAGTATCATACCTGATTGATTCTGAAAGGTGTTAATGCACTGTTTCAACTTTTTCAATGCTGTTTTGTGAGCACTTGAGAAAATCATGATATCATCAGCATACATAAGGTGAGTGATAGGTATATTTGATCTATGATGGTACCTGGCGTAGTCTTTGCTTTGAAAGGTTTTATCAATCAGTCTGGAGAAATAATCAACAACTAAGATAAAAATGGTTGGAGATAGTGGATCTCCATGTTTAAGTCCTCTAGTTGCATGAAAATTGCCCCAAGCTTGGCCATTGATCAAAATGGAATGCTCATTGGAATTCGACCACTCGCCGATAAGGTGACGAATTGTGAATTAAACCCTCTAGCCGAGAGGACTTCCAAAATGAAGTCCCAATTCGTAGTGTCATAGGCCTTTTAGATGTCCAAGCTTTTAGATAAATTTGCCCCCCTATGGACTTTATCCAAATCCAGCAGCAGCTCCTGGGCGAGAAGGACATTATCAATAATGGATCTTCCTTTTATAAATGCTGATTGGTTCAAGCTAATCAATCTCTCAAGGTGTGGCTGCAGTCTCCCCACAAGGATTTTGCTAATAATCTTGCTAATCACAGAGGTGAGGCATATGGGTCTATAGTGATCCCAACTTTGTAAAGTGGTGTTTTTAGGAATCAGCACAAAGTTAGAAGCACAGAAATAGCTAGGGATAGTTTCACCTTGGAAGAAGCTTTTAATTGCAGTAACCACATCCTTACCAGTCAGGCTCCAAGTTTTTTTGTAAAAATCTGCAGTATAACCATCAGGCCCAGCAGTTTTAGAACTATCCACAGTATTTAAAGCACTCCAAATTTCCTGCTGAGATGGGATATCTGTAAGTACCAGATCACTTGTATATTGAAATTCATTTAGGAAGAGAGACCATCAATAGACATTCTATGCATTGGGGAGTGATTTAGTAAGTTTTTAAAGTGCTTGACAGCATCTTGAGCAATATCTGTGTTATCCTGGAGTTTTCCACCCTCATCAGATGTAATGGAATGAATAATGTTGCATTTCCTTCTGTATTTAATACAGGCATGATAGAAATGGGTATTCCTGTCTCCATTGAGGAAGTGGCTTAGTGCAGCTTTTTGTTTAAGATACTGTTCTAGTTTTTCATTAGCAGATAGCAGATTAGTTTGAGTAGAATAAAGTTGTTCCTCAGTTGCAGCGCCCACTTGGAGATTGGCTTCCAACAAATTAACCTCTTTTTCAGCTTTTTGGACAGCAATGGAGAAGTCACCCACAAAATTCCAGCTCAATTGTCTAAGAGGATCAGGGTGTTCAATATTACAACAATTGGCCTGCATAATGTTTAGAAACTCATCATAAGTGGACTAGACATTGAGGTATCTGAAGGGAGGGGGATTATTTGGGTAATTAGGGGAGGTAATGGAAATCAAAAGGGGCTCGTGATCGAGCGACCAAGCTGAGATGGGTTACATAGGTGAGAAGCCAATTAGTGATCCAGCAATTGTTAACCAGAATTCTGTCCAGCCTTTCCCAAATATTTCCTCTTTTCCAAGTGAAAGCAGGTCCCCTAAAGCCAATGTCAAAAAGCTGTGCTGCTTGGATATTATCATCGAAAATAGTAATGTTAGAAAGGTTAGGAGCCCTGCCCCCCAGTTTTTCTTCAATGGAGCCAATGCTATTAAAATCTTCACCCACCATCCAGGGGGCATTCAGATGATCACTAATATTTTAAAGATTAGCCCAGAGGAGATGTTTATCCTCTCTGCTGCAGCCTGCATACACAAAAGTCACCAATCCACTTTTTCCATTAATTTGGAAAGAGGAATGTAAAAACTGTTTATTATCAATTAGGATAGACCAAGTAATCTCACTTCTACAGAAAACCCAAATCTTGTTATTGCAGTTGGAATAGTGATTAAAACCATGCATCTTCTTAATGACTTTTTGAGGGTATTTGTGGACCAAAGGTTCCAAAATAGTGATACACCAAAATTTATATTTTTTGTTGAGGTTTAGCAATCTTTTCATAGACAAGGGGTTGGCAATACCCCTGATGTTCCAGCAAAGGAAATTGATCATTATTTGGGGGTGTGAGGATAGGAAGGTTGAGATCTAGATCTAGATCTCCCTCTAGTCTTTGAAGTACCAACCAACTACCCTTCTGATAAAAGGGTGCCTAACTTCTGTACTTCAGAAGCAGAATTCCTTTTCTTTTTTCAAGAGTTTTGGATGTGCCATTTCCCTTCTATTGCCTGTTGCATATCATTGACAACAAGGTCAGATGGGGCCTGTGTGTCAGGAAGCGGTTCAGTTGATTGGGAGGGAGTCAGAATTCTGACTTCCTCTTGATCGTCAGTTTCACCAGGTGGAGACCCACTACCAATGGGGGATAGAGATTCCCTAACAGCAACATGAGAATTTGTTTTCCTAGGAGAAACATTTATTCTTGAAGCTGCATTGATATTGTCTTGTAGTGGCTGAGTAGGGACCCTAGCCAGCTGCATCATAGCTGATCCAGATTCACCAACTACTTGCACAGGTGGATTGTTTTGACTCTGAGTAGTAGTTCTTTTAGTGGGGGGGGGTGGATTCTATAACATTTCTCCATAGTGTGGCCAAACATTTTACAGTGAGAACAAAAATATGGTTTTTGCTGCATAATAACCTCTTGCCACTGTCCATCCTTAGCTGTTCCAATCCAAATCTTTTTTATTTCAGGCAGTGAGATATCTCTTTCTACTTGAATTCGTGTCATTTCTGGTTTTGCCTTATTAATGGTAGCAGCATCCAGCTTGAGAGGGGTTCCCAATGATCTCCCAATTTGAAATAATGCATTTTGATTAAAATATCTATATGGGAGGTTTAGGAATTTAAACCAAATTGGTACTATGGGGATCTTTTACGGGGTCAAAATCGGATGTCCATTTTATAATTTTCATCTCAACACCAAGAATGCTCACTGCTTGTTTAGCAAAAAGTAATGCATAGTTTTCTTCTGAGGTAAAGTTGATGAGCAGGTGCCTACCATCCAAGAGTCCAAGCTTCCAACTGCCTTTAATTTCAGAGATTCAAAGAATTTTCTCACCAGGTCCATCTTTGGGTGGCCCAAAAGGAACTTGCCAATTAAGGTAAGTTTAACTTCTGCATCCAAATCCTCTAATTCCTGCTCAGTAAAGATTAATGCCGGGCAGCCCTCTTTCTCCTCTATAGGTCTGATGAAGGGGCAGGAAATCCTACCAGCTGCTGCATCATGCAGTCTTTGTGGAAAAATCAGTTTAGTGGGATCTGAAATGGAGGGAGCATTTCCTACAACACCAGCATAAGTGGCTTTAGCCCACTCAATGCTGGTATGTAAGTTAATGGGGCTTGCCATGGGCACAACCAAGTTAAGATAGGGTCAGAGAAACAGAAAAGAAACCCAGACAGAATCTTAACCCAGGCACAAGCAAAAAAACTTCAGCCCAACTCCAAGGGAGGAGGCAATGGAACAGTAACACTTGAAATTTCAAAGCCCGGGAAGCTTGAAAACCGTAAACCCAAAGCAAGAACACCGGAGATGAAGCCAAACCGTAAAGCAGGACCAGGTGAGACAACCTACCGTAACCTTCCATGGATCCTCGCCGCCAAGGAAAACCCTAGCAGCAGCTTCTCTCTCTGCAACCGCCACCATCATGTATAAATATATATATATATATATATATATATATATATATATATATATATATATATATATATATATATATATATATATATATATATATATATATATATATATATATATATGATTAATGTCAGCGAGTAGGTAATATTTCAAAAAGAAATAAAATGCCCCTGAATTTTACTTTGGAAGTTGAAATCTTTGATGTTTGAGGATTGGATTTTATGAGACAATTTATATCTTCATTAGGAAATTTATATATATTAATTGAAGACACTATGTATCAAAGTGGATTGAAGCAATAACTTTACCTCACTGTCATGCTCGGAGTGTTTCAAAAATTTTAATCAAAAATCTTTTTACAGGATATGGAATGCCAAGAGTAATCAATACTAATGGAGGATCTCACTTTAGAAATAAAAGAATTGAAAAATTGGTTGAAAAGTATGATATTACACATAAAATCTCAACTGATGATTATCCCCAAACTAGTGGTTTAGCAGAAGTGTCTAATCTTGAAATTAAAAAAATTATGGAAAAAAGTGTAAATCCTAAGAAAATGGATTTGTCTGCAAGATTAGATACTGCATTATGGGCTTACAGGACAGCTTATAAAACACTTATAAAAATTTCCCCATATAGATTAATTTTTGGGAAGACTTGTCACTTACCAATATAATTAGAGCATAAAGCTTATTAGGCTATTAAAGAGTTTAATTTTAATTTAAAAGATGCTCGTGAGAAAAGATTGTTGCAACTGAAAGAGGTTAAAGAAATTAAGAATGAATCTTATGATATCGCTAGCATATATAAATAGAAAATGAAAGAATGGCATGATCGAAAGATAATAAAAAAGGAATTTCAGCCTGGACAGAACGTGGTGGCATCCGGAGTTGTGGGATCCCGGCTCATCACCGGCCCGTCGCTGCCGAGATTCATTCATGTCGATGTGAGGTGTGAAATGTCAATGTTGTTGTTTGGGGAGTCTCCACTCTGTTTATCTATCATATCACCCTAGTCTTCAAGAGATCTTATTTCTTCGGATCATGTCAAAAGTCCTTGAATGTTAAGAAATTTTTAAAAAATAAGGGCTGATAAAATAAAAAACAGTAGAATAAGAAATGTCAGTGATAATCCTTACAAAAGGGGATTCTAGAATGCCTTATTCTAGAAATTTTTATATAAGGAGGATCACATGTAAAATTTTGATAACCAGAGATTTCTAGGTGTGATACCTATCCTGAGTTCTTAAATCTCCTATAGAAGCAAGCTCCTATAGTTAATTACATCTTAGACAATTAGGATTGTCTAAGAAAACTCATGATTAATGTTAACACTTGTTTCCTAAGAAATTTCAAGCAAAAGGAAAGAAACGTCAATGTTCAATCCTAGAGGTAATATGTTTCTAAGTTTTACTTACTATCCTAGATGTTTGATTATGTCAATGTCATTTGTTATGTTGGTTTTATTTTTCTTATTTTTTATTTTATTGTCATTTTGTCTTGTAATTTGTTACTTGTTTGGTGGCTATCCTAAAAGTTTAGGTTTTGTGATTATCCTAAAATTTTAGGTTATGTTATTATCCTAAAAGTTTAGATTTTGTTTTGTTGTTTGTCTTAATTAAGCAATTTTAGTTTTGTTCTTAATGTCATTTATGTCGGTTTTTTTGATTTTGTTGTTTTTCCTGTCTTCAGAATGTCATCCAGCAAAAACAGAGTTAGCACATCCTAATAATATGTAAAGTAAATCTAAACGGAAATTGTCTTCAGCCTGTAAGAAAAACAGTGTCAGAGTAATGTCAATTTTACTTCATCAAAGTTGGTTAATTTTTAATTTTTAGACAACCTGATCAAGATATGTATGGCTCCGTCTTCCCAAGGTCATCGATTGTCTTAATCTACTTAGCCTGAAAAGTATTTAAACCAGGACCGGAAGACTCTTGTCAACAGTCGGGATTGCATCATCCAAGAAATCTTTGTAGATCAAGAAAGCTAGGTTTCAATTAGCCTTCGGTATCTTTGTTGATTAATGTTTCATTTAAGTTTTAATGGTTATTTTGTCAGTTTTTAGGGGTTAGAAAAGTTTAGGTTATTTACAATTTATTAACCAATTAAAATTTTCTATGTATCATTTTGACTGATTTTATATATCAGTTTTAAGTAATTTATTTATGTATAATGTAATTTAGACTTAAATGAAGGAGTCAAGTTTATTTAGATCTAATGTCTGTAAGATCTAATTAAACTTGAGCATTTATATTCAATGTCGTTTGAATCTAATGATTTCAAGTTAAATCTAAACGTGAATTTGATTTAGGAATTTAGATTTAATGTCTTTTGAATCTAATGGTTTTAAGTTTAATGTAGATTAAACTTAAATAAAATCTAACATAAATTAGATTTTAAGATTTTAGATTTGATGTCATTTGAATATAAGGTGTTAAGCCTAATATATATTTAGACTTAAATTGAGTAAAATCTAACATAAGTTAGACTTTAGGATTTTAGATTTGATGTCATTTGAATCTAGAGGTGTTTAATCCTAATGAAAATTGGACTTAAAGTAGACTTTAAGATTCTAAAGGTGTTTAATTTTAAGCCTAATATGAATTAGACTTGTCATATAGATAAAATCCAACATAAGATATATTTTAGATTCAATGTTGTTTGAATCTAAAAATTGGGTTGAGTTTAGATTCAATATAGGTTGAACCTAAAGATTTTATCTTAGGTATATTGGACCTAAGCAAGATTTGAACTAGGTTCAATGTAGGTTGAACCTATTTTAAATTCGCATCAGGTTCAATGTAGCCTGAACTAGAGTTAAGTTTGGGTCAAGTTCTGGTTGGTTTAAACTTAAGTTTGGCTTGCGTTAGGTTCAATGAAAATTAAACCTAAGTTAAATTTAAATTAAGTCCAATGTAGGTTGAACCTGAGTTATGTTTAAATTAGGATCGATGTATGTTGAACCTAGAAGTTTCTTTTATGTTGAAATTAAGTTTATAGGTTTGATTTTAAGTTCAATATGAGTTGAACTTAAGTTTAAGTTTGACTTAGATACAATATAGGTTGAATATAAAATTTGATTAGCTTGTGTTCAAGTTAGGTTGAACTAAGTTTTGAGTTTTAGTTAAGTTTAATATAGGTTAAACATAAAGTTATAGGTTTAACTTAAGTTCAATATGAGTTGAACGTAAGTTTGAATTAACTTTAAGTTCAATATAGGTTGAACTTAATTTTAAGTTAACTTGGGTTCAGGTTAGGGTGAACTTAAGTTAGATGTTGGACTTAAGTTCAATATGGGTTGAACATAAGTATAAGTTAAGGTTAGGTTCAATGTTTGTTGAAACTAAATGGTTTTAAGTTTAACTTAGGTTCAAGTTGGGTTGAATCTAAGTATAGCTTAAAGTTAGGTTAAATGTATGTTGAATCTAAAATGTTTAAGTTTGACTTAGGTTCAAGTTGGGTTGAACCTAAATATAGGTTAAGGTTAGTTTCCATGTATATTGAACCTAAAAGGTTTAAGTTTGACTTAGGTCCACGTTGGCTTGAACCTAAGTATAGGTTAAGGTGTTCAATGTATGGTGAACCTCAAAGGTTTAAGTTTAACTTAGGATCAAGTTGGGTTAAACCTAACTATAGGTTAAGGTTAGGTTCAATGTATGTTGAACCTCAAAGGTTTAAGTTTGACTTAGGTTCAAGTTAGGTTAAACCTAAGTATAGGTTACGGTTAGGTTCAATGTATATTGAACCTAAAAGGGTTAAGTTTGACTTAGGTTCAAGTTGGGTTGAACCAAAGTACAGGTTACAGTTAGGTTCAATGTATGTTGAATAAAGTACAGGTTACTGTTAGGTTCAATGTATGTTGAACCTAAAAGGTTTAAGTTACATTGAACCTAAAAGATTTATGTTTGACTTAGGTTCAAGTTGGGTTGAACCTAAGAATAGGTTAATGTTAGGCTCAATGTATGTTGAACCTAAAAGATTTAAGTTTGACTTAGGTTCAAGTTGGGTTGAGCCTAAGTATAAGTTAAGGTTGTCGGCGTATTTTTTTATTTTAAATTTAATATATATATATATATATATATATATATATAATTTGAAAGGTAGCATTTGATTTTTGAAAATAATTTTAAGTTTGAAAATTTTAAGATATGAAGTCAAACCGATCTCACATCCCAAATAGTTTATATAAACAAGCACCGCATCACAAACGGTGTATCTATCCCGAGGAATAGACACACTGCTTGATGATGGGGCTCGATTAAAGAAACTAGAAGATTTGTTACATCCATTTGGTCTGCGAACCAATTTTATAAGCCGACAAGTTCCCCTGCTTAATATAAAGGAATTAAGCAGGGTTTATATTAGTTGGGTTCTTAAAGTTCCCTATAAAGGCAAACTCCTATTGTTAATTACATCTTAAATGACGGGAATCATTTAAGAAAACTCTCGATGATGATCAGTGGTTCTGCTCTCAAGAATTTCAAAGTTTAAGGTTTCAAATAAATTGGATTTTAGAAATTTCAAAAGGGATCAGATCAAATTTGGAACATTTTATTTTGGGAATCCAATGGAAGAAAGGTAGGAGAACTTGAGAATCTAAGTGGAAATCTTGGCAACTTCCCAAACTATCCTATGATTTGATTTCAATTTGAGAGAATTATTTTAATGTTTCAATCCTGCCAATTTTAGTTAATTAGGACTTATATTAGTATGACAATCATAAAAATAGCCTTGAAGATGTGAGGGTTTATGTCGTACCAAACGACTTCCTCGGAGTCCTAAGATCGGTTAGGGCTTAATTTACATAATATGATTATGCAAATGCCTAACGAAAAGTGGAGGATTTATGTTGTACTAGGCAAGCTACCTCGCAATGCTATAGCTTGGTTATTTAATTCTAGGAAAGGTTTAGCTGAAGTAGACACAAGTTTTGCTGATGAAGATGGCCGTGCTGCCCACTGTGCTCCAAGCTCCTTGTTGTTGCAGAAGGTTTGGTTTTAGAAGGTGACAATCAAGAGATGAGAGAAGTTTTTTGGTTTAGAGAGGTTGAAAATTGAGATGGCTTAATCTTTAAATTAACAAATCTTAAAGTTGATTAAGCAGAACCGATTAAGATCCCACTCTTCCGTCATCCCGGCACCGCTATTTTCATCGGATTCACTTAGTCCAAATGAATTTGCTAAACCCAACTGAATGAGTTCCACACTCTCATTTAGACTGTGGGAAATCTCGTTAGCAACACGTGGGTTACATCATCGGAGGGATTCCCGATCATCCAACGAGACAGTTTAATTTTAGTTGTAATTGTAGTTTTATCTTTGTTGGTGATTAAATTTTAAGTTGTTTAAACATGTTGGGTTCGATCATTTTCATGCATTTATAAGTACAAGAAAGTAAGACATTTGATAAATTGCTAAATATAAATTGCAATAAACTTAAATGCATACCTGGTGGGCACTCCCGTCGTTTTCGCCTACACTTAAAACGCATGTTAAGGCATTTACATATATATTTGCAACAAGCACCTAGGTAAAACTAAGGGAAGGTTCTGGTTGTCTACCAAAATCCTAATCCTATTGCTATTCAATTCCTATAACGTCTAGTTTTCTTGTGTTTTGTTAAGGATGATTTTCTTCATCAAAGAAAAAATAAGTCTCACTGTTCTTTTAAAACATCCCATCAAGTTAGAGAAGTGCTCGGAATTGAATTCTGAACATCTTCTTAAATATTTTAGGGATTACTTCGAGTTCAGTTAGTTTCATTGTGGTGATGAATCACTCACCCAGGTTACTCTTGCTCAGTGAATTAGGAAGTTTGATTATCCTTGTGAGTAAGGTGACATTTTCATTTAATGTTTCATTTAAGGATTATGATAATGAAAGCCTTTAGGGGCAAGTTGGTTCATTAAAAATTTAACCATTCTTAATTTAATATTTGAATTAATAGTTTAAAGTGATTTAGTTATAAAATTTTAGTTGATCTTTTTAGGCGCTTTAAATCATTTTTAGTTGGAAAAGTGTTCAAATTGTTTAATCTTTTTAAATTTTACTATTTCAAATAGTCTTAACTTTTTAGGTTCATTTTCATTTAATTTTTTAATTATAATCTCGTAATTATGAATTATTCTAGGTTAACTTCAATTTTTTAAATTTGCTTTAATTTAAGTTTCAGGCAACTTTAGATTAGTTTTAATGTCTTAAAATATTCTAATTTAGCCTTAATGCTTTGAACTTATTTTAATTTAAGTTTTAGACAATTTCAAATTAACTCTTTTTTTTTATTATGCCTTTAGTTTAATCATAAGATTTTCAAAATTGTTCTTTTCTGAAAATATTAATTTCAATCATCATTTTAGAGTTCCATTAACTGATATTTAAATACTATTTGATCAAATTATTGATTAGGGATTCTATTTAAAGCATTAAAATCTTCCTATATTTAACATCCCTTAATCTAAATGATTCAAGCTTTAATTAATCTTCCAAATTTCATGTGATTTATTTAATGTTTCTTCTTTAATGCTTAAGCTGGATTAATACGTTTCTACCACTCAAATTCCCTATGTTTCAATCATCTAAATAAAAAATTATGATCAAATATTTTACCCCTCCCTTTAGTTAAGCCTAAAGATTAATTAGGGTTAAAGCCTTTTAATTACCTTAATGCCCTCTTAAGCTTATTCATCTCATAATTCATTAAATCAAGCTCAAATGAACTTGAAAATTTTATGTCACCTTACTCACATGTCAATTAAGACATTAGAGGATAAAATGTAATTTTTCAATTTTTAATTTAATTTATAGAATTATTTTAATGGAAAATAAGGACTTTTAATGAAAATTCAACAACATGACCAATAAGATGTTTCTATTCTTAGGAAAATTATGGAAGGTTCCTACTAACCAGATGACCACTTGGACCAATTTTGGTGATTTTTTGAATTTTATTTTATTTATTATAATTATTTTAAATTTTGGAGTATTAATTAATTATAAAATTAAATTAAAGTTGAAAATTGAGTTTTATATTTTTCTTAAATCTTTCTAATCCCAAGGAGCTTAGAGAAATAATTTTTATATTTTTTTGAATTTTCTTTGAATTTTTAGGATTATTTTAGTGACAAGGTTGGAAAATCCATTTTTAATATTAAAAATTGCCTTAAGCCTTTAAAATTCAATATCTTTATTTTGGGACTTAGGAAAAATATTTGGTTGGTTCCTAAGTGATCAGGAGACCAAATATGACATTTTTATGAATTTTAATATTTTTATGATTTTTACAGTTTTTTTAATTATTAAAATATTAAAAATTTGGTTAAAATGAAATTTTTAGAAAAATTAATTTTAATTTTCCTAGACTCCTCTTATACCAGAGAGGCCTCAAAATCAATTTGGTGAATTTTTTAAATATATTTTAAGTTTTATGAATTTTTTCATTTTTATAATGGTTAAGTTACTTAGAAAATCCATTTAGTGGGTTAAAACTTTTCTAATTGGCTTGATATTTTTATGTGGGATTCCTCTGACCCTAAAGATCAGTGGAGAATTGATTTTAAGTTACTTTGATTTTTAGTTTGCCTGAATTAATTCAAATTTGGTTTTAGGTTAAGTAGCTAATTAGGTTTGTTTTTAATGTTTTAATTCATGAAATAATTTCCATGAGTTCCTCTAGTCATAGGGAACCTGTCCTAATTTTCTTAGTATTTTCCAAAGAGTATGCTAATTATTGGATTTAAAATACCAAAATAGGCATAAAAATTTGAAAAATAGATAACTTGCCATAAACATAGCCTCTGGCCTTGGAAAATTCAGGGAATGTTCCCAAGCTCAGAGGCTACAAAAGCCCTATGGTCTCATGCCATGGTGAATTGTGTGTGTGACTGGAGAATCAAAATACTCAGATCAGTGTTTAATTAATTTAAAATTAATTACTCAACAAAATAACTTAATTCTTTTTCCACATTTTTCTCCTCTGTTCACTGAGCAAGAGGGTATTTTGCTTTAATTTTGTGATTTTTCTATGCAAAGATATGGTTTTTTAAAGTTCTGGGTATTTAATTAATTCAGAAAATCCAGATTTTCCTACTTAAGTGACTCGGCGCCATGGCAACCTACGGCAGCTCCGAACTCCCACGCATCTTCTCCTGATTCGGTGCCGCCATCCACCTCACCGCCACGTGGCTCCGCGGTCTTGTCTCGTCTCCTGATCCGGCGTGATTTGAGCTGTTCATCCGGTACACACGCCATCCAACAGTCCCGCATCATCGTCCCAACTGGTGTGAGCCAAGAACCGTCCACCTCCTAGCCATAATTTCTCGCTCGATACTTAACCAGATCAAGTGTGGTTTCTTCCTACATGCTCGTCTAGCCTAGAGGAGTCTATCCATATGGATAACACGCATTGAAATCAAGCAGAACAAAGTGAAGAATCCATGGAAGCTCGGGGAGAAAGAGAGTCTAATACCTTTGCTCTGAGAAGTGAAGCTTCAATCAGAGGTGCTCGGCATGTTCTTTGGAGTCCCAGGAGGCTACTGATTGAGTCTCTTGCTATGGTGAAATGTCTGTCTATGAAGGTGATGAAACCCGATATAGTGTTTTCACCTCTGGAGCAATTGGGTGGCTGGGAGAGGGGGCTTTCACTAGGGAACTTCTTCTTTACCTCTGGTGAAGGTTTAGAAGAAGTTAATTTGGTTTCTGTGGAGGTTTCAGGGATGTCCTGTTTTCTGGCCTGAGATTGAGCTCAAAAATTGAGTTCAACCAGTGGGAATTAGTGCAGGAGGACAGTGGAGTAGAGCTTCTCTTGGCTGGGAGGAGGTCTGGGAGCAATTGGGAGGTGTTTTGATGAGAAAAGTTTCAACACCCTTCTCATGGCCAAGAAGAGGTGCTTATATGGCCAAGGCCATATTGTTGAGCTTGGGTTCAATTGAGGGGTGGATTCCACTGCTTAGGTGGAGGGCAAAGAGGCTCCAAGGTTAATTTTGGCTGAGGTGGCCAATTGGGGAAGTTTGGGTGTACTTAGCCTATTGGTGGCTCTCGATTTTGACTCTCTCCAGCGACTAGGCCGGCTTGCAAGGACAGGGGATCTGGCCCTCTGGTCATGTGAGTCAGATGGCAGGGTTTAATTGTGATAAACCAGCTATGGGGGGATTTGGGATGAGGTAAAAGGGGATTTATCCACTTAAGGGAAGAGATCGCTTAAAATGGTGGACCCTTGGTCCATGGCTCACTTAGCTTGGGCTAAGTGGATCTAGGGTGGTTCCTAATGGTGGTTGTGGAAAGGATGGTTTAGCCACATTTGGTTCAAATTGGTTAGGTCAGGTCATGGGTTCAAATTGGTTCACTTGGGTTTGGGTTGGGCTAACTTGGGTTTAGGTTGGATTTAGATTCAAGTGTCTTGAGTAACATTGTGCAAATGATTGCCACGAAGAACTTTCATGAAAACATGGAGAGGTTTTGAGTTCAACTGATTGGTCAATTTGATGGATTTTGAGATTTTGGTTAATTTGGGCAAGGTTGGGTCAACTTGGGTCTAAGTTGGTTTAAGGTGGGGTTTAGACCCAATTAAAAGTTTCAAATGGTTCAGGGGGATGTATTGAAGAGTTCCCAATCATCAATTGGGAGGAAATTTTGAGATTAGGCCAATCAATTTTGTAGATTTAGGGCATGTGTTCAATTTGGGTTAAAATGTGGTATTCTTGGATTTCAAGTAGGTTTAGGCTAAGCTTGAGCTCAAATTGGGATAATTGAATGTTGCATAGGTTTCATGGGAGTGCCATAGAAGGTTTGTGATTGAAATTTGGGGGGAAATGGTTGACACTAGGCTAATTGGGGAATTTTGGATTTAAATTGGCAAAATTAGGGATTTTGAATTTCTAATAAAATTGAACTCAAATGTGAATCAATATGGACTTGAATTTGGTTTAGATTGGTATTAGGGATGTTGAATTAAAGTTTAGAATTGAAATTGGGTAAAATTGAGGTCAAATGGGTTGATTTGGTTTGACATTGTGTCCATTTGGGTTAAAAATGGGTGAAATTGGGGATTTTGATAAAATTGGGTGAAATTGGAAAAATTAGGTTTGTTGACCTCATTTTTGGTGAGGTCCTCTCCTTTCCTTTTAGTGCTTAGGATCTAGCCATAGGAATTTTCCTTAACTATCCTAGAGGACTAGAGATGGAACCCATCTTTTAGAAATTCAAACCAAATCCTGATTCTCTTTAGAATCCTACATAGATGGTCACTAACCTCTAAATCACTCGGAAGGTTGGGACCAATGTGTAAGAAGACAAAGATGAATTCCTATAGGATATTTAAACCTTAGAACTACCCTGGGTGGCCTGGTCCTGGTGAGGTCTGGCTTACACACACTGCACTCTCACACACACCTCCTAAACCCTGAACCATCCTTACCCAATTCCTACCCCTGGTTCATTGGAGCACTCATGTGGCTAAGTCCAAACCCCTAGCTCTTTGGCTAAGAGGGTTAGGAACAACATATGAGATGTTCAAAATGGACATTTCTTGGTCCATGGCTTACTTTAAGCCTTTTCACCCTCCTAACCATAATCAAATACCATTTTTGCCAAAATTCCTGGTTTTGATATTGGGTCCTCAAGCCTACCCAAATTTACCTAAAATACCCCTACAACCACAAAATCATCCAAAAATTCCCAAAAAATACCAAAATTCCCAAAATTCCTAAAAATCATTTTAAAACAATTCCCACCTCTCAAATCCACCAAAATACCCCAATACCCTCCAAATAACCTCTTAATACCCAAAATACCCTTTTAGCCCAAAATTCCAAAAATTTCAAAAATTCCCAAAAAATTCCAAAAAATCAAAAATATTCCCAATTTTATTTTTTCTAACTACACAATAGGCCAATTTTGCCAATTTAATCCACTTTTATCAAAATCCCCAATTTGACCCATTTTTAACCTAAATGGACCCAATGTCAAACCAAACCAACCCATTTGACCTCAATTTTACCCAATTTTAATTTTAAACTTTAATTCAACATCACCACTATCAATCTAAACCAAATCTAAGCCCAATTTGATTCACATTTGAGTTCAATTGCATTTGAAATCCAAAATCCCCAATTTTGCCTAATTAATCCAAAACCCCCAATTAACCTAATACTAACTTTTTTTTTTCCCAAATTTCAATCCTAAACTTTCCATGACATGCCCATGAAACCTATGCAACCTTCAGTTGCCCCAATTTGAGCCTAATATTAACCTAAATCTATTTGAAAAACCAAAAATACCTCATTTTAGCTTAAAGTGAATCCATGCCCTAAACCTACCAAATTGGTTAGCCAAATCCTAAAATTTCTTCCCAATTAATATTGGGAAATCTTCAATACATTCCCTTAGACCATTTTAAACTTTCAATTGGGTCTAAACCCCACCTTAACCCAACTTGGACCCAAGTTGATTCAACCTTGCCTAAATTAACCAAAATCCCTAAATCCACCTAATTAACCTTTCAATTAAACTTAAAACCTTTCCATGTCTTCATGAAAGTTCTTCATGGAAATCATTTCTAAAATGTTGCTCAAGACACTTGGAACTAATTCAAACCCAAACCCATGTTAACCTAACCTAAACCCAAGTGAGCCAACTTGAACCTATGGCCTAATCAAACCAAATTGAACCAAATGTGGCTAAACCAACTCTTCCACAGCCACCATTTGAACCCTAGGAACCAGCCTAGATCCACCTAGTCCAAGCTAAGTGAGCCATGGACCAAGGGTCCCCATTTTAAGGGATTTGTTCCCTTAAGTGGATAAATCCTCTTTTTCCTAACCCCAAAACATCCACACAACTGTTAATCACCATTAAACCTCTCCATGACTCACCTGACCTGAGGGGCCAGCACCCCTGTCCTTTCCAGCTGGCCTAGCCGCTGGAGTGGGGTCAAAATCGAGAGCCACCACTAACCTAAACTCACCCAAACTCCACCAAATGGCCACCTGCCCAAATTAAACATTGGAGCCTCTCTGCTCTCCACCTAAGCAACTGAATCCACCCATCAATTGAGCCCTAGCTCAGCCCAATGGCCCTGGCCATTTACGCACGACCTCTCGGCCATGATAGAGCTGTTGAAATTTTTCTCAACAGAACCTCCCCAAATCACTCCCAGAGCTTCTCTCAGCCTAGAGATGAAGAACCCCACTACTTTCCTGCCTTCATCCCCACAGGCTGAGCTCAATTTTTTGAGCTCAATCTCAGGCTAGAAAACAAGACACTCTCTGAAACTCCACCAAATCCAAATTAACTCTTCCCACACCTTCACCAGAGGTAGAGAAGAAGTTCCCCAGTGGAAGCCCCCTAACCAGGCCACCCAATCCTTCCAGCCGTCAAAGCTTGAAATCGAGCTTGGTCGAAGTCATACCCAGGAAATTCACCACAGCTCCAGACTCCATCCCTAGCTTCCTTGAGCTCCAACGAACATGCTGAGCCTCTTTGATAGAAGCTTCACTTCTCAGAGCCAAGGTATTGCCCTCTTCTTCCTCCCGAGGTTCCAGCGATTCTCCATTTTGTTTGGCTTGATTTCAATGCATGTTAGCTTTATAGATGTGTTCGTCTTATCGAGTCGAGTTCATAGACCCCAAGAACGTGTGATTTGGTTAAGTGTCGAGTGAGATCTTAGAGCTAGAAGCTGGACGGCTCTGAGATCAAACCAGTTGGGACGATGAACGGATACCATCGGATTGTGCGTGTATCAGACGTATGGCTAGGATCGCGCCGGATGGAGCAACGGGACATGAACTGCGGGCCACATAGCTTTCGAGTCAGATGGTGGCGCCGAATCAGGAAGTAACGCATGGAGCTTTGACCCGCCGTAGGTTGAGTTGGTGCCGACGTGGTTAAGTAGGAAATTAGGGATTTTTTTATTTATTTAAATACCAGAATCTTTAAAAATTCATATCTTTGCATAGAAAAATCATAAAAATAAACTAAAAATACTTTCTTGCTCAGTGAACAGAGGAGAATAATGTGGAAAAAGAATTGATCTATTTTGTTGAGTATTTTATTTTTAATTAATTTAATACTATTCTGAATATTTTATTTCTCCATGCATGTATACAATTCACCATGGCATGAGACCATAGGGCTTTTGTAGCCTCTGATCTTGGAAACATTCCCTGAATTTTCCAAGGCCAGAGGCTATCTCTGTGGCAAGTTATTTATTTTCAAAGTTTATGTGCCTGTTTTAGCATTTTAATTCCAGTAATTAGCATGTTGATTAATAAAATCTAGGAAAATTAGGGGAAGTATCTCTGGACTAGAGGACCCAAGGATAATTATGGGTTGGCTTAAATCATTCAAATGAACCCTAATTTTGTCAAAACCCTAAAAATAAGATGGAATTAATTAAGAGTAACCACTCATCAAAATAGCTTGACATCAATTCTCCATTGATCTTTAGGATGAGAGGAAATCTCATAAAAATTTTTAAGTCAATTGAGAATGTTTTAACCCACCAAATGAATTTTCTAAATAACATGGTTACTTTAAACTTTAAAAATTCATAAAACCTAAAATATATTTCAAAAATTCATCAAATTCATTTTGAGGCCTCTCTGGTATCAGAGGAGTCTAAGAAAATTATAATTGAGATTTTTCTAAAAATTTCATTTTTAACCTATTTTTGAATATTTTAATAATTAAAAAATAATTAAAATCACAAAAATATAAAAAATTACAAAAATGTCATATTTGGTCTCCTAATCACTTGGGAACCAACTAAATATTTTTCCTAAGTCCCTATGTTGAGATATTGAATTTTTAAGGATTAAGACAATTTTTAATATTAAAAAAATTAATTTTCAACCCTTCCTACTAAAATAATTCTAATAAATCAAAGAAAAATCAGGAAAATATAAAATTTGTTTCTCTGAACTCTTTGAGGTCAGAGGGACTTAAAAAAATATAAAATCTATTTTTTGACTTTAATTTTATTTTATAATTAATTAATAACATAAAACATAAAATAATTATAATAAATAAAGTATAATTCAAAAAATCACCAAAATTGGTCCAAGTGGTCCCCTGATCAGTAGGAACATCCCATAATTTTCCTAAGGATAGGAACCCTACCTTGGTCATGTTGTTGAATTTTCATGGAAACTCCTTATTTTCCCTTAAAATAATTATATAAATTAAACTAAAAATGGAAAAATCACATTTTCTCCTTTAATGTCTTAATTGACATATGAGTAAGGTGACATAATAATTTCAAGTTCATTTAAGCTTAATTTGATAAGTTATGAGATGAATTTGTTTAAAAGTGCATAAAGGTCATTAAAGATTTTAACCCTAATTAGTACTTTAGGTCTAATCAAGAGGGAGGGTAAAATATTTGATCTTAATTTTCTTGGATGATTGAAACATAGGACATCTAAAGGGTAGAAACTCATTATTCACTTTTAACACATCAAAATGAAACCTTAATTAATTAAATCATTTAATTTTGGAGGAATAAATTAAAATTGATTAATAAGGTTAGTGGATATGACTTAAGAAAATATCAATTCTTTAATATAAAAATCCCTAAAATGAATTACTCTAATAATAATTCTTAATGATAACTAAAATTAATAAAAACTAAAAATACTTATATATATATATATATATATTTAAAAAAGATAAATTAAAGCTTAAAGCATTAAATGATTTAATAATTAAATTAAAAATTAATTTAAAACATTAAAATTAATTTAAAATTACTTCGTAACTAAAATCACCTAAGAATAAACATAAAACAAATTTAAAACATTAAAATTAATCCCAAAACAATACATAATGAAAAGAAAATGTGAAGATTAAACCAATTGAAATCAACCTAAAGTAATATGTTTAATTTAAATTAAATTTAAATCATCAAAGTTTAATTTAATTAAATAATTTAAACATTTCTTTCAATTTAAGTAAGATCAAAATACTTAAAAGCAAATCAACCCGGATTTTGAAACTAAATTAATTATCTTAAATCCCCAACTTAACTTTAATTAAGGTGGTTAAATTCCTTAATAGACTAATTTTCCCCCTAAAGATGATCATTATTATAACTCTTAAATGAAGCATCAGATGAAATGTCACTCCACTCATAGGATAATCAAATATCCTAATTCACTGAGCAAGAGAAAACTGGGTGATTGATTTACCACCTCAATGAAACTAACTGAACCTAAAGTAAATCCAAAAATGTTTAAGAAGATGTTCAAAATTCAATTCCGAGCACTTCTCTAACTTAATGGGATGTTTTAAAGAACAGTGAAACTTCATTGTTCTTTGGTGAAGGAAATCATCCTTAACAAAACACGAGAACCTAGACGTCATAGGAATTGACTAGAAATAGGATTAGGATTTTGGTAGACAACCAAAACCTTCCCTTAGATTTACCTAGGTACTTGTTTAAAATATATAAATGTTTTGACACATGTTTTAAGTGCAGCCGAGAATGACGAGAAGACCTTCCAAATATGCTTTTACTTTATTGCGGTTACTCACTTATCTATACTGCACTTTACTTTTCTTGCATGTTAAACAAGAATGTCACCCTGCATGAAAACTGGAACTTTTAGGATAGCCATAAAACTGAAACCCAAAACTAAATTAAAGTCACAACAAGATAAAATTCACCACCACAACATTCAAAAATATAAAACAATTCAAAATTTAATCACAAACAGAACAACAAAATTACAACTACAACTAAATTAAAACGTCTCGTTGGATGATCGGGAATCCCTCGGATGATGTAACCCACGTGTTGCTAACAAGATTTCCCACGGTCTAAATGAAAGTGTGGAATTCATTCGATTGAGTTTAGCAAATTCATTTGGACTAAGTAAATCCGATGAAAATAACGGTGCCGGATGACTGAACCGCGGAATCTTAATCGGCTTCGTTTAATCAACTTTAAGATTTGTTTTAATTAAAACATAAAGACATTTGAACCTTAAGACTTCTAAACCAAAAAACTTCTCTCATCTCTTGATTGCCACTTTCTAAAACTAAACCTTTGCAACAACAAGGAGCTTGGAGCACGGTGGGCAGCACGGCCATCTTCAACAGCAAAACTTGAGTCTACTTCAGCAAAACCTTTCATAGCATTAAATAACAAAGCCATAGGATTTCGAGGTAGTTTGCTTAGTGCAACATAAATCCTCAACTTTTCGTTAGGCATTTGCGTAATTGTGTTATGCAAATTAAGCCCTAACCGGTCTTAGGACTTCGAGGTAGTCGTTTGGTACGACATAAACCCTCACATCTTCGAGGCTATTTGTATGATTATGTCATACAAATATAAGTCCTAATTAACTAAAATTGGGAGGATTACAACATTAAATAAACTCTTATATTGAAGCCAAACCATAGGATAGTCGGGAAGTCACCGAAGTTCACTTCGGATCCTCAGCTTCTCCTACTTCTCTTCCTTTGGACTCCTAAAATAACTATTCCAAATTTGAGCTATTCCCTAATGAAATTTCCCAAAGTCCAATTGTTTGAAAACCATAAACTTTGAAGTTCTTGAGAGCAAAACCACTGATCATTATCGAGAGTTTTCTTAAATGATTCCTTTCATTTGAGATGTAATTAACTGTAGGGGCTTTCCCTTATAGGGAACTTTAATAACCCAGGTAATATAAACCCCGCTAATTCGTTATATTAAGCAGGGGAGCTTTTCGGCTTATTAAATTGGTTCGCAGACCAAACAGATGTCACAAATCTTCTAGTTTATTTAATCGAGCCCGATCATCAAGCAGTGTGTCTATTCCTCTGGATAGATATACGATTTGTGATGCGGTGCTCGTTTATATAAACTATTTGGGATGTGAGATCGGTTTGATTTCATATCTTAAAGTTTTCAAACTTAAAATTATTTTCAAAAATCAAATGCTTCTTTCTAAAATTATATATATATTTAAATTAAATTTAAAATCTAAAATTCGCCGACAACTTCGTAGGAGACCCCCGTCGGCATATTTTTTTAGATTTTAAATTTGATTTAAGTATATATATATATATTGAAAGTAGCATTTAATTTTTAAAATAATTTTAAGTTTGAAAATTTTAAGATATGAAATCAAACCGCTCTCACATCCCGAATAGTTTATATAAACGAGCACCGCACCACAACCGTGTATCTATCCCGAGGAATAGTCACACCGCTTGACGATGGGGCTCGATTAAATAAACTAAAAGATTTGTGACATCCGTTTGTCCGCAAACCAATTTTATAAGCCGATGCAGTTCCCCGCTTAATATAAAGGAATTAAACAGGGTTTATATTACTCGGGTTCTTAAAGTTCCCTATAAGGGCAAGCCCCTATAGTTAATTACATCCTAAATGACGGGAATCATTTAAGAAAACTCTCGATAATGATCGATGGTTTTGCTCTCAAGAATTTCAAAGTTTAAGCTTTTCAAAGGATCGAATTTTGGAATTTCAATAGTGGAATGGATCGAATTTGGAACAGTTTATTTTAAGAGTCCAAAGGAAGAGAAGTAGAGAAGCTGAGGATCCAAGAAGAATCTTGGCAACTTCCCAAACTATCCTATTGTTCGGCTTCAATTGGGAGTTCATTTAATGTTTCATCTTCGCTCGTTTTAATTAATTAGGACTTATATTTGTATGACACAATCATACAAACAAACCTTCGAAGATGTGAGGGCTTATGTCGTACCAAACGACTACCTCGGAGTCCTAAGACCGGTTAGGGCTTAATTTGCATAAGACAATTACGCAAATGCCTAACAAGAAGTTGAGGATTTATGTTGCACTAGGCAAACCACCTCGAAGTCCTATGGCTTTATTATTTAATTTCTAAGAAAGGTTTAGCTGATGTAGATCCGAGTTTTGCTGACGACGATGGCCGTACTGCCCACTATGCTCCAAGCTCCTTTTTGTTGTAGAGGTTTAGTTTTAGAAATCATAAATCAAGAGATGAAAGAAGTGTTTTGGTTTAGAAAATTCTTAAAGTCCAAATATTTTTAATGTTTTAATTAAAACAAATCTTAAAGTTGATTATAACAACACCGGTTAAGATCCCACAGTTCCATCCTTCCGGCATCGTTATTTTTATCGGATTCACTTAGTCCAGATAAATTTGCTAAACTCAACTGAATGAGTTCCACACTTTCATTTAGACCGTGGGAAATCCCGTTAGCAACACGTAGGTTACATCATCTGAGGTATTCCCGATCATCCAACAAGACATTTTAATTGAGTTAAAATTATAATTTTTGTTGTTCAGTTTGTGATTAAATTTTGAGTTGTCTTATATTTTGAAATGTTTTGGCGGTAAATTTTATCTTGTATGACTTTTAATTTAGTTTTGGGTTTCAGTTTTGTGGCTATCCTAAATGTTTCAGTTTTCATGAAATAATCTTATTTATCATGGAAGAAAAGTAAAATGCAGTGCAGGTAAATAAATTGCAATAAAGTAGATTGCAAAAAGTAAACGCGTACCTGGAGGGTCTTCTCATCATTCCCAGCTGAAACTTTAGTATTGCATTGCATATAGGTGTTTATAATTTTGCAGAAATTAAAGCATGCCGTAAAATAGGAAGAAGTAGGACTAACAAGCAGTAGCTACTCAATCCTATGATGTCTATGTTAAGATCCTGGTTGTCTACCAAGTTCTATGATGTCTATGCGAATTTTTATGTTGTGTTTCAATGAACTTTGTTAATTTAATTGAGGATAGTTTCGTTAAGCAGACCTATTAAGTTTAATAGACCTCTGAGGTATCCAAACAGTCAAAGAAGGATGCAAGTTCATGCTTCCCTCTCATATCCTGATGAAAAGTCTCGGGCTCATTTAGACTTATTATGTTGCTTAACAATTCACCCTACCTATACCCTTATGCTTAATGAACACAGTTGTTCAGGGTAGTGTTGACCTCATTTTTGATGAGGTCTTCTTCCCTCTTAGTGTTTAGGATCTAGCCTCAGCTTTTCCTTTCGACTATCTTAAAGGACTAGAATTGGGACCCATCCCTTAGAAATTTAAACCACTTCTTGTCTCCCCGCAAACCCCACAAGCTTGATTGTAGACCCCTAATCACCTGGAGGGTCGAGATCAAATGCGGAGGTTTAAAGGATGAGTTCCCTATAGGACTCTTCGGCCTTGAGACTACCCCTGGATGGCCCGGTCCGGTGAGGGCCGACTTACACACTCACTATACTCACACTCTACACTCTCACACACACAATCCAAATCCTAAAACCACACCTATACCCAACTCGACTCCCCGACTCATGTAGGTAATTCATATGGATGGACCTTAACCCCTAAGCCCCCGGTTAAGAGGGTTAGGAACAACATAGAGAATGCCTCCAATGAGTCCTCTCATGACTCATATGGGCTTAATATGGCTTCATGGCTCAATCAAAGTGATTCCATTTCACTCACATTTGATCAACCTTCATTCTTCTAAAATTTCAATTTTTGACCCCGGGGACCCTACAGCCATCAAACCTACCAAAAGCCCTTGAAATTGCCCAAATTTTCCAAAATCTCCAAATTACCCAAAATTCTTCAAAACCAATCCCAAATATTGCCACATCACTCAAATTGATCATCCATAGCCAAATATACCAAAATTTCCAAAAATACACTCCAAATACACTAAAAATACACTTTTGGCCAAACTTTTATAAATTCCAAAAATTCCCTGAAAATTCCAGAAAATCCCAAATATTCCCAATTTCATTTTGTCCAACAACACCATGGGTTAATTTTGTCAATTTACCCTACTTTTACCAAAACCCCCAATTTAGCCCATTTTAAACCCAAATGAACCCAATGTCAAACCAAATCACCTCAATTGACCTCAATTTTGGTCCAATTCAATTCTAAACTTCAAATCAATATCCCCAATATCAATCTAGACCAAATTCAAGCCCAATTTGTTTAACATTTGAATCCAATTTCATTTTTAAGCTTAAGGCCCAATTTTGACCCATGACCTAAACCTACCTCAAACCAACCCAATTCAATCCCAATTTGACCCAAATCTTTTCTAAAACCTTCCTAGCATCCCCACAAACAAAACACTAACATGATTTGCCCAAAATTTGGACCCAAACCTTACTCAAATTCAACCCAAACCCAAAATTCCCTAAATGGGCCTACACCCAAACCTAACCCAAATGGGCCCAAATCCCAAAATCAAAACCCAACCAAAGTTGAAACCTATTTGTAACACCCCCATAAACATTTTCCAACATTAATTTTACATCAATTTCAACATTAGCCCAACTTTAGCCCAAGATAGCTCATTTTGACCCATTTGGACTCTATTACCAAAGAGACCCAAATTAGACCCAATCCAATTCCAAATCACCTCAAACTTGCTTCAAATCAATCATGGCACATCCCTAAAATAAACCCAACATTTGTTTGGCCCAAACCTTCACAAAATTCCCATCCATAAATTTATTTTCAAGCCTAAAGCCCACTTTTTTTCTAAACCTTCCTAAAAGCCCATTCCTAAAATAATTTCAAAAGTCCAAACCCATCCTAAGGCCCACATTACAATCTCATCTCATCCTCACTCAATTAAAATCATCCCTAAGTTCTAAATTAGCCATCAAATTTTTCTAAACTAAGCCATATGCCAAATCCTATCAAATCACCCCTAAATTACCAAAATTCCTAAAAACCTCTTTCATGAAAGTCGACTTAGCCTTTTCCAAGCCAAAGGCGAGCCATGAAGCCATGCATGAGCCACATGTGAGCCATGAAAGCCTTGGACACTTCACCATACCCAAAATGGCAAGAAGAGGGGACCCTTTAATGATTCTCTTAAGGGTGATTAACCACTCCCATGTCTCCCCTAACTCATGCTTAAGCCTAATCGTACTTGGATTGTGACTTGACCCCACTAATCAAGCCGATCCAAGTGGCTTTCTCTTCAGCCCAAATTGGCCTTGGATGGTGGACCTAACCCAAAACCATGGGTTGACCCATTTAGACCCAAAACTAGCCCTTTTCCATTCCACTTCGATTCAAACCCTTTACACATGGCAAGCAACCAATCGACTTCACAAACATCAAGCCCCGAGCCTCCCGACCCCGAGGGTGACCCATGCTCGCCGGCCAGCCACCCGGCCGCCGGAAAACACCACACCCGAGAGCTCCCATGTGAGCCCAAGCTTGGAATTCTCACCGCCGAGTTGCCCCATGCCCAACGGCCACCACGGCCGTTCTTCTCCTCACCAGTAGCAGCTCGATCCCAACCCCTAACTCCCCCCGGAGGCCCTCCAGCCCACTCCTATTTAAACCCCACCTCTCTCGGCCATGGAAGAGGTGCTGAAACAAACCTACCGAAAACTCGCCAAAATTGTCCCGCACCACTCTCCACACTTAGCAGCAATCGAGCTCCAGAGGTCCATTCGCCCTAATCCCCATTAACGAGCTCAATTTCGCAGTCCAAATTCCACCCAAAAACAGTGACACTTCACTACAGCCGAGCCAATCTCCAAATTGATTGGTCCTACACCTTCACCAGACCAAGAGGAGAAGTTCCCCAATGAAAGCCCCCTCTCCAGGCCACCTAGTTGCTCCAGCCTCCAAGCTTTGTGATCGGCCGTGGTCACTTTTGTACCTGAGCAATTCACTGTGCCAAGGACTTCATCCGGAGCTTGCTTGGACCCAATCGAACGTGACACAACTCTCGGATCGAAGCTTCACTTCTCCGAGCAAAGGTATGAGCTCTCTTCTTCCCGAGCTTCTGAACATTCTCCATTTCAAATGCCTTAATTTCAATGCATGATCACCGTATACATGTATTCCTCTCTTCAAGACGAATTCATAGAGCACAAGAACACAAAAATACGTTAAGTATTGAGTGAGATCTTAGGGTTTTAGTGTGGACAGTCACGAGTTCACACCAGTCGTAGACGATGACTGGGAGCCGTTGGATCGCGCGTGTATCAAGCGGACGGCTCAGATGGTGTCAGACCAAGAGACGGTACGTGAACTGCGGGCCCCGTGGCAACTGACTCAGATGGCGGCGCCGAACCAGGAGACGCCGCGTGGCCTTTCGGATCCGCTAAGGTTGACGCGGCGCCGCGTGGTTAAGTAGGAAATTAGGGTATTTTCTTATTTATTAAATATCCAGAACTTCAAAAATTCATAACTTTGTGTAGAAAAATCCTAAAAATAAAATAAAAATAACCTCTTACTCAGTGAACAGAGGAGAATAATGTGGAAAAGAAATCAGGTCATTTCATCAAGAATTTTATTTTTATTAATTTATTTACTCTCTGCACTATTTCAATTCTCCATGCATATAGAAAATTCACCATGGCATGAGACCATAGGGCTTTTAAAGCCTCTGAACTTGGGAACATTCCCTAAATTATCCAAGGTCAGAGGCCATCCCTATGAGAAGTTATTGATTTTTCAATTGCATGTTACTGTTTTGAGTATTTTAATTCCATTAATTAGCATGTTGAGAAATAAATTCTAGGAAAATTTGGTGATGTTTCTTATGACCAGAGGAACCTAGGAAAAATAAATTTTGAGTTAATTTACTTGGAATAACCCTAATTGATCTAAACACCCAAAATTGAACTTTAATTAATTAGGGTTAACTATATATCAAATTGACTTGGAAACAATTCTTCACTATCCTTTAGGGTCAGGAGAGAATCTCATAAAAATTTGAAATCAATCGACTCGATTTGATCCACCAAATGAGTCGATTAAGCCCCATGAGTAAAATTAAACTTTAAAAATTCATAACTCACAAAATACTTTTCAAAAATTTACAAAAATGATTTTGGAGCTTCTCTGATATTAGTGGAACTTAGGAAAATTAAAATTGTAATTTTCCAAAAAAGTTGATTTTTATCATTATTTTAATATTTTTAATAATTAAAAAAATAATAAAAATCATAAAAATATTAAAAATCACCAAAATGTCACATTTTGAATCCTAATCACTTAGGAACAAACCAAATATTTTTTTAAGTCCCTAGGATAAGATATTGAATTTTAAAGGCTTAATGTAATTTTTAATATTAAAAAAATGTATTTTCAAACCTTTTCACTAAAATAATTCTAATAAATCAAAGAAAAATCAGAAAAATACAAAATTTATTTCTCTGAACTCCTTGAGGTCAAAGAGATTTACAAAAAAATATAAAATCCATTTTTCAACTTTAATTTTATTTTAAAATTAATTAATACTCCAAAACTCAAAATAATTCTAATAAATAAAATATAATTCAAAAAATCATCAAAATTGGTTCAAATGGTCCTCTGGTCATTAGGAATATTCCATAATTTTATTAATGGTAGAAACATTTCCTTGGTCATGTTATTGAATTTTCCTTGAAAACCCCTATTTTCCATTAAAAATAATTACATAAACAAATTAAATACAGAAAAATCACATTTTCTACTCTAATGTCTTAATTGACATGTGAGTGAGGTTACATAAAATTTTCAAGTTCATTTGAGCTTAATTTAGTGAGTTATAGAATTATTAGGCTTGAAGGGCAAAATGGTAATTAAAAATTTCAACCTTTAATTAAAATTTTAGGACTAATCAAAAAGGGGAGGGTAAAATAATTGATTTTAAACTGATTTTGGATGATTGAAAATTAAATGATTGGGGTAGAAACCTACTAACCATTTCAAAAAATAATTAAAATAAACTTTAATTAATTAATTAATTGAAATTTTGGGAAAATGATGGAAATTGGAATTATTAAAGTAGGGATATTATTAATAGGATATTTATTCTTTAATTTAAAAATCCCTAAATAAACCACTTCAATAATACTTAATTCTTAATAAAAATTAATTAATTAAAACAATAATCCAAATTAAAATTAAACTAAAATTAAATTAAAATTAAAATTAAATTAAAACTAAAATTAAAATTAAATTAAAATTAAAATTAAAATTAAAATTAAAATTAAATTAAAACTTAAACTAAAATTAAATTAAAATTAAAATTAAATTAAAACTAAAATTAAAATTAAATTAAAATTAAATTAAATTAAAATTAAATGGAAACTAAACTAAAATTAAATTAAATTAAATTAAAATAAAATAAAATTAAATCAAAATTAAATTAAATTGAATTAAAGTTAAATTGAATTAAATTAAATTAAAATCATTTAACAACAAACCTAAATGAAATCCTTAAGAATTAAATCTAAAATAACTTGAACACTATTCTAAACTTAAACTAACTTTTTATAATTAAGTCAAAATTAAAATTAAATCATTAAGTTTAAATCATCAAAATATTTAATAATTTGATTTACTCTTTTAAAGCTCTTATTATTATAACTCTTAAATGAGGCATCAGTGAAGTGTTACTTCACTTATAGGATATTCAAATGTCCTAGTTCACCGAGCAAGATAACAAAACTTAAACTTCCTGGATGATTAATTCACTTCGTATAATTAAATTCTCTTGGACTTAAAACAATCCTAGAGATATTGAAAAGTTGTTTAAGACTCGTCTTAAGCACTTCCTCAATATGATAGGATGTTTATAAGAACAACTGAATTTAATTGTTCTTGGGTGAAGAGAGTCATCCTTAAACCAAAACATAAGAACCTAGACGTCATAGGAGATGATTAGATATATGGATTAAGACTTTGGTAGACAACCAAAACCTTTCCCTTAGCTTTACCTAGGTACTTGTTGAAACATTTAAATGTCTTAACATGTGTTTTAAGTGCAGCTTAGGATGACGGGAAGACCCTCCAGGTACGCTTTTATTTTATTGCAATTTACTTTATTGCAATTTACTTACGTGCACTGTACTTTACTTTTCTTGTATGATAAACAACTGTTGCATGAAAACCAAAACCTTTAGGATAGTCCCTAAACTGAAACCAAAACTAAATTAAAAGTCATTACAAGATAAAAATTACCGCCACAAAATTTCAAAATATAAAATAACTCAAAATTTAATCACAAACAGAATAACAAAACTACAATTGCAACTAAATTAAAACGTCTCCTTTAATGATTGGGAATACCTCGGATGATGTAACCCACGTGTTGCTAACGGGATTTTCCACTGTCTAAATGAAAGTGTGGAACTCATTCAGTTGAGTTTAGCAAATTCATCTGGACTAAGTGAATTCGATGAAAATAACGGTGCCAGGATGACGGAACAGTGGGATCTTAATCGGTTCTGTTTAAAACAACTTTAAGATTTGTTTTAATTAAAATATTAAAAACACTTGGATTTTAAGATTCTCTCTAAACCAAAACACTTCTATCATCTCCTGATTTATGACTTCTAAAACTAAACCTCTCCAACAACAAGGAGCTCGGAGCATGGTGGGCAGCTCGGCCATCGTCAACAGGAAAACTCGGATCTACTTCAACAAAACTTTCTTAGAATTAAATAACCAAGCCATAGGACTTCGAGGTGGTTTTCCTAGTGCAACATGAATCCTCAAATTTTCGTTAGGCATTTGCATAATCATGTTATGCAAATTAAGCCCTAACCGGTCTTAGGACTCTGAGGTGGTCGTTTGGTACGACATAAACCCTCACATCTTCGAGGCTATTTATATGATTATGTCATACTAATATAAGTCCTAATTAATTAAAATTGGAAGGATTGCAACATTAAATAATTCTCCCTAAATTGAAGCTAAACAATAGGATTCTCGGGAAGTTGCCAAGATTTCTCTTGGATCCTTAGCTTCTCCTACTTCTCTTCCTTTGGACTCCTAAAATAAACTGTTCCAAATTTGATCCATTCCCAGTTGAAATTTCCAAAATCCAATTGTTTGAAAACCTTAAACTTTGAAATTCTTGAGAGCAAAACCACCGATCATTATCGAGAGTTCTCTTAAATGATTCCCGTCATTTAAGATATAATTAACTATAGGGGCTTCGCCCTTATAGGGAACCTTAAGAACCCAGGTAATATAAACCCTGCTTAATTCATTTATATTAAGCAGGGGAACTTGTCGGCTTATAAAATTGGTTCGCAGACCAAACGGATGTCACAAATCTTTTAGTTTATTTAATCGAGCCCCATCATCAAGCAGTGTGTCCATTCTTCGGGATAGATACACGGTTTGTGATGCGGTGCTCGTTTATATAAACTATTAGGGATGTGAGATCAATTTGATTTATATCTTAAAATTTTAAAACTCAAAATTACTTTCAAAATAAAATTCTACTTTCTAAATTATATATATATTTAAATTAAATTTAAAATATAAAAAAATTCGCCGACAACTTCTGTAGGCGACCCCCTTTGCAAAACACATAACCTAAAAATATGCCGACAGGTAGGTTAGGGCAGATGGGTTTAGATGTGGTTTGGGTTTGTATTTGGTGGTAACTGGTAGTTTGATTTGGACTTATGGGAGTGCTGTGAAGATTTGTTTGAGTTTATGTTTTAGATTTGGTTTTGGTTTTGATTTTGGTTTTAGTTTTGGTTTGGGTTTTGGTTTTGGTTTGGTTTGAGTTTTGGTTTTGGTTTAGTTTGAGTTTGATTTTGGTTTTGGTTTGTGCTGGGATTTGAAACTAGGGATTTTGAGTTTGGAATATGAATTAGGAAGATTACGTGGACATCGGGTAAAAATTTGGGTTACTCCATGCATTCACTAAGCATAAGGGTATTTTTATTATGTTGTGATTTCCTAGGGGTATTTATAAAGGGAAAAAATGAACCATACCTCAGGAGGCCTATCCTAGGTTTGATTGTTATCGTGTTAATATTGTATTGAGATCGGAATTGTTTTTGTGTGTGGTGATTATTGTTTGTGTTGGGATTGTAATTATGATTATATGTGATTGTTATTTATATGTTATTATCGTATTATATTGTTATTGTTTATGTTGTTATGTTTTATCATTGTTGTATGTTGTATGTTATTTTATTCTTATATTAATGTTATTTTATATGATGTTATGTTATTATTATTTTTATTATGTGTTTTTTAAACATATTATCTTTTATTTGTAATTAAAATTATTATTCATCTTTATTATTTATTTAATTTATTATCTTTATTTAATTCATTATGATTTATTTACTTTATCATCATTTATTTATTTAATTAATTGTTATTTATTTATTTTATTTCACTTTAACTTGATATTTATTTATTTAAATTATTATTTTAGTTTTAATTCATTTTATTTTGTTATTTAATTTAATTTAATTTAATTTAATTTATTATTATTTATAATTATTATTAATTTAATTTTATTTATTTATTTATTTTAATGTAAAGTATTGTTTAATTTAAAAAAATTTAGTTTAATTTGTTTAATTTTATTCAATTTAGTTTAAATTACTATTTATTTACATTATTATTTAATTTAATTTAATTTATTTAATTTATTTAGTTTAATTTAATTTATTATTTATTTACATTATCAATTTAATTTATTTAATTTGTTTATTTAATTTATTTAATTTAATTTTTATTTATATTATTACTTAATTTAATTTAATTTAATATGATTTGATTAATTTATTAATTTAATTTAATTTAATTTTTTATTTTTTACAATTATTATTTAACTTTAAATTAATATTCGGTTTTTATTAATTTATTTAACTTAATTTAATTTATTTAATTTATTTAATTTAATTTAAATTACTTATTTATTTACATTATCATTTAATTTAATATAATTTTGATTTATTTAATTTAATTAATTTTTTTAATTTATTTAATTTAATTTAAACTATTATTTATTTAATTTTTTTAGTTTACTTAATTAATTATTATTTAATGTAATTTATTTAATTTAATTACTATTTAATTTTTTAAATTTAATTCATTATTCATTTACATTATTTAAATTATTTTCAATTTAAATATATATATATATATATATATATATATATATATATATATATATATATATATATATATATATATATATATGTATTATTTATTTTTATTATCCCTTATAAGTTATTTTATTTTAATTAATTATATGTACATTTTTTTACTTAAATATTATTGATTTATTATTTTTAATTTATGTTATTAATTTACATTAAATATTATTATCATTTTTATTATTATTTATTTATTTATAAGACTTTTCATTATTTAAAGTTATGATCATTTATATTAAGTTATTATTTTTTAAAATTATTATTTACATATATATGTTTACATTTTAAATTATTTTAAAGAGGCATGGTATTTTTATTTGCTTATTTTTATATTTACAATTATTATTTTATTATTATTATCCTTTTCTAATATTTTCATTATCCTTTAGGTTTATAATCATTTATTTTATTCTTATCACATTACTTTTTATTATTTACATATTGTTATTATTCATTTACATATATATATATATATATATATATATATATATATATATATATATATATATATATATATATATATATATATATATATATATATATAATTCATTTATATTTTAGTAGTATGTAGTTATGTTATTTAAATGTAGTGTAGTTATTTATTTAGTATTATAATTTAATTACAATATTATTTAGCACATATAATATATTTACATTTATTTTATTTATTTTACATATGTATATAGTTATGTTATTTTATTATTATACATTATTAAAAATTTATTCCATTTCCTCTTATCTTATTTTATTCTTATGTTTATTTCTTTTCTTCTTTTTTTTTTATTTATTTGCATTCCCTTCATGTTTTATTTCTTTTAGATTTTAATATTTAACACTAGCTACATAACTTTGCATAAACGAAAAGGATTCCTAAACCTATGCATGAATAAAATTTAAATAGCATGAAGGATAAACAACCTACACATAAATTTTGAAAATATACATGGGGAGATTTTAAAAAACTAAATTAGCTTGCATGAAAAACATCTTAAGGCTAAGTCATGGAAATAGCTAAATAATTTTGCATAAAAAAAAAATCCTAAAGCCTAAGCATGGGAAAGTTTAAATAGCTTGAAGATTTGTGAAAGGGATTAACACATAATTTTTTTTTTTTTTTTTTTTTGAAAAACGTATGAAGGAGAATAAGAAAAAAAATGCATGTATGTGTGATTTAGACTTTTAAGTTAAACATAAACATGATGATGAACCTTTCCCTTTAAGAAATTTTGAACTAAAAGTAAAAGTAGAGAGAATGGGAAGATGTTACCTTGCCTTGGAGAAGCACTTGTTGGAAACCTTAGCTAAGAGAGGAAGTGAGTGATTGTGGCTAGCTTAGAAGGAGGAGAAGCAGAAGAGAGGCTCACGACTAGAAGGAGTTTGGGGGGGGGGGGGGGTGAGAATGAGGAAATGTGTAAGTGTGTGTGTAAGGGAGTGTGTAATGGAGTGTAAGGGAGGCGTGAAATGAAGTGGTGAGTGGGTTTTTAATGGGGAAGGCTCACGGCTAAGAGGAGTGGGGGAGAGTGGAATGAGATGAGGTGAAGGTGTGGTGGTGACATGGTAGAGGTGAGGAGGTGAGGGGAGAAGTGATGGGAGTGATGGAGAGGGGTGTAGGTGGCGTTGTAGGGTGAGAGAGGGATGAGGGGGAGGTGAGGGAGAAATTTTATTTTTATTTTATTTTATTTTATTTATTTAATATATATATTTTATTATATATGTAATTATTTTAGGAATTTCATGAAGTTAATTTAATTAATTTTTGGTTTAATTTGATTTGATTTGAATTATTAGTTTAATTAGGTTCATTTGGGTTTGGGCTAACTTAACTTGGGTTTGAGTGAGAATGAGCTCTAGGTGCCTTGACCAATATTGTTCATATAATTTTAATGAAGATTTTTTATGAAGAAATGAAATGATTTTGAGCTCATTTGGAGGTTCAATTTTGGCATGGATTGGATTTTTGATTATTTTGGACTATGTTGGGTTCGGGTCAAGTTATCTTGAGTTTGAGTGGGAATGGGGTTCAGAGGTCTTCAATAATAATGTAGATATGGCTGTCTAGAAGAATTTTTATGAAGACATAAAATGGTTTTGACAAAATTTAGATGGTCAATTTGGTGGATTTAAAACATGTGTTTAGCTTGGGTCAAAATTGGGGTTTCTTTGGTCCAAAATGGATTTTGGTAAGACCTGAGCTCAAATTATGGGAAATTGATGATCCAATTCAGTTTAAGGAGGTGTTATAAAGAGTTTTGCATTGAAATTTGGAAGAAAATGATTGACATTGGCTTATTTAGCAGATTTGGGTTATTTAGGCAAAATTTGGGATTTCGGATTTCAAGTTGAATTGGATACAAATGTGGATCAAATTGGGCTTGAATTTGGTCTAGATTGATATTGGATATGTTAAATTTTGGTTTGGAATTGAATTTGATCAAAATTGGGGTCAATTGGGTCAAGATTGGGTTTGATTTGGGCACATATGGGTTAAATGGGCCAAGTTGGGATTTTGGATTAAAAGTGTATTAATTTGGAAAAATTGACCCATAGTGTAGTTGAACAAAATGAAATTGAGGATTTTTAGGATTTTATGAAATTTTTTGATAATTGTTTGGAATTTTTGGATTTTTGGGCAAAAAGGGTATTTTGGGTATTTTGAGGGTATTGGGGGTATTTTTGGAAATTTTGGAATTTTTGGTCATGAATGGTCAATTTGAGTGGTAAAGAATATCATGGAATGATGTTTGGGGGGTTTTGGTGAATTTGAAGAATTTTGGGTTATTTAGGGAATTTTGGGAGGCCGGGGGCCAAAAATTGAAACTTTGGAGATGTGAAGGTGGCTTCAAAGTGAGCATGATGTAATGGTTCAAATTGAGTTATAGATCGAGGGTCACCCTCATTTGGTTCTCTATGTGTTGGTCCCCACCACTTAGTCATAGACTTAGGGCTGGGCTATCCACATTAGTTTCCAAAGAGTTCAGGGTTTAAATTAGGATGTGCAGTGCGTGTATGTTGTGAATGTGAAGTGTATGAGTGGTGATCTCCAGACCTCCCTCAGGGCAAATCCTAAGGTCTGACCACCTATAGGACACTTCCCCTAGGATTCCTTATGCTTGCCTTTTTCCTACCAAAAGGTGGAGGTTAGGCCTTAAGCATATGAAAACCCCCTAGTGAAGCAAGAAGAGTTTTGAATTTCTATGGGGAGGGTTCCATGACTAGTCCTCTAAGAAAGTCATCAAGAGAGTCCTATGGCTAGACCCTAGGCTATTTTAAAAAGAGACTAGACCTCAACCAATAGTGAGGTCAACACCCCCTTTCAAAACACATAACCTAAAAATATGCCGACAACTTCTAGCAACTCCGCTGGGGAGCAGTTCCTCTTTCCATTTTGACCAGATGGTTTTGCTTTCATAAATCAATAGTCAATCCATGCCCCTTATGGATCAAACTTTCATTCTTTCCGTTGAAATACCACGTTCATTTCTATCTTGAACGGGTATAGTCAACTCTAGTGGATTTTAGAGCCACTGTTTAGATACCCATAAACAAAGAGATTCCGGAATCCTTTTGCCTCTTCGAGGTGGGGTGGACCCCCAATAGGTGTTAGCTGAGGTACGGTCCCTTGGGACGAGAAGTCCTACGAGATTCTCTCTTCCTTTCCAATTCTGAATCGAATCTTTTACGTTTTCTATAACCTTCCTCCGTTAACAGTTTTGTTCCTAAACAAATAAACGTTATAATAAACAACCTTTTTATAAACAAAATCTTTTAAAACACAAATATACGAATAAAACAAAATCTGAAAATACCTCGTAAAGAAAACTAAAAAAATTAAGGAAAGATAAATGAAAATTTGTTCAGACTCTTTTTGGAGAAGTTCATTTTTTTTGTCCTAGAAAGTTTTGTGACGGAAGGAAGCGTAATTCAGGACTAACGATCGGAATCTACCCTGCAGAAGATGTCTGCGTCGAAGCTGATCTTCTCTTTTACCAACGGGATAGACTTAGCTTTCTAGCAGGACGAGACAAACTGCCTAATGATGCTTTCATTCGCTTTGGACAAGGGTTCTACAATACGAACATTAAGTTCACCGATGTTACTCTTTTTGCACTGATGAACAAAGTACCAGAAACTGAGGAGGCCATAATTGAGTTCAACCTGAAGTTGGTTCAAGAGTTCCCTCCCCTGCAAAGGTCCCAGCTGAAAGGAACGCTGCTGTTCACAGGAGGTTAGCTGCTACCCCCAGTCATCTCTACTCCCAGCGGTCTAGTCATCACTGCACCTACCCCGGCTCTAGCCAAACTGAAGGGGAAGGAAGTCCAAGTCTGTCATGAGCCTGTTACCGTGGAGGGTTCAGAATTTGCTGTCGTACCTTCTATTTTGAGATAGGGTCCAGTTCAAAGTTTAGACCCTTAACCCGGACACAAAGGAGAAATAAGAACAGAAGGATTGCTAAGACCAGAAAGGTCAGGGCTGCTGAAGCTGCCTTTCTTGAAGAGATTCCTGAGGATAGTGAAGAGCTACCTGAGATCTCACCTCTATTGGGAGGAAGTAGGTTCTACCATCTCTCTGCTGCATTTGATGAGGAAGATGCCCAGAGAATCGCCGCTGCGTTACCCCGACCTGCATACTACAGTGACTGCAAGAGGAAGAAGATCAAGACTACGCCGCTTACCCGACTGCGAGTGGTAGTGGAGAAGTTAGCTAAGAAGGAAGGATGCCCAGTAGTAGAGATCCTGAGAAGAATGGGACGAGTACCAGCTACATCGCGCCTCAGACCACGAGTAGATTCCGTCACTGCCATAGAGAAACCAAGGAAGAAGATACAAGCTAGTCCGCCTGTTGTTGTATCGGGTCACCATATTAGGGAAGACACCACCTACCGATGTACAGTCGATAGACCATTTGGTCTTAGGCCTTCCACTACAAGAAGGATGGTGTGGCGACCTATTATTACTGAGCCGATACCGACAAAATGTTCTGGGAGGAGGAGTCTCGTCGGAGAGCCCGAATCCGAAGAAAGTGCTGCTGCATTAAAAGAAACCTCTGAAGAAGAAGTTCGTCAGTCATCACCTGACAACCGCGAGACTGCTCGGAAGAGACCACTTAAGGATCCCATAGGGAAGTTAAGAACGGACATCCGACAGTTGGCAAGGGAAGAGGAGAAGAATTGGGAAATGACATAGACTCATCAGAGTTCATAGATGAACAATATGCTGAGATCAACATGGTTGAGACCCGAGCATCGTCAGCTTTGCAGGGAGCTCCATCAACCTCATAAAGAGATGAACCAGAAGAGATGAGAGCACGTCTTCAGGAAAAGGATGACAAAATCTCCCGGATGGCAAAGAAGATGGTGAAGATGGTTGCCGCCTTAGCCACTCTCCAGAGTCAGCTTCAACCACAGAAAGAATCGCTTCCAGAGATCATTCACATTGCAGATGGAGGAAAAGAAATTACATCTGTCAACGGAGATGAACGTACCAAAGAAGGATTCTACACAGAGCATGATTCCCGATAAGGATATTAAGAATATGGTGGAACAACAGGTGCGAGAAGCCTTAGCCCAGTCTAAGAGTGGAGCATCTATTCAGACGGGTAGACCTTACCCCGAAGAGTTTCATGCAGTCCAATACCTGAAAGGCTTTATACCACCTCTGTTTAAGACTTTCGACGGTACGGGAAACCCAGGCAGCATATAGCACACTTTCGTGCTAGTTGCTGCAATGCTGATGGGAGCGACACCTTACTCTTTCATCAGTTCGTCA
The DNA here is from genome assembly GCA_022702705.1 of Papilionanthe hookeriana x Papilionanthe teres. Lineage (NCBI taxonomy): Eukaryota > Viridiplantae > Streptophyta > Magnoliopsida > Asparagales > Orchidaceae > Papilionanthe > Papilionanthe hookeriana x Papilionanthe teres. Next base: position 138,883,561 of record CM040423.1, on the reverse strand, counting down.
ATAGTTTGTCAGGAATTGCCTTCGACTGGTATGCAGAATTATTGAACGGCTCAGTCAAAACCTTTACAGAATTGGAAAACCTCTTTGTTAAACGGTTTGTCGAGGCTCAGAACCACATAACTATAGGTGATTTAGTGGTGGAGCAACAGAAACCGAACGAAACCTTGGTGGATTACATACTTCGATGGAGGAATTTAAGTATGAAGTGTGAACCCTAGCTTCAGGAACAACATGCAGTTGGTATCCTACTAAAGAGTATCCACGGCCTGATAGCACTTCTCCTCAAAGGATTCACAATTAAGACTTTCGAGAAGTTTCTTAGCAAGGCCGGGAGCTTGCAGGAGGAGGCAAAACAGCTGAGTTTTGTCGACAAGATTGATAAAAAGAAGCCGATAAAAGCATTTGAGAAGAAATCAGGAATATAAGGGTAAGCAGCCAGTGTAGATACAGCCGGAGTGGCCGCAGCCAAGTTATCAACAACCGCAACGGATTTAGCAGCAACTGCAACAGAACTATCAACAGCCTTGACCAAGTTATTAGTCGCTGCAGCATGATCAACTGCCGCCTCGTCAACCATGTGCCCTGAAGGAACTTTTGAATAAGGAGTATCCCTTCAAGACTGAAGCAGTGGCCAAGATGTTTCGCAGTTTGATGAAGACACCCGACTTTCAGCTACCAGAGCCCAGAAGGCCAGAGGAAGTCGATAAGAAGGATCATCCGAACTACTGTCCCTACCATAGGATGCTCGGACATAAGATAGAAGACTACTTCACCTTCAAGAATTAGCTCGAGGACAATCTTTGGAGAGGGAACATAACGATCCAGAAGGAATACATGAAGGAGCCCCAAAAAGGAGCTTACGTCAATGTTATTTCAATGGATCCTATTGTTCCGATAGACCCTTACGCGACCGATGATAGATGGGTACTGTCTGGATGAAGTCTTCAAAGAGAATTTTGGATCGCATCCAGACCACTTTGGTGTGTGCTTCAATTCAGAGTTCCAAAACCTGCCGAGTCGGCACTATCGCTTGCGATTGAAAAACCGCCCAAGAAGGAGGAGAAGATCGTGGAAGAAGAGAAGACCGAGGCTCCAAAGGGTAGACTAAGGGCTGCTTATCCTAGGATGGTTGTTTTCGATTCGGGGGAGAAATCCCTCGGACCTCTGACTCTGTATGATTATTTGCTCGCCCCGGCGGGATCTTATAATGATAAGAGGTTTGGTGTTGGCTATGTTTTGACTGTTTCTAACGATTACGTAACTAACGACAACCAAACTAATCCAGATTTCAATCTAAATGTGAGTAACGATTCTCAAATCATACTAAACCTCGACGACGAAGAAGAGGACGTTCACAAGAGTGGCTACGAAAGTTCAATGAGCGACGAGTCCGTTTGTGAATTCCGAGGAGCTCCGATCACCATAGGATTGGAGTTATCGGATTTCGAAGCAACATCAGAAAAGCCAGTTGTTCCGATTTAGGAGAAGACACCGGCAGATCCAGCACCAGATGCAGAAGAAATAACAGAAAATCTATGAAGCGGAAAAGTTCTACCCCCGAGAATGGGTCCAAAAGATAAAGGAAAGCAGGTGGTTGTTCATGAAGAGCCAACCCCAGCAGAAGAAGTGCCCACTCGGGAAGAAATTGAAGAACCTGGTAATAAAGTGGATTATAACGTGCTAGCCCATCTTAAGAAGCTACCAGCCAAACTGAGCATCTACGACGCTTTGATCCTGTTAAAGGAGATGAGGGAACTCTGATCAAGGCTTTACTTGATCTGAAATTTGCTTAGCTCAAATGGCCAGTAATTCCTTAGATGAGGTTTGCTCGTTAAAAGAACAACGAGGTGTTACCTTCATGGACAATGACCTACTACTTGGAACAGCTGATCACAACCGACCGTTGTACATCTCAGTTACTATTGGAAAGTTTACGCTGTCCAGAGTGTTAGTTGATCCAGGAGCATCAATCAACATAATGAACCTTCAGACATTAGCATACTTAGAAATTGATGCCCGCGATCTCGAAGCAGACAAGATGTTATTAAGATGCTTCAATCAGAAAGAAAAAAGAGCCCTTGGATCGATAACACTATTAATGAAGACCGGCGATTCAGCAAAGACAACCGCAAAATTCCATATAATTGATTCTGAGACAACATTCAACGCTCTACTAGGTCGGCCGTGGATCCATGAAAACTGGATGGTACTGTCATCTCTGCACCAGTGCATAAAGTATTATGAAGGAGGAGAACAGTGTATCAAAGGTGATTTGCAACCATTCTCTGTACACGAGATTGGAATTCACGAAGACGCAGCCTACTGCGTGCCTCCGAAGAAAACAATCTTCTCCAGAAATACCGTACCGAATGAAGCAAAACAAGTTCGAGACGACGAAGAACCTAAAATTTTTGTCCAACTGTTACTCACCACTCCCTTGCAGCGAGTTGGTGAAGGTTTCTCCAGAACTCGCACCCGAGGTCAAGGCCGGGAACAAGGTTGTGGAAGAAACAGTGGAATGGTTGGACAGAAGAAACCGGTCATCTATGTTGATTGGGAGAACAGTTTCGAAGAAGAAGAAATCAAGAGAGAAGCGGCAATAATAAGTCAAAAGAAACCCCAGTTCAAGATCTCTCGTGAAGATGAAAAGAATGAAGAATACAAATCAATGTATGAGAAGATTAACCAATATGTGCATACTATGACCCTAGCCCGGATCCACCCTGATAAGGTCGAGGGTATGGTGGTCAAGGAAGTGCATGGTGGCGGTGCTAAGCCGATCAAGTTCTACCGAGGTGCTTCTTCTACCAAAATTGAAAATGATGTACAATTTGAAGATGTTACTTCTTCCGAATTAATGGAATTGCCTTTTGAGTGGTATTCTCCCTGTGTTCAGAATTTAATGCAACGTGGTGTCTTGCCTAAACAGTGGTCAAAAGGTCAATCACAACGCTTTGAAAAATTATGGAATAATACCGGTCAACCGCCCAATTCAAAGCACGATCTCGGATTCGGCACAGTAGCACCAGCTGATGATTCAGAATTTTGCTTGGTTGTTACTTGCGAGCCTAATGAAAACAGCCTGGAAGCTTCAGATGATCTCGAAGATCTACCAATTGGAGACGCTCCGCCAGAATTTGAAGAAGAAATTAAAACTACAATAGACGAGTTAATGGAAGTTAACTTAGGTACTATCGAAGAGCCTAGGCCGACCTTTGTTAGCTCCTTACTCAATAAAGAAGACTCTGAAGACATGATCAAGCTATTAATGGAATTCAAGGACTGTTTTGCTTGGAGTTATGATGAAATGCCAGGATTAGCTCCGAAAGTTGCAGTTCATAAGCTAGGAGTGGATCACGCTGCCGTTCCAGTCAGACAAGCTCTCAGAAGAATGCGTCTAGAGATTGAACAACAAGTAATAGCTGAAGTGAAGAAGCTAATAGACGCTAAATTTGTCCGTGAAGAACAATATCCAACTTGGTTAGCCAATGTGGTACCGGTCAGATAGAAGAATGCAGATCAGAATCTGCATGGATTTCAAAGATTTGAATAAAGCATGTCCAAAAGAAGAGTTTCTGCTACCAATTCTAGAATTGATGATCGACATCGCTTCGACACACAAAATCTTCTCTTTCATGGATGGATCATCAGGATACAATCAGATAAAGATGGCACTGGAAGATGAAAAGCTTACAGCTTTCAGAACACCAATCAGAGTGTACTGCTACACAGTGATGCCTTTTGGATTGAAGAACGCAGGAGCAACCTACCAAAGAACAATGGCGAGGATTTTTTATGATCTCATTCATGACCAAGTCGAGTGCTATGTGGATGATGTGGTCATCAAAAGCAAATTGAAAGAATATCACCTGTATGATTTGAGAATTGTTTTCGAGCGATTAAGATAACTTAAACTTAAGATGAATCCCTTGAAATGCGCCTTCGGCGTCACCTCTGAGAAATTCTTAGGATTTGTTGCCCGACATCGTGGAATTGAAATCGATCCGAAAAAGATTAAAGCTATCTTAGAAATACCACCTCCCAAAACTTTAAAACAACTACGATCCTTTCAAGGGAAGTTGGCATATTTTCGACGCTTTATCTCAAATTTGTCAGGTAGGTTTAGCCCTTCTCGACATTGATTAAAAAGGACGCCAAATTTGTTTGGGAAGGGAAATGCCAGCGGGCCATCGAGGACATTAAGCAGTATTTAATGACACCTCCTGTCTTAGCAGCCCCAGTCTCGGGTTGACCGTTGATACTTTATACCGCAGTTTTAGACGACTCCCTTGGAGCCCTGCTAGCCCAGGTCAATGACGAGGGGAAAGAAAAAGAACTCTACTACCTAAGTCGTCGTCTAATTCCGATGGAAGTAAAGTATCCTTCGATTGAGAAGCATTGTTTGGCCCTGATCTTCGCCGCTCAAAAGCTCAGGCATTACATGCTTTCTCATAAAGTCAACCTTATTTCAAAGTTTAATCCATTGCAATATTTGATGACCCGACCGACGCTTTCTGGCAGACTTGCCAGGAGATGAATGATATTATTGCAATTTGATATAACTTTCGTTCCTCTTCGTGTAGTAAAGGGGCAAGTCTTAGCAGACTTCCTCGCAACACACCCTTTGCCGGCAGAATCACCTCTTAACGATGAGTTGTCAGACGAGCAGATAATGAGTTTAGAAGACCCTGATGATCAACGTTGGGAACTGTACTTCAACGGAGCATCCTCAACACAGAAGGACAAAGAATTACAAACGATAGTGCCCGGTAAAGTAGGAATCAGACTGATCTTTATAACACCAGAGCGGGGGATGTTAAGATACTCCTACCATCTAATAGAACCGTGTACGAACAACGAAGCAGAATACGAAGCCCTTATAACTGGACTGGAATTGACCATTCAGATGGGTATAACAGATATCAACATCTACGGGGATTCGCAGTTGATCATTCAACAGGTCGCAGGACAGTAATGAATTCTGCAGCCAAGACTCGAGCAGTACTTCCAATATGCAATGAAGTTGTTGGAACAGATTCCGAATGTAACGATCTACAAGATTCCCAGGAGAGAAAATGCTCTCGCAGATGCGTTAGCCTGCCTTGCGAAAGAGTTTGCTTGCTTACAGGATGAGTCAGTTGAAACGTCAGTTCAGGGACGACAGGTCCTCTCACGGCTCGACATGGATGCAACATAAGTCAGAAAAAGAAGAAGAATCAGTTGCCGCAGTAACAAAAACTGCAAAAGATTGGCGGCAGCCGTTAATAGACTACCTGCAAACAGGAAATATACTGGACGACAAGTCATTAGCCCATCAAATCAAGAAAAGAACTCTATCTTATGCATTAATAAACAATGCGTTATACAGAAGGTCTTTTGATCAGATGTGGTTAAGGTACCTGAGTGGGTCCGAGGCTCGTGAAATTGTCAAAGAAGTGCACTCAGGACTTTGTGGTGCTCATCAGTCAGGTCTGAAGATGAAAATGAAAATTAAGAGACTAGGGTACTACTGGCCCTTAATGATGACCGACTGCATGAAGGTTGCCAAAAGCTGTCACCAGTGTCAAGTGCATGGAGTGGTTCAACATCAACCTCCAAATGTGCTACACCTGACAATCACTTCATAGACATTTGAATGTTGGGGCGCAGATATTGTGGGTCTGATATAACCGCCTTCTTTAAGAGGACATCGCTTTATTCTTGCAGCTACAGATTACTTTTTTATGTGGGCAGAAGCTATACCGCTCAGAGAAGTGAAGGCACACCATGTGTTGCAGTTCTTGAAGAATCAAGTTGTCTACCATTTTGGGGTACCGCGCAGAATTATCTCAGATAACGGGTCAGCATTCAGAAGCACAAAGATCAACAATTTTGTTAGAAGGCACGGGATCGACTGGCGCTATTCGACGATCTACTACCTAAGAGCAAACGGCTTGGCCGGGGTTTTTAATAAAACTCTCATCCAAATCTTAAAGAAAACTTTGGACGACAAAAAAAGAAATTGGTACGAGAAGTTTTTAGAAGCCTTATGGGCCTACAGAACGACTTTCAGAACTCCTACTCAGTCTATGCCTTACGCTTTAATGTACGGGTCCAGGCCGTCTTGCCTTTGGAGGTTCAGCTTCCGTTACTCAGAATTGCAGTTGCAGAGAAGATTACTACAGAAGAAAACGCCAAACTACGACTAGAAGAACTAGAAAGATTGGAAGGGAAAAGACTTTCAGCACAGCAGAATCTCGAATTGTATCAAGCTAAGATGATCCAGACCTACAATAAATTGGTCCGCCCAAGGACATTTAAAGTCAGTGACTTGGTTCTAGTTCCCAGGAGACCTATTCTTGTACACCGCAAGATAGAAGGTAAATTTGAACCGACTTGGGAGGGGTCGTTCGTGATCGAGATAGTTTACTCAGGAGGTTCTCACCAGCTTGTGGATTGCCGTGCAGAACGATTTATGCTTCCAATCAATGGACGATATTTGAAGAAGTATTATGCAACCTGATGCTTCAAAGAATGAAATCTCATTCCTAGAAGCACGGGTGAAGTAATCACTTGTAACTGGGTCCGAACCCAAAATATAAAAAAAATGAATGATAAAAAAAAATGATGATAAAAAAATGGGTTAAAAGAAAACGTGTGAAATCATTATAATAATAAACATTGATCTTTCCTTTCAAGCCAATCTCACTCCTGATCTTTCCTCATGTTTTCTCTTACTCTTATTTAAATTTGAAGGAAAAAAAATGGAAATGATGAATAAGAATTTTCCATTAACAAGTAAATTTTCTTATTGTTTTCATTCTGAGTACAGCCCCTGATCCTTTCCCTTGTTTTTCTCTTCTCGAAGGGAAATGTCGAATGGGCGGTTGTTTCTGAACTTTAAGGATGGCGTAAGTCTTGCACTTAACGATGAAGAGCTGAAAGCTGGTGCCGTGATCGAGGTTGACTCAGACTTTGCACAGCTGAAGATAGAATATGAAGAAACTACTTGGACTACAGTAGACCTCAGAGAGTCCCATGGAAATACAGTGATGAAACTCAGTGAGAAAGTGCCCCATGTTGTAAACAAGAAAAGGAAGATCATCGCGATTGAAGAAAGCATGATGAAATCAATAATAACTGCCACAGGAGGAAAGCTTGTTAGCGTTGTTCCTACCGAAATCCAGGGGGAGAGAAGAGCCACTTTGACCCCAACTTAAAGAAGAAACAAGAACCGCCGTATCGCCAAGATATTTATGAAATTAACAGAAGAATAGAACAAAGAAGAAATTCCAACGGCCACAGCAGTTACCCCGGAAAGGCCGGTCCTCAGGAGCACCATAGCAGAGGTTGTTCCAGAGGAGGTTACTACAGAGCCTGCACCTGAGATAGTGATGATTCCATGAGAATGTGACGGTGTGGAGCCGTACATCCCACAGTACGTCACCAGACCCTGACAGTTGCAGATAATTTCAGAGCACGAGTTGGAAATGATCCAGAGGGTACGGAAATAGAATTTTGGAAACTTTCAGAGAATCCAAGGCAGATATGTCAACATCCTGGAAGGACTGGAGTTGCATACGGACGTCTTCTCTCACTACGAGCAGAGTGAGATCGTGAACTACATCAATGAGCTGAAAAAGCAGGGTCGTGTAGGGAGACTACGTAGCAGGACTTACTCCGAGCCAAAAAAATGGAAACGAGGCAAGGGAAGGATTACGATCCAATTCGGATGCTGTTACAATTTTACTGATGACATGAAAGGAAATCCGCCAGGGATACTCCGCTACGATGAAGTGGATCCAATGTCGGTTCTGATTAAGAAAATGATAAAGAGGATGGTAGCTTGGCAAATCTTACCCACTGGTTGCATTCCTAACAGCTGTATAATCAACATCTATGCAGAAGGAGACTGCATTCCACCTCATGTGGACCACCATGACTTTGTGAGACCCTTTTGCACTGCTTCCTTCATCAACCAATGCAACATCATGTTCGGGACAAAACTCCAGATAATCGGCCTCGGAGAATTTTGAGGGCCAGTAGAGATACCTCTACAGGTAGGCTCTGTCCTCGTACTACAAGGAAATGGTGCTGATGTGGCGAAGCACTGCATACCGGAAGTTCCTACGACCGGGTCTCCATTACTTTCAGGAGGATGGATGAGAGCAAGATTCCAATCTACTTCCAGCAAGATCCAAAGCTAGAGGGTTTGCAGCCCTACGAGTTGTAAGCTACATAGTAGTAGCACACCTCTAAAACACACTTACGTGGGATTCTCCTCCGGAAAGTGGCTTAGAAGGTGATGTTACTACCTATGCAGTTTACTTTTCAGACATTGATGAATCGAACAGACAGTTTTGTCAGAATACATGATGATATCAGTAGAGTTTGTGTTCAGATATACATGGATTTTGTGAAAGTCTACTTTCGGAAAGATGGCATCAAAATGTTTTGATGGAATCACCCGATGTACCTTTGACTTTTTTAATGGAAATGACTGTCGTATTTTGCCTTCAGTTTTGTGCAATCGACTACAAACGCCACTAAATCTAAGTTTGACTCGATTTAGAGAAAAGTTGAACGAAGAACGATTTGAATGAAGTAACAACAAGAAAATGAAAATCCAAACCAAAATGAAATTTCAATCGAAAAAAAACTTGAAAATCGAAATAAAGCCAAATCACTAAGAGCAACAAATAGTGAAAACGAAACTCCGAATCTGAAATCCCCAGCTGCCGGCTGTTCTTGAAATCTTTTCGACACCCTGCGATATATTTCCTCTTTTGAGAAGGTCGACTGAGTATACTGACACAGAACCACAAAATTTTTTATTTGGTTCTGATGGCATGGATTCATATCCTTCGCCAAACATGCAGGCTCTGATCAACTCTCTTGGGATATGAAGCACTTTCATGTCTCATTACAGTTTTCCACAAAATTTTCAAAATCAAATCAAATGTTGACTCTTGGGATCAGTACCTAAATTCTGATTCCCACACCCTTTCGAGGCTGGTACCTAACTTCCAGTTCCCACTGCTTCGAGGTCGGTACCTAACTTCCAACTCTCTTCCGAGACTGGTACCTAACATCCAGTTCTCACCCTTTCGGGGATGGTACCTAACTTCCAGTTCCCACTCCTCAGAGGTCAGTACCTAACTTCCGACTCTCTTCCGAGACTGGTACCTAACTTCCAGTTCTCACCCTTTCGAGGCTGGTGACCCGACCCGCAATTACGCAGTAAATTAACTTCCAAAAGATGGCAAAAAACTTGACCCGATTTATAAATAGCGGCTAGTGTGCAAAATCTTAAATGATATAAAAATTAGAAAATATTTTACACACTAGGGGTACTACGCTAGTATACGTATCATTTCAAGTAGAATAGAGTTTTCTTTAAAAACCCCAGTATCGATTCCACGAGGAAGTAAAGTAAGAGGTCTTTAGTCAAATTCTAGTCTACTACTAATAGTCCTTAGTTTGGAATGTCGATTAAAATTGTGTTTTATCTAGCAACTACTCCTAAATACAACAGTTAAATATAATAGTAACTATAACTAAATGCAAATAATAATTCTAAAGATAACCCTTTTTGGATGAGTTGGTTTGGAGAATTTTGAGATATTAAAAACTACTATTCTTATGTAATGAAAAAGATAATGCATAAGAACTAGATGCATTTAATATTTTATGTGCCAAATAGGAGCAATCCTATTCTTTACCCTTTGGTCCAGGCATAAAGAACATTGACTAATCCTATGTTTGGTTACTGAATCTGCGGCTAGGCTGAGAGGATACCGGCTCCCACTTCGGAGCTCCCACGTTCCCCTCGCCTGAGGGCTAACAATCTACACTTCAGCACCCAAACGATAGGACCAAATTGAGGATTTTAGCCTGTCGCTCTAAAATCTCCAATTCTACGCCTGATTAATATTATTTCCCTATTTATTTGCATGCAATCCCCATGAACTTCACCATCCATGGAATTTGAATGTGGTTCGTACTTAGTTGTAGAAAGCATAACCCTCCCGGATCGTATGTTTTCACAACAAAATTTTAACATTAGAACAGGTCTTAATTGCAATGTAAATTAAGTGCAAGTAAGAACCATCAAATTTATAATTAAATTTACTTCTACCATGCATCACAAAATCCTAAATATGATTTCCACTCATTACAAATGAAAAGTAAAAGGAAAATAATGGCATAATCTTCTCATGCTGCTATTTCCAAAGAAGAAGAAAAGTAAGAGAGATACGTCACAAAACGCAAAGAAAACACAACGGAAACTTCATGTAACCAAAGTAAATCCACTATGTAAGTGTTTACAAAATCATAAGATAGAAAAGAACAATACTTAGCTTTTTTCCGTTGAAAGAAAGACGAAGATCTCTCCCACAAAGTCTCCCGGTGACCCATGCAATGCTAGCGAAATCCCTTACAAATTCTCTCAAAATATCCTCTCCAATCTCTCCAAAAGGGTAGAAATCTATATTTCTACTACTATTCTAAAATCCCTAAACATTCTCCAAGTTTTTCTCCACCTTTCTCCTCTCCTTCTCTTCTGAAATTTTTCACTTTTCTAACCTATATTCACCATTTTAAAGAGTATGGACGAAGTTTGAAGAGTTTCCATAAGCACCCCCTTCGAAAAAGCGTCCAAATACGTCGAATTTAGGCCAAAAACCGCCAAAAGTCGGTCCAGAACCTTCCGGGTGCCGTCGGCGAGTTCGAGCTCACTGTCGGTGAGCTTTTCGGGCACTTTTCAATGTTCTCTAGAAAATCTCGCCGTCGGCGAGATCGTGGCCACCGTCGGCGAGCAGGCTCTGCGCTGCTCCACCGTTTTGCTCCTTTTGGCTCCGTTTTAGCTCTGATTCGCCCCGTTTCAGTTGCGTTGTGTTCGTAACAGATAGCCCTAAAAAATAAAAATAAAAACGACCTTTCTTTAAAGTGTAATCTCATTCAAAAATATGCAAGAAGTGTAAAGGAGATAAGCATCAAAAGACTTATCGAAAGGTGTCAGGGCATAATTTCATTTCTTGCTCGTTTTTGCTCCAAATTGCACCGTTTTTGTTTCCTTTTGCTCCAATCACCATTTCTTATACCTAAAACCAAAAAACATACAAAATACCTTCCTTTAAAGTTTAATATAATAAAAAATGAGTAAAATAATATAACAAAAAGCGTATATATTTTAGGCGTGTCAAAATCCCCCAAACTTAACTGTTACTTGTTCTCAAGTAACACTTTTACTACATAAAAATATAACTCAGGGCAATGTACTTTTCACTTGTAATACACTAAAATTTTTCATTCAAAAGAATATATTGGTTAGATTTTTAGAAAGAAATTCAGTAGCTCGGGTTAACGCTACAGGTATAAGAATATTCAGCAATCAAGTCAAAGGGTTCTAGTCTTCTATTTATTTCAAGATAAACTATAATTTGTCACATTAAGAGTGCCTTGAAAGATTATGTGAAAAAGGAGTTCATGTAAACTTCATCAGAATTTAGGCCAATACTTTAAATATAAATTCAAAAATGAAATCAAGTTTTCCCTTTAGAGTGACTCAAGTGAAGCCAATTTTTGATTAGGCATCTCCTCAAGCTTCTCCTCATAAATATTTTTCATTCTTTCTTTTTTTTTCTTTTCTTTCGGGATCATTTTCAATCCCCTTTTTTCACTCTCTTTTCTTTTTCTCTCTTTTTTTTAAATGAGGATTACTATATCTGGAGAGCCTGTAATGATTTTGAACTTCACTCTCCTCTTTCTAAAGTTCAAACTTGAAACACATCCTTACTTTATAATTAGGTATCAGCTTTATTATTCATCATAAAGTCACAATCTCTTCTTAACACACAATACTTTAAGTATCTTAACATTTCAAAAATACAGTTTTCTTTACTTTAAATAGTTAACTATAATCAAATTTTTTCATACCAAATATCTTATCCTTATAAAATTAACTTTTATTACTAAAAACTTTCATCCAATCCTTCCATAATATTCAACTCGAAATAAAAAGTTTTAGTTATCTCAAGCGAGGTTCAATTGCCAGAAGTTATGCTAATAATTTTTGAAAATATAATAATTGAGAACAAATAAGAGTTAATATTTTTCTTCCCCCCAAACTTAAATTTTAAAATATTTTGCAACTAATTCCATAAAATATAACAGGAAGAAAAAGTAAAGGTTGAATATACTTACTACTACAACATCCTATCAAATTCATATCATGCATAATCAGGATAAAATGACTGTAGGATAAAGTAAATCTAACCTAAAACATGCTTGTAATAAAATTACACTAAAAGGAAGTATTTTCACATTAAAATTTTATTTTTCTTCCTACCCCCAAACTTAATTTTTAACATATATAGCATTCAGTATAGGAAATATAAGCAGGAAGAATAACAATTTAGAAATTTTATCTACCACAAATGTCTATCAAAACCATTTACAAGTATTCATTAGGATAGAACAATATGAAGCAAAAAATAAATCTAAACTAATCATGCCAAAATGAAATTAACTAAACCAACGTCTAACTAGCATTGCAGGTATCAGTAAAGGAATATAAAAATGTTCTTCAAGACCTAAATAAAGTTGTAACACAAACATAAGCACACAATTCAAATACAATCACAAATGATAAATGAGGTTAATTCTTCCTTTAACTCATAACATCTCACTAATCTACTTCCAATTTCTAACGGAATCACTAAACTAGTAAATTAAGTACTTTAAAATGATTTTATAGATTATAATCCCAAGGATAAGATTACCCCTGATATATTGGCTCCTAAGCACCAATCTCAGGCATCACCTAATCCTTATAATTAATCACCTTTAATAGTTATAAAGATAGTGTATGATCATCCACATGGTATTGATCAAAGGTTCATGACTCCTACCTAATGAAAGTAAAGTTAGAGAAAAGAAGTATCAAAATTGAGATAGATATGTTACAATTTAAATTCATGGTATCTCTTGTAAAACTTAAGTCTGGGTGAGACCCGAGTTGTAGTGAACTCGTCAATCCAACTACTACAAGAGAACATAAAAGTCTAACCATAGTAAGAAGTTAAGGAATCACCTACCTCATGACACACAAAGATCAAATCAAACTACTAATAATCCAAACATCTACCAATCAACAATCAAATTTATTAATCCACTATAAGCAAATACAATAGATCACTAAAAATCATGACTCTCAAGCACACTAAATCAAAGCACACTGATAACTGTGGGTTGCCTCCCATAAAGCGCTTGGTTTAACATCGTTAGCCCGAAAAATGATTCCACCTGGATCAAAATTCCAATTAAGTATCCTCGATCAATCGCCCAATCATTTTCAGATCCAGGGATTCCTATAAAATCCCCAAATTTTAATTTTTCATTTAGCTCTTCATTTTCAGTTTGATTTATATCACAATTCCTCATATTTCTTTCTAGATCCAATATTCTTCTATTGATTTTCTCAATCCGCATATTAATATCATCCTTGAAATTTATAAGAAATTGATCTTTATAAGATACTTCAATGTCTCCCAAATTTTGGATCAGATTCTCTATAGATAAATCAGATTCAGGATCAAATTCTTCTATGTCACTCTTATGTTTCAAGTTATCTTCCAATTCTTCCCCTTTATAATTATTAAATGATGGAGGATCTATCTTAGTTAAGGAAATAGGTTTTTCTAATTCCCTAGGAATTTCTTCCAATGGTCTTCCAATATCCTTATCCTTTTTTCTTAACTCAAAGTTCTTTTGAAATTTATCTTCAAATTCTCTTCCAAGTCCTAGTTCAATAATTTTATCTTGTTCATCATTTAATTCAGGTTTTTCTTGTGATTGAGTCGTATATAAAGATATAACGACTGGTTGTGTAGATGAATTCTCTAAAAAGATAGGCTTTAAAATTGTATGGGGTACATCCATCTTATGTTCATGAGATTTTTCAACAGATGGAAATAAAAGATTATTATTTTTGGTAGCGTCCATTATTTCACACCTCTTCTGAACATACATACAGTCTTATTTAAGTAATGTTTTCAACTCATCATGAAAATCTATTTCAATCTCATCTTTTAACTTACTCTAAAAACTTTCTTAGAAATGGTTTTTACTTAGATAATCAATTTCATCCGTCCAAAAACAATCATCTTTTCTCTCAGCTGGATATTTCATAGTCTTTAATACATCAAAAGTGACTTCCTGATCATTAATATTCAAAGTCAACTCTCCCTTTCGCACATCTATCATAGCTTGTCCAGTAACAAGGAAAGGTCTCGCTAAAATAATTAGAATTTTTTTATCTTCTTCCATATCTAATACAATAAAGTCCAAAGGAAAGATAAATTTATCCACTTTAACAAGCACGTCTTCTATAACTCCTTTTAGATAAATGATAGATCGATCAGCTAACGGAAGGGTTACAGTAGTGGGAAAAATATCGACTAAACCTAACCTTCTAAATATAGATAGAGGCATCACATTTATGCTTACTCCTAAATCACATAAAGCTTTTCCACATAATCTTTTTCTAATTGCACAAGGAATTGTAAAGCTACAAGGATCTTTAAGTTTCCGAGGAAATTTTTTCTGAAGTATGGCACTGCACTCCTCACTTAGTGCAACTGTCTCATAATCCCCAAATTTCCTTTTCTTGTTTAATATATCCTTTATAAACTTTGCATAACTTGCCATATGTTTCAAAGCTTCTGAAAAAGGAATATTTGTCGTTAATTTCTTAAGTACTTTCATGAACTTTGAAAATTTTTTATCCAACTCATGGTGTCCAAGTCTTTGAGGAAATGGAGGTGGGGGTCTTTCCAAACTGATTTTAGTTGGAGATATTAATTTTTCCAGATCCTTAGAAACATGCTCTTCAGGTCTTTTAGTTTCCTTTGTTTCTCTCACAACATCTTTCTATTTTCTAACCACATCCTCTATATCTTTTCCAATTTTTAATTGGACAACTTCTATTTGTTCATTAGTGTTCTCTTCAGGGTTGATCTCATTGTTGCTAGGAAGTGTTCCTTGGTGTCTACAGCTAAGTGAATTAGCAATTTGTCCCAGTTGATTCTCTATCTTTCTAATCACAGCATTTTCACTTTACAACTGGTTTCCCATTTGCAATACCACTTCTTCCATAAACATCTTCTTAACCTCAAATTATTGATCATTGTTAGAGTTCAGTGGATATGAAGGACTATAGTTTGTGTTCCCTTGATTATTCCAACTTCCATTAGGATTTATATGATTATTTTCCCATTTTTGGTTTCCACAATCAGTAATATGATTCCGGTTAAATTTAGGATGGTTCTCCTAACCTGGGTTGTAAAAGTTAGAATATGGGTTGTTTATGGTATTTAAAGTCTCATATGATAGTTTAGAATCAATTATAGGCCGTATTGAACTTTCCTCACTTACAGGAGTATATTGAAGTTGGTTCATTCCAAATTGGTCCAACTTCATTGATATTGCAACAATCTGAGATGCAAGAATTGTAATTGTATCTGTATCATGAACACTAGCTACATTTTTATGTTTTATCCTTACAGAGGGCCATTGAAATTCATTTGTAGCCATTTTTTCAATTAATGCATACGCTTCATCAAATGATTTTGACATTAATGATCCACTAGCGGCAGCATCAATTAAAGACCTAAGGGATCGTACTAACCCATTATAAAAAGTTTGAATGATTAACCAATTGGGCAGAGCATGGTGTGGACACTTTCTTAGGAGTTCCTTAAATCTTTCCCAGGCTTCGTATATTGATTCCCTTTCATACTGTCAAAATGAGATAATATCGTTTCTAAGTTGAGTAGTCCTTGAAGGTGGAAAATACCTAGCAAGGAAATTTTGAGTTAACTCCTCCCATTTTTAATAGAGCTAGGTGCTAACGAGTATAACCACATTTTAGCCCTATCCCTTAGTGAGAAAGGAAAAAGACTTAGCCTAAGAGCATCGTCTGACATGCCATTATAACGAAATGTAGCACAAAGTTCTAGAAAATTTGATAAGTGTAAATAGGGATCCTCCGAAGGAGTTCTCCCAAACTGGTTATTCTGCACCAATAGGATAATCTCTGGATTTATTTCAAATGAGTCAGCTTCTATGACAGGGTTTTGTATATTTAAGTGAATTTTATCTGTCGTAGGATTTATGTAATCCCTCAAAGATTTATGATGATTTTCCAAGTTATTATCATGAAAGTTTTCCATTTCCATTTCTAGTTTTTCGAGTCCTTTCTGTATTTTTTATTTTTTTATTTTTTTTTAACTTGGGATCATAAGGCACAAGTCCTGCAGATCCTTTGTTTCTCATACGTAACACAACAAATAATACATTAACAATTAAACAAATAATAAATGAAATATATTCAACACAACAAAACATTTTCACAATCACCTTATTTTTCACACAAACAGTTTTTTCACAACACTTTTTCATACAACAAAACACTTTCCACACAAAAATATTTTTTACGACACTACATTTTTCCAAGTCTAAGCCTAATTACTTCAACAAAAATTCTATTAAAGTTCTTACCGAAGCTTCCCCGACAACGGCGCCAAAAACTTGACCCTACCCGCAATTACGCAGTAAATTAACTTCCAAAAGATGGCCAAAAACTTGACCCGATTTATAAATAGCGGCTAGTGTACAAAATCTTAAATGATATAAAAATCAAAAAATATTTTATACACTAGGGGTACTACGCAAGTATACGTATCGTTTCAAGTAATATAGAGTTTTCTTTAAAAACCCCAGAATCGATCCCACGAGGAAGTGAAGTAAGAGGTCTTTAGTCAAATTCTAGTATACTACTAATAGTCCTTAGTTTGGAAGGTCGATTAAAATTGTGTTTTATCTAGCAACTACTCTTAAATACAAGAGTTAAATGTAATAGTAACTATAACTAAATGCAAATAATAATTCTAAAGATAACCCTTTTTGGATGAGTTGGTTTGGAGAATTTTTAGATATTAAAAACTATTATTCTTATATAATGAAATAGATAATGTATAGGAATGAGATGCATTTAATATTGTATGTTCCAAATATGAGCAATCCTATTCTTTACCCTTTGGTCCAGGCATAAAGAACATTTACTAATCCTATGCTTGGTTACTGAATCTGCGGCTAGGCTGGGAGGATACCGGCTCTCACTTCGGAGCTCCCACATTCCCCTTTCTTGAGAGCTAACAATCTACACTTCAGCACCCAAATGATAGGACCGAATTGAGGATTTTAGTCTGTCACTCTAAAATCTCCAATTCTACGTCCGATTAATATTATTTCCCTATTTATTTGCATTCAGTCCCCATGAACTTCACCATCCATGGAATTTGAATGTGGTTCGTACTTAATTGTAGAAAGCATAACCCTCTCGGATCGTATATTGTCACAACAAAATTTTTACATTACAACCGGCCTTAATTGCAATGTAAATTAAGTGCAAGTAAAAACCATCACATTTATAATTAAATTTACTTCTACCATGCATCACAAAATCCTAAATATGATTTCTACTTATTACAAATGAAAAGTAAAAGGAAAATAATGTCATAATCTTCTCATGCCGCTATTTCCAAAGAAGAAGAAAAAGTAAGAGAGATACGTCACAAAGTGCGAAGAAAACACAACGAAAACTTCATGTAACCAAAGTAAAATCACTATGTAAGTGTTTACAAAATCATAAGATAATAAAGAACAATACTTAGCTTTTTCCCTTTGAAAGAAAGACAAAGATCTCTCCCACAAAGTCTCCCGGCGATCCATGCAATGCTAGCGAAATCCCTTACAAATTCTCTCAAAATCTCCTCTCCAATCTCTCCAAAAGGGTAGAAATCTATATTTCTACTCCTATTCTAAAATCCCTAAACATTCTCCAAGTTTTTCTCAACTTTTCTCCTCTCCTTCACTTCTAAAATTCTTCACTTTTCTAACCTATATTCACCATTTTAAAGAGTATGGACGAAGTTTGAAGAGTTTCCATAAGCACCCCTTCGAAAAGCATCTAAATAAGTCGAATTTAGGCCAAAAACAGCCAAAAGTAGGTCCAGAACCTTCCGGGCGCCTTCGACGGGTTCGAGCTCACTATCGGCGAGCTTTTCGGGCACTTTTCTGTGTTTTCTGGAAAATCTCGCCGTCGGCAACATCATGGCCGCCGTCGACGAGTAGGCTCTGCGCAGCTCCACCGTTTTGCTCTGTTTTGCTCCGTTTTAGCTCCGATTGGCCCCATTTCAGTTGCCTTGCGTTCGTAACAGATAGCCCTACAAAATAAGCATAAAATTAACATTTCCTTAAAGTATAATCTCATTCAAAAATATGCAGGAATTGTAAAAGTGATTAAGCATCAAAAGACTTATTGAAAGGTGTCAGGGCAGAATTTCATTTCTTGCTCGTTTTTGTTCCAAATTACACCGTTTTTGTTTCCTTTTGCTTCAATCACCATTTCTTGTACCTAAAACCAAACAACATACAAAATACCTTCCTTTAAAGTGTAATATCTGTAAAAATGAGTAAAATGATATAGCAAATAGCGTATATATTTTAGGCGTGTCTGTTGGTACCTAACTTCCAGTTCCCACTCCTTCAAGGTCGGTACCTAACTTCCGGCTCTCTTCCGAGACTGGTACCTAACTTCCAGTTCTCACCCTTTCGGGGCTGGTACCTAACTTCCAGTTCCCACTCTTTCGAGGTCGGTACCTAACTTTCGACTCTCTTCTGAGACTAGTACCTAACTTCCAGTTCTCACCCTTTCGGGGTTGGTACCTAACTTCTAGTTCCCAATCAGTACCTAACTTTCGACTCTCTTCCGAGACTGTACCTAACTTCCAGTTCTCACCCTTCCGGGGCTGGTACCTAACTTCCAGTTCCCACTCCTTCGAGCTCGGTACCTAACTTCTGACTCTCTTCCGAGACTGGTACCTAACTTCCAATTCTCACCTTGAAACTCTGAGGTCGATACCTAACTTTTGACTCTCTCCCGAGACTGGTACCTAACTTCCAGTTCTCACCTTGAAACTCCGAGGTCGATACTTAACTTTCGACTCTCTTCTGAGACTGGTACCTAACTTCCAGTTCTCATTTCGAGATCAGTACTTAAATTCTTATTCTCACCCTTGTTAATCGGTACTTAAATTTCTATTCTCTTTTCGAGGCTGGTACCTAAATGTCAGTTCTCTTTGTAATCCTGAAATTGGAACCAAGGTTCCAATTCTCATTTTAAATCCAGAATCACTAAAAAATCCTCGAAATCAATCTTTAGTCAAATTTCAACCAAAATTGAAACTCAAATCAATTCAAAAATCCAAATTAAAAATAGAAATAAAAAATGAAACGAATTTGAAATGGAATCTCTCCAGATCTTGTGATCTAGAATTCACCTCCTCGTTTCCTCAGCGAGAGTTTTGTAATCTTCATTCTTGGAGATTTACCCGATACTCCCTAGTGGAAAATTTTCTTAGCTTCACTTAGACGTCTGTGTTGGTTTTGTTGGTCTCTTCGGTCAACGCCAATACACGTGGTATGCTTGGTTAGCACACCACATTTATTGGGGGTCCATTTGTTGACCTCATTTTTGGTGAGGTCCTCTCCTTTCCTTTTAGTGTTTAGGATCTAGCCATAGAACTTTTCCTCGACTATCCTAGAGGACTAGAGATGGAACCCATCTTTTAGAAATTCAAATCAAATCCTGATTCTCTTTGGAATCCTACACAGATGGTCACTAACCTCTAAATCACTTGGAAGGTTGGGACCAATGTATAAGATGACAAAGATGAATTCCTATAGGATATTTAAACCTTAGGACTGCCCTGGGTGGCCTGGTCCTGGTGAGGTCTGGGTTACACACACTGCACTCTCACACACACATCCTAAACCTTGAACCATCCTTACCCAATTCCTACCCCTGGTTCATTGGAGCACTCATGTGGCTAAGTCCAAACCCCTAGCTCTTTGGCTAAGAGGGTTAGGAACAACATATGAGATGTTCAAAATGGACATTTCTTGGTCCATAGGTCACTTTAAGCTTTTTCACCCTCCCAACCATAATCAAATACCATTTTTGCCAAAATTCCTAGTTTTGACATTGGGTCCTCAAGCCTACCCAAATTTACCTGAAATACCCCTACAACCACAAAATCATCCAAAAATTCCCAAAAATTACCAAAATTCCCAAAATTCCTAAAAATTATTTTAAAACAATTCTCACCTCTCAAATCCACCAAAATACCCCAATACCCTCCAAATAACCTCTTAATACCCTAAATACCCTTTTAGCCCGAAATTCCAAAAATTTCAAAAATTCCCAGAAAATTCCAAAAATCCCAAATATTCTAAATTTCATTTTTTCTAACTGCGCCATATGCCAATTTTGCCAATTTAACCCACTTTTATTAAAATCCCCAATTTGACACATTTTTAACCTAAATGGATCCAATGTCAAACCAAAGCAACCCATTTGACCTCAATTTTGCCTAATTTCAATTATAAACTTTAATTCAATATCGCCACTATCAATCTAAACCAAATCCAAGCCCAATTTGTTTCACATTTGAGTTCAATTTCATTTGAAATCAAAAATCTCCAATTTTGTCTAATTAATCCAAAACCCCCAATTAACCTAATACCAACTCTTTTTTTCCCCAAATTTCAATCCTAAACTTTCCATGACATGCCCATGAAACCTATGCAACCTTCAATTGCCCCAATTTGAGCCTAAGCTTAACCTAAATCTATTTGAAAAACCAAAAGTACCTCATTTTAGCTTAAAGTGGATCCATGCCCAAAACCTACCAAATTGGTTAGCCAAATCCAAAAATTTCTTCTCAATTGATGTTGAGTACACTTCACTACATTCCCTTAGACCATTTAAAACTTTCAATTAGGTCTAAACCCCACCTTAACCCAACTTGTACCCAAGTTAATTCAACCTTGCCTAAATTAACCAAAATCTCTAAATCGACCTAATTGACCTTTCAATTAAACTTAAAACCTTTCCATGTCTTCATGAAAGTTCTTCATGGAAATCATTTCTACAATGTTGCTCAAGACACTTGGACCTAACTCAAACCCAAACTCAAGTTAACCTAACCTAAACCGAAGTGAGCCAATTTTAACCTATGGCCTAATCAAACCAAATTGAACCAAATGTGGCTAAACCAACTCTTCCACAGCCACCATTTGAACCCTAGGAACCAACCAAGATCCACATAGCCCAAGCTAAGTGGCCATGGACCAATGGTTCTCCATTTTAAGGGATCTCTTCCCTTAAGTGGATAAATCCACTTTTTCCTTACCCCAAAACATCCCCACAACTGCTAATCACCATTAAACCTCTCCATGACTCACCTGACCTCAGGGGCCAGCTCCCCTGTCCTTGCCGGCCAGCCTAGCCACCGGAGGGGGTCAAATCTGAGAGCCACTACTAACCTAAACTCACCCAAACTCCACCAAATGGCCACCTCAGCCAAATTAAACATTGGAGCCTCTCTGCCCTCCACCAAAGCAACTGAATCCACCCATCAATTGAGCCCTAGCTCAGCCCAATGGCCCTGGCCATTTAAGCATCACCTCTTGACCATGAGAGAGGCGTTGAAATTTTTCTCAACTGAACCTCCCCAAATCACTCCTAGAGCTTCTCACAGCCTAGAGAAGAAGAACCCCACTGCTTTCCTGCCTTCATCCCCACAGGCTGAGCTCAATTTTTGAGCTCAATCTCAGGCTAGAAAACTGGACACTCTCTGAAACTTTACTAAATCTAAATTAAATCTTCCCACACCTTCACCAGAGGTAGAGAAGAAGTTCCCCTGTGGAAGCCCCCTCACCAGGCCACCCAATCCTTCCAGCCGTCAAAGCTTGAAATCGAGCTTGGTCGAAGTCATACCCAGGCAATTCACCACAGCTCCAGACTCCATCCCTAGCTTCCCTGAGCTCCAACAAATGTGCCGAGCCTCTCTGATAGAAGCTTCACCTCTCAGAGCCAAGGTATTGCCCTCTTCTTCCTCCCGAGCTTCCAGCGATTCTCCATTTTATTTAGCTTGATTTCAATGCATGTTAGCCATATAGATGTGTTCGTCTTGTCGAGACGAGTTCATAGAGCCCAAGAACGTGTGATTTGGTTAAGTATCGAGTGAAATCTTAGGGCTAGAAGCTGGACGGCTCTCGGCTCACACCAGTCGAGACGATCAACGGATACCGTCGGATCGCGCGTGTATCAGACGGACAGCTAGGATCACGCCGGATGGAGCAACGGAACATGAACCGCGGGCCGAGTGGCTGCCGAGTCAGATGGCGGCACTGAATCAGGAAGCGACGCGTGGAGCTTTGACCCACCGTAGGCTGAGTTGGTGCCGACGTGGTTAAGTAGGAAATTAGGGATTTTCTGATTTATTTAAATACCAAAATTATTAAAAATTCATATCTTTGTAGAGAAAAATCACAAAAATAAACTAAAAATACCCTCTTGCTCAGTGAACAGAGGAGAATAATGTGAAAAAAGAATTGATCTATTTTGTTGAGTATTTTATTTTTAATAAATTTAATACTGTTCTAAATATTTTAATTCTCCGTGCATGTATACAATTCACCATGGCATGAGACCATAGAGCTTTTGTAGCCTCTGATCTTGGGAACATTCCCTGAATTTTTCAAGGCCAGAGGCTATCTCTATGGCAAGTTATTTATTTTCAAAGTTTATGTGCCTGTTTTGGCATTTTAATTCCAATAATTAGCATGTTGACTAATAAAATCTAGGAAAATTAGATGAAGTATCTCTGGACCAGAGGACCCTAAGATAATTACGGCTTGGCTTAAATCATTCAAATGAACCCTAATTTAGTCAAAACCCTAAAACTAAGATGGAATTAATTAAGAGTAACCACTCATCAAAATATCTTAAAATTAATTTTCCACTGATCTTTAGGATTAGAGGAAATCCCATAAAAATTTTTAAGTCAATTGAGAATGTTTTAACCCACCAAATGAATTTTCTAAATAACATGGTCACTTTAAACTTTAAAAATTCATAAAACCTAAAATGTATTTCAAAAATTCACCAAATTCATTTTGAGGCCTCTCTAGTATCAGAGGAGTCTATGAAAATTAAAATTGAGATTTTTCTAAAAATTTCATTTTTAACCTATTTTTGAATATTTTAATAATTAAAAAATAATAAAAATCACAAAAATATTAAAAATCACAAAATATCACATTTGGTCTCCTAATCACTTGGGAACCAACAAAATATTTTTCCTAAGTCCCTAGGTTGAGATATTGAATTTTTAAGTCTTAAGACAATTTTTAATATTAAAAAAATTAATTTTCAACCCTTCCCACTAAAATAATTCAAATAAATCAAAGTAAAATTAGGAAAATATAAAATTTGTTTCTCTAAACTCCTTGAGGTCAGAGGGACTTAAGAAAAATATAAAATCTATTTTTTGAATTTAATTTTATTTTATAATTAATTAATACCCTAAAATATAAAATAATTATAATAAATAAAATATAATTAAAAAATCACCAAAATTGGTCCAAGTGGTCCCCTGGTCAGTAGAAACATCCCATAATTTTCATAAGGATAGGAACCCTACCTTGGTCATGTTGTTGAATTTTCATGGAAAATCCTTATTTTCCCTTAAAATAATTATATAAATTAAACTAAAAATGGAAAAATCACATTTTCTCCTCTAATGTTTTAATTGACATATGAGTAAGGTGTCATAATATTTTCAAGTTCATTTGAGCTTAATTTGATAAGTTATGGGATGAATGTGTTTAAAAAGGCATAAAGGTTATTAAAAATTTTAACCCTAATTAATACTTTAAGTCTAATCAAGAGGGAGGGTAATATATTTGATCTTAATTTTCTTGGATGATTGAAACATAGGACATCTAAAGGGTAGAAACACATTATTCACTTTTAACACATCAAAATGAAACCTTAAATAATTAAATCATTTAATTTTGGAGGAATAAATTAAAATTTGGATTACTAAGGTTAGGGATATGACCTAAGAAGATATCAATTCTTTAATCTAAAAATCCCTAAAATGAATTACTTTAATAATAATTCTTAATGATAACTGAAATTAATAATAACTAAAAATACTAAAAATAAATATTTTTTTTTAAAAAAAAAGATAAATTAAAGCTTAAAGCATTAAATGATTTAATAATTAAATCAAAAATAAATTTAAAACATTAAAATTAATTTAAAATTACTTCAGAACTAAAATCACATAAGAATAAACTTAAAACAAATTTAAAACATTAAAATTAATCCCAAAACAATACATAATGAAAATAAAATGTGAAATTAAACTAATTGAAATCAACCTAAAGTAATATGATTAATTTAAACTAAATTTAAATCATCAAAGTTTAATTTAATTAAATAATTTAAACTCTTCTTTCAATTTAACTAAGATTAAAATACTTAAAAGCAAATCAACCCAGATTTTGAAACTAAATTGAATTATCTCAAATCCCCAACTTAACTTTAATTAAGGCGGTTAAATTCCTTAATAGACTAATTTGCTCCCTAAAGATGATCATTATTTTAACTCTTAAATGAAGCGTCAGATGAAATGTCACTCCACTCATAGGACAATCAAATATCCTAATTCACTGAGTAAGAGTAAACTAGGTGATTGATTCACCACCTCAATGAAACTAACTAAAATTAAAGTAATCCAAAAAATGTTTAAGAAGATTTTCAAAATTCAATTCCGAGCACTTCTCTAACTTAATGGGATGTTTCAAAGAATAGTGAAACTTCATTGTTCTTTGGTGAAGAAAATCATCCTTAACAAAACACGAGAACCTAGACGTCATAGGAATTGACTAACAATAGGATTAGGATTTTGGTAGACAACCAAAACCTTCCCTTAGCTTTACCTAAGTAATTGTTGAAAATATATAAATGTTCTGACATGTTTTTTAATTGCAGCCGGGAATGACGAGAAGACCCTCCAGGTACGCTTTTACTTTATTGCAATTTACTTACCTGTACTTTACTTTTCTTGCATGTTAAACAAAAATGTCACCCTGCATGAAAACTGAAACTTTTAGGATAGCCATAAAACTGAAACCCAAAACTAAATTAAAGTCACAACAAGATAAAATTCACCACCACAACATTCAAAAATATAAAATAACTCAAAATTTAATCACAAACAGAACAACAAAATTACAACTAAAACTAAATTAAAATGTCTCGTTGGATGATCGGGAATCCCTCTGATGATATAACCCACGTGTTGCTAATGAGATTTCCCATGGTCTAAATGAAAGTGTGGAATTCATTCAGTTGAGTTTAGCAAATTCATTTGGACTAAGTGAATCCGATGAAAATAACGGTGCCGAGATGGCAGAACAGTGGGATCTTAATCGGTCCTGTTTAATCAACTTTAAGATTTGTTTTAATTAAAACATAAAGACATTTGAACCTTAAAACTTCTAAACCAAAAAACTTCCATCATCTCTTGATTGCCACTTTCTAAAACTAAACCTCTACAACAACAAGGAGCTTGGTGCACTGTGGGCAGCACGACCATCTTCAACAGCAAAACTTGAGTCTACTTCAGCAAAACCTTTCTTAGCATTAAATAACAAAGCCATAGGATTTCGAGGTAGTTTGCTTAGTGAAACATAAATCCTCAACGTTTCTTTAGGCATTTGCATAATTGTGGTATGCAAATTAAGCCCTAACCGGTCTTAGGACTCTGAGGTAGTCCTTTGGTACGACATAAACCCTCACATCTTCGAGGCTATTTGTATGATTATGTCATACAAATTTAAGTCCTAATTAACTAAAATTAGCAGGATTACAACATTAAATAAACTCTCAAATTGAATCCAAACCATAGGATAGTCGGGAAGTCACCGAAATTCACTTCAGATCCTCAGCTTCTCCTACTTCTCTTCCTTTGGACTCCTAAAATAACTATTCCAAATTTGAGCTATTCCCTATTGAAATTTCCCAAAGTCCAATTGTTTGAAAACCTTAAACATTGAAATTCTTGAGAGCAAAACCACTAATCATTATCGAGAGTTTTCATAAATGATTCCCGTCATTTAAGATTTAATTAACTATAGGGGCTTGCCCTTATAGGGAACTTTAAGAACCCAGGTAATATAAACCCTGCTTAATTCCTTTATATTAAGCAGGGGAACTTGTCGACTTATAAAATTGGTTCGCAGACCAAACAAATGTCACAAATCTTCTAGTTTATTTAATTGAGCCCCATCATCAAGCAGTGTGTCTATTCCTTGGGATATATATATGGTGTGTGATGCGGTGCTCATTTATATAAACTATTTGGGATGTGAGATCGGTTTGATTTCATATCTTAAAGTTTTCAAACTTAAAATTATTTTCAAAAATCAAATGCTTCTTTCTAAAATTATATATATATTTAAATTAAATTTAAAATCTAAAATTCACCGACAACTTCTGTAGGCGACCCCCTTTTCAAAACACATAACCTAAAAATATGCCAACAAGGTTATGGTGTAGTTGGAAAAAATAAAACTGAGAATATTTAGGATTTTCTAGAATTTTCTGGGAATTTTTGGAATTTTTAGATTTTTTAGGCAAAAAGGGTATTTAGGGTATAAAGAGGTTATTTGGAGTGTATTGGAGTATTTTGGTAGATTTAAGAGGCGGGAATTGTTTTAAAATGATTTTTAGGATTTTTGGGAATTTTGGGTAATTTTTGGGAAGTTTTTGAGAGTTTGGTGGTTGTAGGGGCAATTTAGGTAATTTTAGGTAGGTTTAAGGACCCAATGTCAAAACCAAAAATTTTGGCAAAGATGAAATTTGATTTTGGTTGAGGGAGTGAAGAAGCTTAGAGTGAGCCATGGACCAAGAAGGTGTTCATTTTAAACATCTCATATGTTGTTCCAAGCCCTCTGAGCCAAGGAGCTAGGGGTTTGGACTTAGCAACATAAGTGCTCCAATGAACCAGGAGTCAAGATTGGGTAGGGATGGTTCAGGGTTTAGGATGGGTGTAGGAGTGCAGTGTGTGCCAGCCAGACCTCACCAAGACCAGGCTACCCAGGGCAGTCCTAAGGTTTGACCATCCTATAGGAATTCATCTTTGTCTTCCTACACATTGATCCTAACCTTCCAAGTGACTTGGAGGTTGATGACCATCTATGTAAGATTCCAAAGAGAGCAAATAATTGGTTTGAATTTCTAAATGGTGGGTTCCACTTCTAGTCTTCTTGGATAGTCAAGGAGAAGTACTATGACTAGATCCTAAGTACTTAGACGAAAGAGAAGACCTCACCAAAAATGAGGTCAACAAATGGACCCCCAATAGGTGTAGTGTGCTAACCAAACACACCACGTATATTGGCGTTGACTGAAGAGATCAACAAAACCAGCATAGACGTCTAAGTGACACACTTAGAACAAAGCGTAGAAAATTTCCGCTGGGGAGTATCAGGTAAATCTCTAAGATTGAAGATTCCAGAACTCCCGCTGGGGAAAAAGGAGGTGAATTGCAAATTGCAAGATTTGCAAGGGACTGGATTTTAGATTCGCTTCATTTTTTATTTCAAGTGTTAATTTTGAGTTTGAATTTCGATTTGATCAGAGTTTTGATTTTGATTGAAGTTCAATTTAAGATTGATTTCAAAAATGGATTCCGTAGAAATTTTGGATTATGGAATGAGGATTGGGACCTAGGTTCCAACCTCGAGATTTGGAATGAGAACTGGAATTTAGGCTCCAGCCTCAGGATTTGAAGAGAGAACTGGAATTTAGGCTCCAGCCTCAAGAAGAGAGCTGGAAGCTAGGCTCCAGCCTCGGAATGACAACCGTTAAGGAAATTACGCCAGGAAGAAAAGACTACCAGCTCGGAAGACCACCAGGGAAGTTACATCCGAATAAGGTACAGTCAAGAAAAAGATCGTCTGTTGTCTTAGGATTTATTACGGGAGTAGAAGTGAGACTTCATTCCCAACCTAAGCGAAACAGGAAAACTAGAACGACTCAGAATACCGCTGGGGGAAATTAGATCTGAGCTGAAACTAGTTAAGAAAGATTCGTTTGTTGTCTTAGGATTTATTACGGGAGTAGAAGTGAAACTTCATTCCCAACCTAAGTGAAACAAGAGAACTAGAACAACTTAGAATATCGCTGGGGGAAATTAGATCTGAGCTGAAACTAGTCAAGAAAGATTCATTTGTTGTCTTGAGATTTATTACGGGAGTAGACGTGAGACTTCATTCCCAACCTAAGCAAAATAAGAGAACTAGAACAACTCAGAATACCGCTAGGGAAAATTAGATCTAAGCTGAAACTAGTCAGGAAAGAATCGTTTGTTTTCTTAGGATTTATTACGGGAGTAGAAGTGAGACTTCATTCCCAACCTAAGTGAAACAGGATAACTAGAACAACTCAGAATACCGCTGGGGGAAATTAGATCTGAGCTGAAACTAGTCAGGAAAGATTAGTTTGTTTTCTTAGGATTTATTACGGGAGTAGAAGTGAGACTTCATTCCCAACCTAAGTGAAACAAGAGAACTATAACTACTCAGAATACTACTGGGGGAAATCAAATCTGAGCTGAAATTAGTCAGGAAAGATTCGTTTCACTGGGAAAGAATCAATTCGAAAGTGAGTATGAGGGTGCTTCAAAACCTGTTCGAAAGGTTTCTCGAAAAGGAGATCCGGGTGAGGAGGAACTCAGTCCCATGCCATCAGAACCAAATCGAATAAAATTTGTGGCTCTATGTCAATAGAACAAGTCAATCCCCCAACACACAAAAAAAGAGAATTGAAGGGAGCTGGTAAGCGTACCAAGCTGAAAAGATTTGACCTGACGATAAGTTGAGGGAAGGGTTTGAATTGAAAAAGATTTTCAAATAAATTTTGATTTAAAGAAGAATTGAAAGATTCGAATCAACGGATTCAGATCGGAATTCAACTCAAGATTTACATTCTTTTTGTTTATTTTAGTGATTCGATTTCATTTTTGTTCAATTAGAGTTCACGTTTTTTTTTTTTGGAATTTGTTTTAACATTTAGATTCTTAAAAGAGTTCTCATTCATTTTCCTCTTTCTTTTCTTTCATTTTCTTTTCTTTCTCTTTTCTCTTTTTCTTTATTTTATGTTCATTTTTCATTTTATTCATATTCATTTATTTTCAAATCTTTCTTCATTCGAGGTTCATTCAACTTAATGGCGTTTCCCAGTCAATTTGCACAGAATAAATGAAGGCAAAATTCGACACGATCGTTTCCATTCAATTTGCTGAAAATAAATCATATAGCTTGATCCAAAACATGATGATATTTTCCTTAAAATTTTGCATCTCATACAATCCATATAATTCCAAAACGGACTATGTAAGATCCTTGTCGGTTTCTCCAAAAGCATCTGTGAAAATCCACGTCTGAATAGTGAGATACATGGATAATAACATCACCTTTCAAGCCATCCTTGGCAGGAATGCTGTTCGTATATGCATTGGAGGTGCGCTATTTTCCATGTAGCTCACAGCTCGTAAGCCTGGAGGCTCTCTAACTTTGGATTCGGCTGAATGCGGAAGGGCATCTTGCTGTCGTCCATCCTCCTAAAAGTGATGGAGATTCGCTGAAAAGGCACCTCCGGAATGCATTTCTTTGCTATGTCCACTCCATTTCCTTTTAGCACCAGGACGGAATCTACCGGTAGAGGTATCTCCACTGGCCCTCATAATTCTCCGTGGCCTGCTATCCGGAGGTCTGATACGAACATGATGTTACACTGGTTGACGAAAGACACTGTGCAGAAGGGTCTGACGAAATCATGATGATCTATATGGGACGGTATGCAGTCGCCTTCTTCATATATGTTGATGATGCAGCTGTTGGGTATGCAATCTGCAGCTAGAACCCTCCATGTCACCATCCTCTTTACCATCCTCTTGATAATTCTTGGCATCGGGTCCACATCGCTGTGATAGAGAATCCCTGGTGGATTTCCTTTCATGTCTTCGGAAAAGTTATAACAACATCGCACTGAATTGTGAGCCTTCTTTTTCCTTTCATCCATCTCTGAGGTTCTGAGTAGGTCTTTGCCCTTAAGCGACCTGCTCGGCCCAATTTCTGAAGATCGACGATGCAATCTACAATCTGCTACTGCTCGTTGTCCAAGAACACATCCGTATGTAGCTGAAGGCCTTCCAGGATACTGATCTTCTTCCTTCAAATTCTTTCAAAATATTCAAAGGTTTTCTTTTCAACTTTCTGCATTCTCTCCAGCTCATACTCTGGAATTATCTGAAATCGTCGGGGTCTGGTAACGTGCTGAGGGATGTATGGTTCAACCCCAGCACACTCTCCTGTATGTCTCACCTCTCGGGGATAGTCTCTATCAAGACATCCTCTGGGGTTGCTTTCACAACAAGACTCTTCAAAACTGGTATGTCGGCTGACGCCGTAGTGCTGATTCTGTTCCTACTCTTCTTGGAATTTCTTTTATCTTCTCTGTTGTTCTTGGAGTTGATATCCTCTTTTCTGGTTCCTGCAAAACTGGCTCCTTAGAAGTAATTGCACTGACGGTAGCAACTGTCTCTTTCTGTTGATTCACCGCTAGCTTGCTCAGCATCTTGTGGATGTGGTGGTTCTTGTTTCTTCGCTGGGTCGGAGTGAGAGTAGCTATCCTTACTTCCTGAACCTCTGTAGGCACGACGCTGACAAACCTGCCCTCTGCTGTAGTAACTATGGACTTGATTTTCTTTTCTGCTACAGTCATCTGAGAGGCGTTCACTTTCCTTTTCTTGCTGGTAGCCTGCTGACTCAGGCCTCCCAATTTCATCACTTTCTCGCTGCGGAACTCTTCTCGGTCAATCTAGGTCCAATCGGCCTTCTCGTACTGTAGCCCTGCCGGTGTGAAATCTGAGTCGATCTTAATCACGGCCCCGTTCTTCATCTTCTCTTCATCGAGTGCTAGACTCATGCCATTCTTGAAGTTCAGAATCAACCGCCCGTTCGACATTTCTCTGCAAAAATAAGGAAAGGATCAGGGGCTGTATCAAGAACGAGAACAATAAGAAAATTTATTTATTAATGAAAATTTTAGTTATTCATTTTGTTTGGGTTTAAATAAGATAAGGAAAGATAAGGGAAAATCAGGAATGAGATTGATTTGAAAGGAAGGATCAAATTTTATTATTATGATGATTTCTTTCACATATTTTCTTTTTTACAAAAATTTTTGTTCATCATTTTTTTTTTCTTATCAAACTTTGGGTTCGAACCCAGTTACAACTGATTACTCTACCCATGCTTCTAGGAATGAGACTTCATTCTTCGAAACAGCAGGTCTCATAATACTTCTTTAAATATCATCCTTTGATTGGAAGCATAGGTCATTCTCTACGACAATTCAATAATTGGTAGGAACCTCCTGAGTAGACTGTCTCGACCACGAATGGCCCCTCCCAAGTCCGTTCAAATTTACCTCCTATCTTGTGGTGTGCAAGATAAGGTCTTCTGAGAACTAGAACCAAGTCAACGACTTTGAACGTCCTTGGGCGGACCAATTTATCATGGGCCTGGATCATCTTGGCTTGATACAATTCCAAAATCTGCTGTGCTGAAATTTGTTTCCCTTCCAAGCTTTCCAGTTCTTCTAGTCGTAGTTTGGAATTCTCTTCAGTAGTAATCTTATCTGCAACTGCAATTCTGAACCTCCAAGGGCAAGATGGCCTCGGACTCGTACACTAGAGCGTAAGGTGTAGACTGAGTAGGAGTTCAGAAAGTTGTTCTATAGGCCCATAAAGCTTCTAATAACTTCTCGTGCCAATTTCTTTTGTTGTCGTCCAAAGTTTTCTTTAAGATTTGGACGAGAGTTTTATTAAAAACCTCGGCCAAGCCGTTTGCTCTTGGGTAGTAGATCGTTGAATATCACCAATCTATCCCATGCCTTCTGACAAAACTGTTGATCTTCATGCTTCTGAATGCAGACCTGTTATCTGAGATAATTGGGCGCGGTACCCCGAAACGCTAGACGACTTGATTCTTAAATAGTTGCAACAAATGAAGTGCCTTCACTTCTCTGAGCGGTACTGCTTCTGCCCACTTGGAAAAGTAATCTGTCGCTGCAAGAATGAAGCGATGTCCTCTCGAAGAAGGCGGTTCTATCGGACCCATAATATCTGTGCTCCAACACTCAAATTGCCACGACGCGCTTTTCGGATGTGGCACATTTGGAGGTTGGTGTAGAACCACTCCATGCACTTGGCACTGGTGACAGCTCTTGGCAGCTTTCATGCAGTCGGTCATCATCGAGGGTCAGTAATACCCTAGTCTTTTAATCTTCATTTTCATCTTTAGACCCAACTGATGAGCACCACAAAGTCCTGAGTGCACTTCTTTAACAATTTCACGAGCCTCGGACCCGCTTAGGTACCTTAGTCACATCTGATCGAAAGACCTTCTGTACAAGGTATTATTTATTAATGTGTATAACAGAGTTCTTTTCTTAATCTGATGAGCTACTGACTTATCGTCGGTAGGTTTCCTGTTTGCAGGTAGTCTATTAATGGCTGCCGCCAATATTCTGTAGTTTCTGCCACTACTGCAACTGATTCTTCTTCTCTTTTTGATTTGTGCATGGCATCCATGTCGAGCTGTGATAGGACCTATCGCCCTTGAACTGACATTTCAACTGATTCATCCTGTAAGCAGGCAAATTATTTTGCAAGGTGGGCCAGCGCTTCTGCGAGAGCATTTTCTCTTCTGGGAATCTTGTAGATTGTTACATTCTGAATCTTCTTCATCAACTTCATTGCATACTGAAAGTACTGCTGGAGTCTTGGTTTCAGAATCTTGTACTATCCTGCGACATGTTGTATGATCAACTGTGAATCACCGTAGATGTTGATGTCTGTTATCCCCATCTGAATGGCTAACTCCAATCCGGTTATAAGGGCTTCATATTCTGCTTTGTTATTCGTACATGGTTCTGTTAAATGGCCGGAGTATCTTAACACCCCCCGCTCCGGTGTTATAAATATTAATCTGATTCCTGCCTTGTCGGGCACTATCGTTTGCAATTCTTTATCCTTCTGTGCTGAGGATGCTCCGTCGAAGTACAGTTCCCAATGTTGATCATCAGGGTCTTCTAGGCTCATTATCTGCTAGTCCGACAAGTCGTCGTTAAGAGGCAATTATGTCGGCAAAGGGTGCGCTGCGTGGAAGTTTGTTAGGACTTGTCCCTTTACGGCACGAAGTGGAACGAAAGTTATATCGAATTGCAATGGTATCATCTACCACCTGGCAAGTCTGTCAGAAAGCATCTAGTGGGTCATCAAATATTACAATGGATTAAACTTCGAAATAACTTATGACCTTATGAGAAAGCATATAATGCCTGAGCTTTTGAGCAGTGAAGATCAAGGCCAAACAATGCTTCTCAATTGGAGGATACTTTACTTCCGTCGAAATTTGATGAAGACATAAGTAGTAGAGGGAATTTTCTTTACCCTCGTCAATGACCTGGGCTAGCAGGGCTCCGAGGGAGCCGTCTAAAGCCGCGGTATAAGTATCAACTGTCGACCCGAGACCAGGGCTGCTAAGACAGGAGCTGTCATTAAATATTGTTTAATATCTTTGAAGGCCCACGGACATTTCTCCTCCCAAATGAATTTGGCGTCCTTTTTAACTAATGCCAAGAAGGGCTGACACCTACCTGACAAATTTGAAATAAAGCGTCGAAGATATGCCAACTGATGCGATGCAACTTTATATATGCTTTTAAATACAAGAATTTCATACCACTTTTTAGAATATTTAATTCCTGGCAAATGGCTTCAAAAACTTGATATGCGATGTCAGGAGCTGCTAAGACAGGAGCTGTCATTAAATATTGTTTAAAAACTTGTATCACATGTCCTACATATTAGGAGTAACTTCCAATCTTCTAGAAGCTCTAATAACCGCTTAACTCCATCAAAATAACTCCCCAAAATCATCAAAAAATCTTAACAGTGTCTGTATCGAGCTGGCGCTTAGGCGCCGAATTCTGGCGCCTAGGCGCCAGGCCAATAATTCCAATATTTTGCTCCATAAGCTCCATTTTTGCTCCTTTTTGCTCCTTTTTCCTTCTTTTTCGTTCTTGAACTCTTTTCTAATCATCTACATCCAAAAACATGAAAATACATTTCATTAAAGCATGATATTCTTAAGAATTGAATCATAAATAAGGCATAAAAATGGGTATTTTTTAGGTAGATCAAATTCCCCCAAACTTAAACTTTACTTTTCCTCAAGTAACCATTTTAATTACATAAAATAGATAACATTTGGAATGAAGTTAAAGTATTTAAGATTCCTTATAATTTTTTGTTTTATAAATGCTTTAGCAAATCATTAACCAAATTTCACAAATTAAGTTTAATTTTAAGAATTAAAGAACATTTAACTACCAAATCATAAGACTTCCAATTTTTCATTTATTTCAAGAATAATTGTAGTTTATCATATTATGATCATATAGAATATTAACAAGAAAAAGATTTTCATGAAATACTTTTCTAGTGAAAGTATTTGTACATAGAAATTAAGTTAAAAATGTAATCAGTTTTCTTCCTATAAGATAATTCAATTGAAGACAATTTTTGATTAGGCATTTCCTCAAGCTTCTCCTCACATTCATTTTTTTCTTTTTTTTTCTTTTCTTTTGGATTGTTTTTCAATCCCTTTTCACTTTTTTTTTTCAAGTGAGGATTACTATTTTTGGATAGCCTGTTAATAATTTTGAACTTCACTATCCTTAACTTATTTTAAAAAACTTATACATTCTTAATTAATAAATATGACATTTTTAATAATTTATTATTTTTCAAAACTTATTTCAATCTTTTCTTTTTCAAGCAATAATCTTGATTCCTTAGTATTTCAAAAATACAATTCTCTTTACTATAAATAGAAAAATTTTGATCTTATTTTTCTTTAAGTTAAATAATTCTATTCTTAAAATCAATCAAAATTTTTTAAATTTTTGTTAAGTTTGCTAAATTATTTATAAATTCAAAAATTTAGGTAATCTTAAACAAATTTTTCATTCCTTATGTTATGTTAATATATTTTTAAAGAAAATATTAGTTCATTTAGGACAAATAATATTTAAATTTGATAAATGTTTTTCCTTCCCCCAAACTTCAGCTTTAGTATAAATATGAATCATAAAATTTTCTAAAGCATGAGAGAAAGAAATAAACAGGAATTAATCTAAGTACAATAATGATATAGTAAGGAAAAACTAACGTCTACTTGTACACATGCTTTAATATGAATATAATAGAAATGATTAAGCATATATAGAAAAGTTTTGCAGAGCAGGAGTTAATTTCTAAAAAAATCTTTATTATTATTATTATTATTATTATTTTTAATATTTTTATTTTTATTTTTGAACATGCAAAATTACTAACTATTCATGAACACTAAACAGTAGGCTGAAACAGAAATAAACTGTTATAAAAATTCATTCATATTTCAGTCTTAAACACACATTAGATAATCTAAAAACAGTTTCAACAAAAAAAGTTCACATCAACACTAACAAATAACATCACACTAAACAGCACAAGAAACAAGAAACACACTAAAAACAGAATCAACACATCTCCAGAGGTAAGTCAGGCTACTAATCACTATCTGTAGCTTCATCATGGTCATCACCAAAAGAAAACTCCATATCCTTCGGATCAACATATGGTGAATATCTGGGACAAGTAGGGAATTGAACATCATGCTCAACTTTCAGAAATCTCACTAAAGACTCAAAATACTCAGCATCATAATCACTCTTTCTTTGTGTATACTCAGAAAGATGATCAATCTTCTTATCGATCGTATCTACTCTACAATGAGTTACGAATAACTCATTCCGCTGCTCTATAAACTGATCATGCATGGTTTCCCAAAAAGTAGATGGTGGCTTAACAGAAGTAGAGGGTCCAGAGGTAGAAGCTCTACCTGAAGTAGGTAATGAACTAGAAGGTGCAGTAGAACTCTTACCTCGAAGTCGATTATAGATACTGACACTCTCTCTTCCTATAGGCTTTATCAATTTGTGCTTTTCCTCAGAAAGCTCAGCAACTACTCCAGCACTTTGACATAGAAAATAGATCAGAGATGGAAAACCAAGTCCAATAGAAGTGCTAGAATGAGCAGTAGCCTCTACAGAATCATAAATAATGCTCCCTACATCAATAAGCTTCCTCTCTTGAATGCAGTAGTTGAGGATAGCTCTATCTTTGGTAACCTCGCTCAGATGATTAGATGGAAGGAGACGAGCAGAAATAAAGTAGTGTCATGCCTTTGAAACATCATTAAGCTTAGAAGATGAAAAATTTACCCTTTTTCTGTTCTGAATCTTCCAGGCTCCAGCACTATCAGTCAGGTAGGCAATGATCATATCCAAATCTCCCTCAGATGGAGATAATCCAGAGTAATAGTACTCAATGTTTGGCGGCAGGCCATAGAAAATGTTGATACGGTCAGGAGTGAATCCTAATCCAACTCCTCTGACAAAAATCTCGTAATCTTCAGCATCCACAAAATTAGTATAAAACTCTCTAACAACCGAAATAATGGCAACAACAGTGAAATAGCAGAATTGTTGCCAGTTGAGCGCAACGATTGTATCCTAAATTCTTCCTCCAGGATTGTAAGAACTTCGCTTCAAGATAAATTTCCAAGTTGTAGCAAAATCATTGTATCGTAAGTGTGCAGCAGCAGTGACGAACTTGCTACGATCAAAATTTTCTCGTTCCTTTCCTCGCTTAGATTTGGGTGCCATCTAAACGTGAAATAAAATCGAGAAATAAATTCAACGAATCTGGGAAAATAAACTAATTTAAGCTTTTCAAACTTGAAAGAGCTTAAAAATTTCATGGATTTAACCTTAAAAATCAAAATTTTTCTCAAAATTTTAATTTTTCTCAATGAGAGCAAAATCCATGGTGAAAATCGAAAATAATGAGTTTAGAATGTAGATCTGACCTCGGGATGAAGAAATCAGGTGATTTCAAGCTCAAAAACTTGAAAATTCGGCTTTAAATGGGATCTATAGGGGGTATTTTTGTGAAAAATAGTGGAGAAGGAAGCTTATGCATCAAAAATTGTGTGGGGGTGTTTAAGAAGATGAGTTTTCGGGTTCAGGCCGAACGGCGCCTAAGCGCCATACTCGCCTTTCCAAAAATTTGATTTAAATTTTATATTTTCCACCAAATCTTATCAAATTTGACTCCTAATTACTCTTATGAGGGTATTAATCCAATTTATATCCTCCAAAAATTTTCACAATCAATTTAAAATGATAGTTTAGATTAACAAAAATGTATCCAAATTCTTCAATTCCAACCCATAACTTTCATTCCATATTCTATAAATTTCAGTACAAGACTGTATCAAGGTTCATCATTTTATAAATAACACAAACAAAAATATATTCAAGAAAATTTTCAAATCCAACAACACACATTGAATAATTAAGCAAATACACAAATTCGATATTCAACACACTAACACATGATTCGATCACACCTAAAACACATATAAGATCTATTTAACACCGATCTTCAATTACCATCTATTTCGCAATGAAGTTCGCTAGGACTGAAGGGATAGAACACTAACGCCCTTGGAAATTCCAAAGTCGTCTTTTCATCGATCTACTTGTTCTTCGCGTACATTTCTACTTGAGCGTCTTGATAGGCTGCCATAGGATCAGATTGAAGTTTGGTTTGCTATTCTAAGTGTTCGTATTGGTGGTACATTTCATGGAGATGATTACTAATACTTTGAAGTTCCGCTTCAATCTTCTCTAATTGATTAAACAATTTCTCCATTCTAACAGCAATAAAACCATTAAAATAAGGCTGAGGATCTTTGGGAGATTTATCTCTTACCTCATTTCCATGATTTCCTCTATCCATTGCCTCCAAATCCTTTTTAACTCCTCCACAATGGATTGCTCTGGTTGAAATTAAGGTTTCTATGGGATTGGGGATGAAGATAAGGCAATATATAAAGAGATTTCGTGTGAAAAATTGAAGATTTTCAGTTTTTACACGATCTGAAATAGTGGCGCTTAGGCGCCGGAATCTGGTGCCTAGGCGTCGGATCAGCGATAAGCAGTCCATTCTGGCGCTTAGGCACCAACTTTTGGCGTCTAGGCGCATGAACCTCGATCGACTCTGATTCGCCTATCGTCAAATTTTGCAAGTTTCGGTCGTAAAAATAGGTCTAACAAACTGGTATGATCAACACACAAACACAATTACGAAAAATTCAAATCACATACAATCACAAACGAAGGTTAACTCGATCTCCTTTTTTCTCACATTTAACATGGAGTGGTCTAAGTCCAAATTTTATATACTTCAAGATAATATTTAGCTTAAGCCAATACAGACTTGTTAGCTTTCTATTTTTAGAAGTTATATACAAATTTTAGTCAAGACCAAGGCATAACCTTATAGCAATAGTTTAACTCACACTAATAAATATGGGTTGTCTCCCACAAAGCGCTTGGTTTAACGTCGTCAGCCCAACCTAATTAATTGAATTAATCAGGTAGACTCAACTCATAAGCCTCTTTTTAATTTAATTTCCTTTCTCCCATATAAGGCTTCAGTCTTAATCCGTTAACTTTAAATATTTTTTCAGTTTTGGGATCTTTAATATCCACAGCTCCATAAGGGTAAAGTTTCTCAATTATAAATGGTCCCATCCATTTATATTTTAACTTTCTAGGAAAATGTTTTAAATGAGCATTAGATAATAAAACTTCTTATCCAAGCTCGAATATTTTCCTTGAAATCTTTGTGTCATGCAATTACTTCATTCTTTCTTTATAAATCTTTGCATTTTCATAAGATTCATTTCTTATCTCTTCCATTTCATTCAGTTGTAATAATCATTTTTCTCCTGCAGCATTCAAATTATAATCGAACTCCTTTATCGCCCAATAACCTTTATGTTCCAGTTCAACAGGTAAGTGACAATGTTTACCATAAATTAACCAATAAGGTGACATTCCGATAAGTGTCTTATAAGCTGTTCTATAAGCCCATAAAGCAGAATCAAGTCTATCAAACCAGTCAGTTCTTTTAGGATTAACAGTCTTCTCTAATATTCTTTTAATTTCTCTATTTGATACTTTAGCCATTCCACTTTTTTGAGGATGATAAGCAGTTGCAATTCTATGTTTAATTCTGAATTTCTCCATTAATGATTGAATTCTTATATTTCTGAAATGACTTCCCCCATCTGTGATAATTATCCTGGGCATTCCAAATCTTGTAAAAATCATTTTCTTTAAAAATTTTGAAACACTTTAGGAATCACAGTTAGGTAAAGCTACAACTTTGATCCACTTTGAAACATAATCAATTGCTAATAAAATATAAATTTTTCCAGATGATGGTACGAAAGGTCCCATAAAGTTTAAACCCCATACATCAAAAATTTCGATTTCTAATATAAAGTTTAGAGGCATTTCATCTTTTCTGGATATATTTCCCATTCTTTGACATCGATCACAAGTTTTTACATAATGTCCAACATCTTTAAATAAGGTACACCAATAAAATCCAGAATTTAAAATTTTAAATGTGGTTTTCTCCACTCCAAACTGTTCTCCAAATTCAGAATATTGCAAAAGTTTCTTCATATGGTACACATCTTCGAATCACAGAATATATTCCTATTTTAAATAAATGAGGATCTTCCCAAATATATGATTTACAATCTTTCTTGAATTTCATAATGTATTTGCTAAATAGTTAACTATATCAGCATACCAGGGCATTTGTAATCCTTGAATGACATATAATTGCTCATCAGGGAATTTGTCATTTATATTTTCTTCATAATTCTTTTCTTTATTATTTTTAATTCTTGATAAATGATCAGCAATTTGGTTGTCAGTTCCTTTTCTGTTTACTATTTCAAAGTTAAATTCTTGTAAAAGTAAAACCCATCTGATCAATCAAGGTTTAGCATCTTTTTTAGACATTTAATACTTAATTGCAGAATGATCAATATGTACGATACATTTCGTTCCAAGAAGATATGGTCTAAATTTATCAAAGGCATATACTATTGCTAACAGCTCTTTTTCAGTAGTAATGTAATTTATTTGAGTTTCATTTAAAGTTTTACTAGCATAATATATAACTTTGAAAATGTTTTCATATTTTTGTCCTAATACAGCTCCGATTGCATAATCACTTGAATCACACATTAATTCAAAAGGTTTATTTTAATCAGGTGCAATAATGACAGGTGCAGTGATTAATTTTTCTTTTA
Source organism: Papilionanthe hookeriana x Papilionanthe teres (assembly GCA_022702705.1). Taxonomy (NCBI): domain Eukaryota; kingdom Viridiplantae; phylum Streptophyta; class Magnoliopsida; order Asparagales; family Orchidaceae; genus Papilionanthe; species Papilionanthe hookeriana x Papilionanthe teres. The sequence continues at coordinate 138,843,238 of CM040423.1, read as the reverse complement.
GAATATTGAACGCATTCAGACAATCTTCATTAAATTCAAATTTAGCTTCTTTTTCTAATAAATGGCAAAGAGGTTTAGCAATTTTAGAAAAATCATTTATATATCTCCTATAAAATCTAGCATGATCCAAAAAACTTCTCACATCAGTAACGGTATTAGGTGGTTGAAGTTCAGCAATAATTTTCACTTTTGCCTGATCAACTTCCATTCCTATTTGTGAAATTTTATGTCCAAGTACAATTCCTTCTGTGACCATAAATTGACATTTTTCCCAGTTTAGAACTAAATTTATTTCTTCACATCTTTTTAGAACTTTCACTATATTTTCCAAGCAAGATTCAAAAGAAGTTCCAAATTCTAAAAAATCGTCCATAAATACTTTAATTCCATTATCGATTAGATCACAGAATATTGACATCATACATCTTTGAAAAGTTGCAGGTGCATTGCATAAACCAAAAGGCATTCTTCTAAAGGCAAATGTTCCATAAGGACTTGTAAATGTTGTCTTCTCTTGATCCTCAGGAGCAACGGGTAATTGATGATAACCAGAATATCCATCCATAAAACAGAAATATGAGTGTCCAGCTAGTTTATCCAACATTTGATCCAAGAAAGGTAAAGCAAAATGATCCTTTCTAGTGGCGCTATTTAATTTCCGATAGTCAATTTAAATTCGCCATCCAGTAACTTGCTTTGTTGGGATTAATTCATTTTTTTCATTAACAATGAAAGTTACTCCTCCTTTCTTCAGAACACAATGAATAGGACTTACCCATTGACTATCCGAAATAGGATAAATAATTCCAGCATCTAACCATTTCAAAATCTCTTTCTAAACAACCTCTTTCATAATTTGTTTCAATCTTCTTTGGAGTTCAATAGTGGGTTTACAATTTTCTTCCAATAAAATCCCATGCATACAAATTGAAGGGCTTATTCCTTTTATATCTGCAATAGTCCAACCAAAAACTTTCTTATAATTATTCAAAACACCAATTAAATTTTCTTCTTGATCTTTGCTTAATTCTGAAGATATAATTACAAGTAAAGTTAATGAATTTCCAAGAAATGCATACTTTAAATGTGCAGGTAACATCTTTAATTCTAGTTCAGGGGATTTTTCAATTGAAGGTAAAAGTATATTATTTTTAGTTGTGTCTAAAATTTCCTAATTTTCATGAATATAATGAGTTTCTTCAGACAAATTTTCTTCATTTAATGACTCATTATATAACATAGATTCTTTATCTTTATCATGAGAAATGACCTTACATTTTTCTTAATAATGCTTTTCAATTATATAATCAAAAATATCCATCTGATAACATTTTTCTTTATCAGGATACCTCATTGATTTCAGAACATTGAATGTTATCTCTTGATCATTAACTCTCATCGTTAATTCTCCTTTTTCACATCAATCATAGCTCGTCCGGTAGCTAGAAAAGGTCTCCCTAAAATGATAGGTATTTCTTTATCTTCTTCCATATCTAGAACAATGAAATCCACAGGGAAGATAAATTTATCTACCTTAACAAGAACATCCTCTATAACTCCTTTAGGATAAGTGATCGATCGATCTGCTAACTGAAGAGTTACGGTGGTAGGAGAAATCTCTCCTAAATCTAACCTTTGAAAGATTGAAAATGGCATGAGATTAATACTTGCTCCTAAATCACATAAGGCTTTTCCACAAAATTTTTCTCCAATAGCACATGGTATAGTGAAACTTCCAGGATCTTTAAGTTTCTGAGGTAATTTCTTCTGAATTTTTGTACTACATTCTTCACTTAATGCAATAGTTTCATAAGCTTCAAATTTTCTCTTCTTTCTTAAAATATCCTTCATAAATTTTGCATAGCTTGGCATTTGCTCCAATGCTTCAGCAAAAGGAATGTTGATGGTAACTTTCTTAAAAATTTCAAAGAACTTAGAAAATTGATGATCAAGCTTCTGTTATTTTAATCTTTGAGGAAAAGGTGGTCGTGATCTTTCAACTTCCAATTCAATAGGTACTACAGCCTGATCTTTACTTGGAGAAAGGGTATCTTTAGGATTTTCAATCTCTTCAACTTCTTTCTCTTTTTCAATCTCATTCTGTGTTTTCTCTTTTAATTCCCCACTTCTGAGTTGTACAGCTTTTACTTGTTCATGTTCTTTTCAAGATTCTTTAGGATTAATTTTGACATTGTTAGGTAGTGTTCCTTGAGGTATGTAATTAATGAATTTAGCAATTTGACCCATCTGATTCTCAATATTACGAATAACAGTGTTTTGACTTTGTAGCTGATTACTTAGTTACAAGATCAATTCTTATACAGATAACTTTTTCTGCTGATTGTTATAACCAGGAGGGTAAGTTGGTCTATAGTTTGAATTTCCTTGATTGTTCCAATTTGGATTAACTTGATTATTATTCCATTGTTGATGTCCATTACTCCAATTAATATTAGGATGATCTTTCCAACAAGGATTATAATAATTAGAATAAGGGTTATTAGTTTTACTAGCAATAGCTTGCAAAGTTTCCTTTGTTTGAGAATCATCAGAATTTGCAGAATTATCATTACTTACATGCGATATGTTAATAGCAAAATTATCTAATTTCTTAGATATTGCAGTCACTTGTGAAGCTAAAATAGAAAAGGCTTCATTATCTTGAATACTGGCCATTCTTTTAGGATTAACCCTTTCAGAAGGCCATTAAAATTTATTATTAGCCATTTCTTCAATTAAGTTATAAGCTTCTTCAAATGTCTTAGCCATTAAAGAACCACCAGCAGCAGCATCAATAATAGACCTAAGTGATCCAATAAGTCCATTATAAAATGTTTGAATGATTAACCAATCTGGTAAAGCATGATGAGGACATTTTCTTAATAATTCTTTAAATCTTTCCCAAGCTTCATAAACTGTTTCTCCACCAAATTGCGTAAATGAAGTAATATCATTTCTCAATTTAGCAGTTTTAGAAGGAGGAAAATATTTAGCAAGGAATTTTTGTACCATATCTAACCTATTTTTAATAGAAAAAGTTGCTAATGAATTAAGCTACATCTTTGCTTTATCTTTTAAGGAAAAAGGAAAGAGTCTAAGCCTAATAGCATCATTAGAAACATTATTATATTTAAAGGTAGCACAAAGCTCTAGAAAACTAGCAAGGTGTAAATTTGGATCCTCATTAGGTGTTCCTCCAAATTGATTATATTGAACCATTTGAATAACAGAAGGGTTAGGCTCAAAAGAATTAGCGTCTACAGCTGGCATTTGAATACTAACATGAAGTTCATCAGCTGTAGGGTTTGCATATTCCCTTAATGGTTAATAAATAGTTGATTAATTTCGATTGGATTTTAATTATTGTTATGTAAGTTAGCCATTTCTTGATGTTTTGAAATTTGTTTTCCTTTTTTAATTCTTTTAATTATTCTTTCTAATTCAGAATTGAAAGGTAGTAATCCTTCAGATCCAGAACTTCGCATAAAATTTAAAATATTTTTGTTTTGTTTTTGTTTTGTTTTTATGTTTTATTTTTCTTATCTTTCTTTTTACTTTTTATTCTATTCTATCCCCAGCGACGGCGCCAAAAACTTGATGCGATGCGACTTTATATATGCTTTTAAATACAAGAATTTGATACCACTTTTTAGAATATTTAATTCCTGGCAAATGGCTTCAAAAACTAGATGTGCGATGTTTACTTTTACTTATGAATTTATATTTAGATTTTGTAAAAATTCATAATTTTAAACGCAAGTATATGTATCGTTCAAGTAATACAGAGCTCTAGTGGAGTCCTGGTTATCGATCCCACAGGGATAGTGTTTTTATAAAAAGTAAGAAATGTAAGAAATATTTTGGAATTTTTCAAATTAAAAGTAATATATATATATATATATATATATATATATATATATATATATATATATATATATATATATATATATTATTTATTTATTTATTTATTTTCAAATTTAATTTACTAACAATTTTTACTATAAGCGAAGTAAGCGATGCATGATAATAAAGTAAAGTAAGCGGTAATTAAAATTCGATGCAAGTATAAAAATAACTTTCTACTTTTCAACTAATCCATGATTTTTAGAATAATTATCTTTTTTGGGGAATTTAGATTATGGTATTGTGTCAAATAGAAGCATTCATATTCTTTACCCTTTGGTCCTGGTGCAAAGAACATTGACTAACCAATAGATCGGTTCATGATGTTTTATTAGTAGAATGGGTTAATCTAGGCTCACACTACTAGATGTCCAAGGGTGGCTATGGTCGGCCCTATCAGTGACCCGTTCCCTTTCTATAAACCAAGTTATTAGAATTTAGTCTGTCACTCTAAAAACTAATTAATTTTACGCCCAATAATTCATATCTTCCTATTTATTTGCACTTCACCTTGAATAATCCACCTAAAGCCTTCAACTACACAAGGATTCATGTGATATCTACTAGTTAAGAATTTATCTCCATATAGGTCTCAAAATTCTTCAACGGGTTTTAACAATTTAAATGACCAATTTAAAAAGTAAACTAAGATCAGGTATTAATATCATCACAATGTTTTAAATATTTTAAATTTAATTCTCCTACAAAATTTAATTAATTTATTATCTTTTCATAGTTGAAAGGAGAAAGTTAACTAACTACTCAGAACACAGTGAAATCACACAACAAAACATATTTATAAAACATTGAACCAAGGTACAAATACTTATCTGAAGTGTTCCTTCAAGTGATCCGCTGACTTCTACTGACTCCAAAGCAATGATGAAAGACTCCAACAGCAACAACACATGATAAATACTCAAAATAAACTCACTAGATACAAAGTAAAGTGGCACCCTAAGTGTGGAAGAGACTAAAAAACTATGTAAAACTAGAGGGGGGAGAGAAGGTGCTAAAAGGGGCTTGGGGACTACATGGTGCCAAAAGGGGCTTGGGGACTATATGGTGTTATTTTCTCTGTAGAATGGGCTCCTATTTCTAGAGCTCTGAATTTGACCAGGGGTTTCTTGTTGGCGTATTTTTAGGTTCTGAATTTAATTCAAATATATATATAAATTCTTGAAAGTAGCAATTGATTTTGAAAATAATTTTAAGTTTAAAAATTTTAAGACATGAAATCAAACCGATCTCACGTCCCAAATAGTTTATATAAATGAGCACTGCACCACAAACTGTGTATCTATCCGAAGAATAGACACACTGCTTGATGATGGGGCCCGATTAACTAAACTAGAAGATTTGTGACATTATTTTGGTCTGTGAACCAATTTTATAAGCCAACAAGTTCTCCTGCTTAATATTAAGGAATTAAGCAGGGTTTATATTACCTGGGTTCCTAAAGTTCCCTATAAGGGCAAGCCCTTATAGTTAATTACATCCTAAATGTCCAAAGACATTCAAGAAAACTCTCGATAATGATTAGTGGTTTTGCTCTCAAGAATTTCAAAGTTTAAGGTTTTAAAGGATTGGATTTTGGAAATTTTAATATAGAATAGCTCAAATTTGGAACAAGATATTTTTGGGAATCAAAGGAAGAGAAGTAGGGGATGTCACGGACCCGAAGTGAGCATCGGTGACTTCCCGGCTATCCTATTGTTTGGCTTACATTTGGAGAGAACTGTTTAATGTTTCAATCCTGTCAATTTTAGTTAATTAGGACTTACGCTTGTATGATATGATCATACAAATAGCCTCGAAGATGTGAGGGTTTGTGTCGTACTAAACGACTACCTCGGAGTCCTAAGACCGGTTAGGGCTTAATTCACATAATATGATTATGCAAATACCTAACAAAAAGTTGAGGATTTATGTTGCACTAAGCAAACTACCTCAAAATCCTATGGCCTGTTATTTAATTCTAAGAAAGGTTTTGCTGAAGTAGACACAAGTTTTGCTGATGAAGATGGTCGTGCTGCCCACTATGCTCCAAGCTCCTTGTTGTTGTAGAGGTTTAGTTTTAGAAGGTGACAATCAGGAGATGAGAGAAGTGTTCTGGTTTAGAGATGTTGAAAATGGCTTAGTGTTTTAATTAAAACAAATCTTAAAGTTGATTAAGCAGAACCGATTAGATCCTACGGTTCCGTCATCCCGGCACTGCTATTTTCATCGAACTCACTTAGTCCAAATGAATTTTCTAAACTCAACTGAATGAGTTCCAAACTTTCATTTACATCGTGGGAAATCTCGTTAGGAACACGTGGGTTACATCATCTGAGGGATTCCCGATCATCCAACAAGACGTTTTAATTTTAGTTGTAATTGCAGTTTTATTTTTGTTGGTGATTAAATTTTGAGTTGTTTAAACATGCTGGGTTCGGTCATTTTCATGCATTTGTAAGTACAGGAAAATAAGACATTTAATTAATTGCAGAATATAAATTGCAATAAACTTAAATGCGTTCCTGGTAAGCATTCCCGCCATTTCACCTACACTTAAAACTCATGTTAAGACGTTTAAATATTTGCAAGAAACACCTAGATAAAGCTAAGAGAAGGTTTGGTTGTCTACCAAAATCTTAATCCTATTTCTAGTCAATTCCTATGACGTCTAGGTTCTTGTGTTTTGTTGAGGATGATTTTCTTCACCAAAGAACAATGAAGTCTCAATGTTCTTTTAAAACATCCCATCAAGTTAAAGAAGTGCTTGGAATTAGATTCTGAACATCTTCTTAAACATTTTTAGGGATTACTTTAAGTTCAGTTAGTTTCATTGTAGTGATGAATCACTCATCCAAGTTACCTTTGCTCAGTGAATTAGGACATTTGATTATCCGATGAGTGAAGTGACATTTCACTTGATGCTTCATTTAAGATTTATGATAATGAAAGCCTTTAGGGGCAAATCAGTTTATTAAGGGATTTAACCAATAAAATTGAATTGTTGTTTCCAGACAGTTTAATTTATTTATAGAATTTCAAATTGATTTTCAGGAGTTTTAAGATTGTTTCTAGTTGAAAAGGTGTTTAAACCATTTAATTCCATTAATTTTTGATAATTCAAATTTGTTTTAAATATATTATTAAATTGATTTGATCATTACATCTTAATTATAAATTAGTTTGAGATTAATTTTTTACCTTTCAAATTTGCTTTAGGTTAAGTTTTAATCGATTTCAAATTAACTTTAAGGTTTTAGGTTCATTTTAATTTAAATAAGTTAATGTTTTAAACTTTAATTTAATTAAGGATTGCTCTCTTTTTTTTAATTAATTTCAATCATCATTATCAGACTTAAGTGAGAATTGAATTAATTTAATTAGGGACTTCAAATTAAAGAATAGAAATCTTCTTAAGTCATATACCTAATTTTTAATAATCCAAAATTTTAATTATTCTTCCAAAATTAAGGTAAATTAATTAATTAAGATTTTATTTTTTTGTTGTATGTGATCAATGAGTTTCTACCTCTTAACTCCCTAAGTTTCAATCATCTAAGAGAAAATTTAGGATCAAATATTCATCCCTCCCTTTGATTAAGCCTAAAATATTAATTAGGGTTAAAATTCCTTAATTACTTTTATGCCCTCCTAAGCATATATACTTCATAACTCATTAAATTAAGCTCAAATGAACTTAGAATTTTTATGTCACTTCACTCATATGTCAATTAAGACATCAGAGGAAAAAAAGTGAATTTTTCTATTTTTAATTTAATTTATATAATTATTTTGATGAAAAATAAGGATTTTCAATGAAAATTAAACAACATGACCAAGGAAAGGTTTATAATCTTAAGAAAATTATGAGATGTTCCTACTAACTAGAGGACCACTTGGACCAATTTTGATGATTTTTTGAATTATATTTAATTTATTATAATTATTTTTAGTTTTGGAGCATTAATTAATTATAAAATAAAATTGAAGTTGAAAAATGGATTTTATATTTTTCTTAAATCTCTCTAACCTAAAGGAACTCAGAGATACAAATTTTATATTTTTCTGATTTTTCTTTGAATTTTTATAGTTATTTTAGTGGGAAAGGTTGAAAAATTCATTTATAATATTAAAAATTACAGTAAGCTTTTAAAATTCAATATCTTTTCCTAAGGACTTAGAAAAAATATTTAGTTGGTTCCTAAGTGATTAGGAAGCAAAATATGACATTCTTGTGAATTTTATTATTTTTGTGATTTTTATTATTTTTTAATTATAAAAATATTCAAAAATAGGTTTAAAATGAAAATTTTAGAAAAATTCTAATTTTAATTTTTTTAGGTTTCTACGACACCAAAGAGTCCACAAAATGAATTTGGTGAATTTTTTAAATGCATTTTAGGTTTTATGAATTTTTAAAATTTAAAAGTGGCCATGTTACTTAAAAAAATTTCATTTAGTGAATTAAAACATTTTCAATTCATTTTAAATTTTTATGTGAGGCTCCTCTGACCCTAACAATCAGTGGAGAATTGATTTCAAGTCATTTTAATGAGTGGTTATTTCAAAATAATTTAATCTTAATTTTAGGATTTTGGCCAAATTAGGGTCCACTTGAATGAGTTAGACCAAACCATAATTTTCCTAGGGTCCTCTGGTCTAGAGATACTTTCCCAAATTTTTCTAGATTTTATTTACCAACCTGCTAATTATTGGAATTAAAACATCAAAATAAGCATGAAAAAATTGGAAAATATATAACTTACCACAGAGATAGCCTCTGGCTTTGGAAAATTTAGGGAATGTTCCCAAGATCAGAGGCTACAAAAAACTAATGGTCTCATGCCATGGTGAATTGTATGCATGAATGGAGAATTAAAATACTCAAATCAGTATTAAATTAATTAAAAATAAAATACTTAACAAAGTAATTTAATTCTTTTTCCACGTTAATCTCCTCTATTCACTGAGCAAGAGGGTATTTTTAGTTTATTTTTAGGATTTTTTGTGCAAAGATATGCATTTTTGAAGTTTCAGGGATTTAAATAATTCAAAAAAAGCGGAATTTTCTACTTAAGTGACGCAGCGCCACGACAACCTACGATGGCTCTGAAGCTCCACGCGTCTCCTTCTGATTCGGTACCGCCATCCACCTCAGTGCCACGCGGCTCCGCGGTCTTGTCCCGTCTCCTGATCCGGTGTGATCTGAGTCATCCATCCTTTACACACACGATCCAACGGCTGCTGGTCATCATCTCCAACTGGTGTGAGCCGAGAAACGTCCAGCTTCTAGACCTAATATCTCACTCGATACTCAACCAAATCGAGTGTGGTTTCTTCCTACATGCTCGTCTAGCCTAGAGGAGTCTATCCATATGGCCAATACGCATTGAAAACATGCAGAAGAAAATGGAGAATCCATGAAAGCTCAGGAAGAAGAAGAGTTTCCATACCTTGGTCCAAGAGGTGAAGCCTCGATTTGATGTGCTCCGCACATTCGTTGGAGCTAAAGAAGCGTACAGATGAAGCCTCGAGCGCTGGTGAATCGTCTAGGTATGATTTCGTCTAAACCCGACTTGGTATTTTCACGTCTGGAGCAAATGGTTGGCCTGGTGAGGGGGCATTCACTGGGGAACTTCTTCTCTACCTCTGGTGAAGGTGTGGGAAGAGTTAATTTGATTTCTATGGAGATTTGGTGAGTGTCCTGTTTCCAGCCTGATTTTGGACTGAGAAATTAAGCTCAGCCAGTGGGGTTCAGGGCAGGAGAATAGTGGGGTTCTTCTTCTCTAGGCTGGGAGAAGCTTTGGGAGAGATTTGGGGAGGTTTTGTGAGAAAATTTTCCAACAACTCTCTCATGGTCGAGGAGAGGTGTTTAAATGGCTTGGGCCATAGGGCTGAGCTTGGGTTCAATTGAGGGGTGGATTCAGTTGCTTAGGTGGAGGGTAGAGAGGCTCCAAGGTTTAATTTGGCTGAGGTGGACAATTGGTGGAGTTTGGGTGAGTTTAGGTAGGTGGTGGCTCTCGATTTTGACCCCCTCCGGTGACTAAGCCGGCCGGCAAGGACAAGGGTGCTGGCCCCAAGTCAGGTGAGTCAGGTGGGAAGGTTTAATGGTGATTAATTAGTTATGGGATGATTTGGGGTGAGGCAGATCCTCGAGATCATCTGAAGCTTCCAGGCAGTCTTCATTAGACTCGCAAGTGACAACCAAGCAAAATTCTGAATCATCAGCTGGCGTTACCGTGCCGAACCTGAGACCATGCTTTGAACTGGGAGGTCGACTGACATTATTCCATAATTTTTCAAAGCGTTGAGATTGATCCTTCGACCACTGTTTAGGTAAGACACCACGTTGCATCAAATTTTGAACACAGGGAGAGTACCACTCAAAAGGAAATTCTATTAATTCAGATGAAGCAACATCTTCAAATTTTACATCATTCTCAATTTTGGAAGAAGAAGCACCACGTTAGAACTTGATTGGTTTAGCACTGCCACCATGCACTTCCTTGACCACCATACCCTCAATCTTACTAGGGTAGATCGGGGTCAGGGTCATAGTATGTACACAGCAGCTAATCTTCTCGTACATCGATTTGTATTCTTCATTCTTTTCATCTTCGAGATAGATCTTGAACTGGGGTTTCTTTTGATTTATCTTCATTACTTCCTTCTTGGTTTCTTCTTCTTCGGAACTGTTCTCCCAATTAACATCGATGACATGTTTCTTCTATTCAATTGTTCCACCGTTTCTTCCTCGACCTCGTCCCCGGCCTCGACCTCGAGTGCGAGTTCTAGATAAACCTTCACCATCTCACCGTAAGGGAGTGGTGAGTAACTGTTGAACAAGAATTTCAGGCTCTTCATCGTCTCGAACTCTTTTTTCTTCATTCGGTGTGACATTTCTAGAAAAGATTGTTTTCTTCGAAGGCACGTAGTAGGCTGCATCTTCGTGGATTCTGATTTCATGCACAGAGAACGGTTGCAAGTCACCTTTGATACACTGTTCTCCCCCTCCTTCATAATACTTTATGCACTAGTGCAGAGACGACAGTACCATCCGGTTTTCATGGATCCACGGCTGACCCAGCAGAGCGTTAAACGATGTCTCAGAATCAATTATATTGAACTTTACGGTTGTCCTTGCTAAGTCATCGATCTTCATTAATACTGTTATCGACCCAAGGGCTCTTTCTCCTTTCTGATTGAAACCTCTCAGCAACATCCTGTCTGCTTCGAGATCACGGGCGTCAATCTCCAAGTATGCTAATGTCCGAAGGTTCATTATGATGATTGATACTCCCGGATCAACTAACACCATGGAGAGCGGGAACTTTCCTATACTGACTGAAACGTACAACGATCTATTGTGATCAGCTGTTCCAAGTAGTAGATCATTGTCCGTGAAGGTAACACCACGCTGTTCTTTCAACGAGCAAACCTCGTCTAAGGAATTACCGGCCATTTGAGCTAAACAAATTTCTTGATCAAGTAAGGCCTTGATCAGAGTTTCCCTCATCTCCTTTGATAGGATCAGAGCGTCGTACATGCTCAGTTTGGCTGGTAGCTTCCTAAGATGGGCTAGTACATTATAGTCCACTTTATTACTAGGATCTTCAATTTCTTCCCGAATGGGCAATTCTTCTGCTGGGGTTGGCTCTTCCTGAGCAACCACCTACTTTCCTTTATCTTTCGGCCCCACTCTCGGGGGTAGAACTTTTCCACTTCTTAGATTGACTTCTGTTATTTCTTCTGAATTTACCGGTGTCTCCTCTTGAATCGGAACGACTGGCTCTTCTAAAGTTGCTTCGAAATCTGATAGCTCTAATCCTATCTCGATCGGAGCTCCTCGGAATTCACAAACGGACTCATCGCTTCTTGAGCTTTCATAACCACTCTCGTGAATGTCTCCTACTTTATCGCGGTCGAAGTCTTGTATGATTTAAGAATCGTTAATCATTTCGAAATCAATATTTGGATTATGTTAGTTGTTGTTAGTTACGTAATGGTTAGAGACAGTTAAAACATAGCCAACACCAAAACTCTTATCATTATAAGATCCCGCCGGGGCGAGCAAATAATCATACAGAGTCAGAGGTCCGAGAGATTTCTCCCCCTAATCGAAAACAACCATCCTAGGAAAAGTAGCCCCTACTCTACCCTTCAAAGCCTCGGTCTTCTCTTCTTCCACGATCTTCTCCTCCTTCTAGGGTGGTTCTTCAATCACAAGCGATAGTGCCATCTCGGCAGGTTTCAGACTCTGAAATGAAGCGTGCACTGAAGCGGTCTGGATGTGATCCAAAATTCTCTTCAAAGACTTCGTCCAGATAGTACTCCATCCATCGTCAGTTGTGTACGGATCTATCAGAACAATAGGGTTTGTTGAAATAACATTGACGGAACCTCCTTTTTGGGGCTCCTTCATGTATTCCTTCAGGATCGTTATGTTCCCTTTCCGAAGACTATCCTCGAGCCAATTCTTAAAGGTAAAGCCGTCTTCTATCTTGTGTCCGAGCATCCTATGGTAGGGACAATAGTTTGGATGATCCTTTTTGTCGACTTCTTCTGGCCTCCTGGGCTCTGGCAGCTAGAAGTCGGGTGTCTTAATCAAACTGCGAAACATCTTAGCCACTGCTTCAGTCTTGAAGGGGTATTACTTATTCAGAAGTTCCTTCAGGGCACGCAGTGGACGAGGCGGCGGTTGATGATGCTGCCATGATTGATAGCTTGGTTGAGGCTATTGATAGCTCTGTTGAGGTTGTTGATATGTCCGTTGCGGTGGTTGATAGCTTGGCTATGGTCGCTCTGGTTGTATCTACACTGGCTGTTTACCTTTATCCACTGCCACGACAACTCTTGCTTTCTTCTCGAATGCTTTCATTGGCTTCTATTTATCAGTTTTGTCGATGAAACTTAGCTGTTTTACCTCCTTCTGCAAGCTCCCAGCTTTACTAAGCAACTTCTCGAAAGTCTTAATTGTGAATCCTTTAAGGAGAAGTGCTATCGGACCATTAATGATTTTCAACAGGATACCGACTGCATGTTGTTCCTGAAGTTGTGGTTCACATTTCATACTTAAATTCCTCCATCGAAGTATGTAATCCACCAGGGTTTCATTCGGTTTCTGTTGCTCCACCACTAGATCACCAATAGTGATGTGGTGCCGAGCCCCAGCAAACCGCTTAACGAAAAGGTTCTCCAATTCTGAAAAGGGCTTGACTGAACCATTCGGAAGCTTTGCGTACCAATCGAAGGCAATTCCTGACAAGCTGCTGACAAACTGACGGAATAGCAAAGCGTTGCTCCCACCGGCATTGCAGCAACTAGCACGAAAATGTGCGACATGCTGTCGGGGGTTTCCCGTACCGTCGAAAGCCTTAAACAGAGGTGGTACAAAGCCCTTTGTGTATTGGACTGCATCAAATTCTTCAGAGTAAGGTCTACCCGTCTGAATAGATGTTCCACTCTTAGACTAGGCTAAGGCTTCTCGCACCTGCTATTTAACCATATTCTTAATATCCTTTTCAGGAATCATGCTCTACGCAGAATCCTTTGTTGACCTCATTTTTGATGAGGTCTCTTCTTCTCTTTAGTACTTAGGATCTAGCCTTAGGCTTTTCCTTTGACTATCCTAGAGGATTAGAATTGGGACCCGCCTTTTAGAAATTCAAACCACTTCTAAACTCCCTGCAAACCCCACAAACTTGACTGTAGACCCCTCATCACCTAGAGGGTTGAAATCAAATGTGGAAGTTTAAAGGATGGGTTCCTATAGGACTTTTTGGCCTTAGAGCGCCCCAGGTGGCCCGGTGCAGTGAGGGGCCGACTTACACACACACTACACTTATACACTACACCTACACACTACACTTTCACACACCTCCTAAAGAAACACACCCATACCCGACTTGACCTCCGACTCATGTAGGTGATTCACATGGATGGTCCTTAACCCCTAAGCCCTTGGCTAAGAGGGTTAGGAACAACATAGTGAATGCCTCAAATGAGTCCCTTCATGGCTCATGTGGGCTTGATATGGCTTCATGGCTCAACAAAAATGATTTCATTCCACTTACATTCACCCAATCTTCAATTTTTCAAATTTTCAATTTTTGACCCCCGGGACCCTACACCCGCCTGGCCTACCCAAAACCCTTGAAACCCTCCAAAATTTGCAAAATCACCTAAATTACCCAAAATTCTCCAAAATCATTCCTAAACATGTCTTCACCAATCAAATTGATCATCCATAGCCAAAAATACCAAAAATTCCAAAAATACCTCCCAATACCCTCCAAATACCCAAAATACCCCTCTTAGCCAAAAAATCCAAAAATTCAGAAAATTCCCAGAAAATTCCAAAAAATCCCAAATATTCCCAATTTCATTTTGTCCAACTACACTATTGGCCAATTTTGTCAATTTACCCCACTTTTATCAAAACCCCCAATTTGACCCATTTTAACCCAAAGTAAACCCAATGTCAGACTAAACCTACCCAATTGACCCAAATTCTGGTCCAATTCAATTCTAAACTTCAATTCAACATCCCCAACACCAATCTAGACCAAATCCAAGTTCAATTTGATTGACATTTGGATCCAATTCCATTTTTGGCCTTAAAGCCCAATTTGGACCTATGACCCAAACCTAACCCAAACTCACCCAATTCAACTCCAATTAACCCCAAATCTTTTCTAAATCTTCCTTAACATTCCCACAAACAAAAAACTAACATGATTTGCCCAAGATTTAGATCCAAACTCCACTCAAATTCAACCCAAAGCTAAAAGGTCCATTTTTGACCTAAACCCAAACCTAACCCAAATGAGCCCAAACCCCAAAATCAAAGCCCAACCAAAGTCAAAACCTCTTTGAAACACTCCCATAAATATTTCTCAACATTAATTTTACATCAATTTCAACCCTAGCCCAACATTGGCCCAAGTTAGCCCAATTTGACCTACATAGGCCCACTTACCAAATAAACCCAAATTCAAACCAATTCAACTCCAAATCACACCAAATTGACTCCAAGTCCTTCATAGAACATCCCTAAACCAATTATGACATTTATTTGACAAGGTCCTTCACAAAATCTTTACCCAAATGCCCATCCTAAAATCAAAAAGCCCTTTTCCCCTTAAACTTTCCTAAAAGCCCACTTCCTTCAAATTCAAAAGCCCAAATTCATCCAAAGCCCACATGGCACTTCCCCTCATCATCCATTTAATCAAAATTGTCCCTAAGTTCCAAAGTCATCAATTAAACAATTCCAAATCAAGCCCCATACAAATTCCCATCAAAATATCAAAATTTTCTTAAATCCCTTTTTATGAAATTGACTCAAGCTTTTCCTAAGCCAAATGGAGCCAAGGATGAGCCATTCACAAGCCATATGAAGCCATGAAAGTTTGGCATGTGACCATGCCATTAATGGCAAAAGGAGGAGGTCCTTTAACCATCTCCTAAAAGTCATTAGCCTTAAGCATGTTTCCCCTTAACCAAGATTTAATCCAAATATTCTTGGATAAGGACATCACCACCTCTTGACCAGCCTAGCTTAGCCGATCTTCTCGGCCCAAGACCAGCCATGGGGAGGTGAACCCAACCCAAACCAATGGGTTGACCAATTTCGAAGCCAAAGTGGCCTCTCCCCATACCATTTTAATCCAAACACTTTACACATGTCCAAGCCCGATTGACTTCACCATTGCCAAGCCCCGACCTCCCCGGTCAAGATGGTGACCCATGCCCGCTGGCCGACCGCTCGGATCGCCGGAAAACACCACACCCGAGAGCTCACATGTGAGCCGACTTTGGAATTCCACCTTGCTTGAGCCGCCCCATGCCCAATGGCCACCATGGCTCGTTCTTCCCATGACCAGCAGCAGCTCGATCCCAACCCTTGGCCATCCCCGGGAGGCTCTCCGGCCACCTCATTTAAACCCGACCCCCTCACGGCCATGAGAGGAGAGTTGCATAAACCTTGCTGAAACTCTGCGAAAATTGTTCCAGACCCTTCTCCACCCTTAGAGCAGTTGATCCCCAGTGTCAATTTGCCCTAATCCCCACTGATAAAACTTAATTTCCCAACTGAAATTCCACCCAAAACCAGGACACTTCTCCACAGTGAGCCAATCCCCAAATTGATTGGTTCTACACCTTCACCGGACCAAGGGAAGGTGTCCACCAGCAAAAGCCCCATCTCCAGGCCACCCAGTTGCTCCAGCCTCCAAGCTTTGTGATCGGCTGTGGTCGAAGTCCAACCTAGACAATTCACCAAGCCAAGGGACTTCATCTGGAGCTTGCTTGGACCCAATCGAACGTGACACAACCCTCAGATCGAAGCTTCACTTCTCTGAGCAAAGGTATGAACTCCCTCTTCTGCCCGAGCTTCAGTCAATTCTCCATTTTGATTGGCTTGATTTCATCAGCATGTTCACCGTATGGATGTGTTCGTCTCTTCAAGACGAATCCATAGAGCATAAGAACATGAAAATCCGTTGAGAATCGAGTGAGTTCTTAGGGTTAGAGTGTGGACGGTCACGGGATCGCACCAGTCGTAGACGATGACCAGGAACCGTCGGATCGCGCGTGTATCGGATGGACGGCTTGGATTGCGTCGGACCGGCAGATGGTACGTGAACCGCGGGGCCCCGAACAGCCGAGTCAGATGGCGGCGCCGAATCAGGGAGCGACGCGTGTCGATTCGGAGCTGCCGAGGTTGACGCGGCGCCGCGTGGATAAATAGAAAATTAGGGATATTTTCTATTTATTTAATTCCCTAAACTTCAAAAATCCATATCTTTGTGTAGAAAAATCACAAAAATAAAATAAAAATACCCTCTTGCTCGGTGAACGAGAGGAGAATAATGTGGAAAAGAAATTAATTAATTTTGTCCAAGTACTTTATTTTTAATTAATTACTTACTCCTTGCATTGTTTTAATTCTCCATGCATTCATACAATTCACCATGGCATGAGACCATAGGGCTTTTGAAGCCTCTGAACTTGGGAACATTCCTTGAATTTTCCAAGGTCGAGAGCCATCTCCGTGAAAAGTTATTGATTTTTCAAATGCATGTTGCTGTTTTGAGTATTCTAATTCCAAAAATTAGCATGTTGTGAAATAAATTCTAGGAAAATTTGGTGATGTTCCTTATGACCAGAGAACCCTAGGAAAAATAGGACTTGAGTTAATTCACTCGCATTAACCCTAATCGGCCTAAATACCCAAAATTGAACTTTAATTAATTAGAGTTAACCATAGATCAAATTGACTTGAAATCAATTCTCCACTGACCTTTAGGATCAGAGGAAACTACCACAAAAGTTTGAAGTCAATTGGACTTGGTTAGCCTTACTAAATGGGTTGATTAAGCCGATTTAGTCATTTTAAACTTTAAAAATTCATAACTTTCAAAATACCTTTCAAAAATTCACCAAATTGGTTTTGGAGCCTCTCTGATATTAGGGAATTTAAGAAAATTAAAATTTCAATTTTCTAAAAAGTTAATTTTTTAGTATTATTTTAATATTTTAATTATTAAAAAATAATAAAAATTACAAAAATAATAAAATTCACCAAAATGTCATATTTTGAAATTTAATCACTTAGGAACAAACCCCATATTTTTCTCAGGTCTATTTAATGAGATATTAAATTTTAAAGCCCTAGGGTAATTTTAAAATTAAAAAAATGTATTTTCTAGCATTTTCACTAAAATAATTCCAATAAATTAAGCAAAAATCAGAAAATTGTAAAATTTGGTTCTCTGGAATCCTTGATATCAGAGAGATTTTTAAAAAAATATAAAATTCATTTTTCAACTTATATTCTATTTTTAAATTAATTAATACTCCAGAACTTAAAATAATTTTAATAAATAAAATATAATTCAAAAAATCACAAAAATTGGTCCAAGTGGTCTTCTAGTCATTAGAAATGTCCCATAATTTTCTTAAGGATAGAAACTTTCCCTTGGTCATATTATTAAATTTTCCTTGGAAATCCTTATTTTCCACCAAAAATAATTATATAAATAAATTAAATACAGAAAAATCACATTTTCTCCTCTAATGTCTTCATTGATATATGAGTGAAGTCACATAAAAATTTCAAGTTCATTTAAGCTCAATTTAATGAGTTATGAAATTATTAAGCTTGAAGGGCAAAATGGATGATTGAAATTTAAATAATTAAAGGGTAAAAACCTACTAATCAATTTAAAAATAATTAAAATAAACCTTAATTAAGTAATTAATTAAATTTGGAAGAATGAAAAATTGGAATTATTAAAATAGGGATATTATTAGGAAGAGATTTGTTCTTTAATTTAAGAATCCCTAAATTAATTATCTCAATAATATTTAAGTCTTAATTAAAATGATAATCCAAATTTAAGATTTAAAATTCTAAAAGACTTAATCATTAAATTAAATTAAAGTTAAATTATTTAAATTAAATCTTTTTAAAATTTCAATTAAATTAATACTTTAACAATTAAAATTAAATTATCTTTAAAACATAAAAAAAATAAAATATTAAATTAAAATTAAAAATAAAATTAAATTAAAATTAAAATTAAATTAAATTAAATTAAATTAAATTAAATTAAAACATATTAAATTAAATCAAATTAAATCAAATTAAATTAAATGAAATGAAATTAAATTAAATTAAATTAAATTAAATTAAATCATATTAAATTAAATTAAATTAAATTAAATTAAATTAAATTAAAAATTAAATTAAATTAAATTAAATTAAATTAAAAATTAAATTAAATTAAATAAATTAAATTAAATTAAATTAAATTAAATCAAATTAAATTAAAAAAATTAAATTAAATCAAATTAATTTAATGTAACATCAAATCAAACTAAATTGAATTAAATTGAATTAAATTAAATTAAATTAAATTAAATTATATTAAATTAAGTTGAATTAAATAACATCACCTAAGACATAAAGAAATAAGCCAAAATAACTTGAACACTATTCCAAATTTAAACCCTTGAATTGAAATTAAGCTAAATCACAAACCATTTGAACACCAATTTACCCTCAAAAGCTTTAGTTATCATAACTCCTAAACAGAATATTAAATGAAATGTTACTTCACTTATAGGACATTCAAATATCCTAGTTCACTCGAGCAAGTTAACAAAACTTGAAAACCTCGGACGATCGATTCATTTACATAATTAAATTCATTCGGACTTAAAACAATCCTAGAAATATTGAAAAGATGTTTAAGATTCTTCTTAAGCACTTCCTCAATATGATAGGATATTTATAAGAACAATTGAACTTAATTGTTCTTTGATGAAGAAAATCGTCTTCAAACCAAAAGCACAAGGAACCTAGACGTCATAGGAAATGACTAGCTATAGGATTAGGAATTTGGTAGAAAACCATAACCCTTACCTTAGCTTTACCTAGGAACTTGCTTAAATGTTCTAATCGTGTTTTAAGTGCAGCTTGGGATGACGGGAAGACCCTCCAGGTACGCTTTTATTTTATTGCAAATTACTTTATTGCAATTTATTTGATCGCATCGCACTTACTTTTCTTGTATGATAAACAACAGTTGCATGAAAACCTACACCTTTAGGACAGAAACCAAAACTGAAAACCAAAACTAAGTTAAAAGACACTACAAGATAAAATTCACTACCACAACATTCAAAATATAAAACAACTCAAAATTTAATCACAAACAGAACAACAAAACTACAATCGCAACTAAATTAAAACGTCTTGTTGGATGATCGGGAATACCTCGGATGATGTAACCTACGTGTTGCTAACGGGATTTCCCACGGTCTAAATGAAAGTGTGGAACTCATTCAGTTGAGTTTAGCAAATTCATCTGGACTAAGTGAATCCGATAAAAATAACGATGCCGGAAGGATGGAACCGTGGGATCTTAACCGGTGTTGTTATAATTAACTTTAAGATTTGTCTTAACTAAAATATTAAAAACACCTCGAAATTAAGACTTCTCTAAACCAAAACACTTTTCTCATCCCCTGATTTATGATTTCTAAAACTAAACCTCTGCAACAACAAGGAGCTCGGAGCATGGTGGGCAGCACGGCCATCGTCGTCAGCAAAACTTGAACCTACTTCAGCAAAACTTTCCTAGAATTAAACAACAAAGCCATAGGACTTCGAGGTAGTTTGCCTAGTGCAACATAAATCCTCAACTCTTCGTTAGGCATTTGCATTGCAAATTGAGCCCTAACCGGTCTTAGGATTCCGAGGTAGTCGTCCGATTCGACATAAACCCTCATATCTTCCAGACTATTTGTATGATTTTACCATACAAATATAAGTCCTAACTAATTAAAATTGGCAAAATCAAAACATTAAATAAACATTAGGACCTTCCTAAATTCAAGCCAAACAATAGGATAGTCGGGAAATTACCGAAGTTCGCTTCGAATCTGTGATTTCTCCTACCTTTCTTCCTTCGGATTCCCAAAATATAATGCTCTAAATTTGATCCATTCCCTATTGAAATTCAAAAATTCAATCCTTTGAAAACTTAAACTTTGAAATTCTTAAGAGCAGAATTATTGATTATTATCGAGAGTTTTCTTAGGTGATTCCCGTCACTTAAGATGTAATTAACTATAGGGGCTTGCCCTTATAGGGAATTTTAAAGAACCCAGGTAATATAAACCCTGTTTAATGTTTTCATATTAAGCAGGGAATTTGTCGGCTTATAAAATTGGTTCGCAGACCAAACGGATGTCACAAATCTTCTAGTTTATTTAATCGAGCCCCATCGTCAAGCGGTGTGCCTATTCTTCGGGATAGATACACGGTTTGTGGTGCGGTGCTCGTTTATATAAACTATTTGGGATGTGAGATCAGTTTGATTTCATATCTTAAAATTTTCAAATTTAAAATCATTTTCAAAATCAAAACACTACTTTCCAAATTATATATATATATATATGTAAATTAAATTTAAAATTCGCCGACAATTTCTGTAGGCGACCCCTTTTCAAAAATACAACACTCAACCTAAAAATATGCCGACATCCTTCTTTAGCTGTTCATCTCTGTTGACGGATGTAACTTCTTTTCCTCCGTCTGCAATGTGAATGATTTCTGAAAGTGTTTCTTTCTGAGGTTGAGGTTGACTCTGGAGTGTGGCTAAGGCGGCCGTCATCTCCTCCATCTTCTTTTCCATCTGAGAGATCGTGTCGTCCTTTTCCTGCTAACGTGCTTTCATTGCTTCTGGTTTGTCTCCCTTTGAAGTTGACGGAGCTCCTTGCAAAGATGACGATGCTCGGGTTTCAACCACATCGATCTTGGCAAATTCTTCATCCATGAATTCTGACGAATCCACTTCATTTCCAAATTCTTCTCTTCCTTCCCTTGCCAACCGTTGGATGTCAGTTCTTAGCTTTCCTATAGCATCCTCAAGTGGTCTTTTCCAAACGGTCTCGCGATTGTCCGGCGATGACTGGTGAACTTCATTTTCAGGAGTTTCTTTTAAAGCAGCAACACTCTCCTCAGATTCGGGCTCTATGATGAGACTTCTCTTTCTAGAGCGTTCTGTTTGCATCGGTTCAGCAATAATAGGTTGCCACACCATCCTTCTTTCAGTAGGAGGCCTAGGACCATATGGTATGTTGGCAGTACGTCGGTAGGTGGTGTGTTCCCTAATATGGTGACCTGATACAATGACTGGCGAACTCCTCTCGCTAGCTCGCACCTTCTTCCGTGGTCTTTCTATGACAGTGACAGGGTCTACTCGTGATCCAAGGTGGGATCTAGCTGGTACCCGTCCCATTCTTCTAAAGATTTCTGACACAGGGCAACCTTCCTTTCTGGCTAACTTCTCCACCACACCTTGCAATCGGGTAAGCGACGCAGTCTTGACCTTCTTCTTTTTACAATTACTGTAGTATCCAGGCAAGGGTAACACAGCAGCAATCCTTCGAGCATCTTCCTCATCAGATGCAGCAGAGAGAGGGTGGAATCTACTCCCTCCTAACAGTGGTGAGATCTCAGGCAATTCCTCTTCCTCTTCAGGAATCTCTTCAAGAAAAGCGGCTTCAGCAGCTCTGGTCTTTCTGATCCTGGCGATCTTTCTGTTCTTATTCCTTCTTTGTGTCCAGGCTAAGGGTACAAACCTCGAACTGGATCCTATCTCGAAGACCGAGGGTACTACGGTAAAATCTAAACCCTCCACGGTAATAGGCACATCACTGACTTGGACTTCTTTCCCTTTCAGTTTGGCAGGAATCGGGGTAGGTGCAGCGATGACCAGACCGGTGGGGGTAGAGATGACTGTCCTAGAGGTAGCAGCTAAGCTTTTGTGAACGGTGGTGCTTCTCCCAGCTGGGGCCCTTTGCAAGGGAGGAAACTCTTGGGTCAATTTCAGATTAAACTCAATTATGGGTTCCATGATCTCCGGTACTTTATCCATTAGTACGAAAAGAGTAAAATCGGTGAACCTAATGTCCATATTGTCAAATCCCTGTCCAAAGCGAATGATCACATCATCGGGCAGCTCATCCTTGTAGACAGCTAAGTCTATCCCGTTGGTGAAGGAGAAAATTAGCTTTGGCGAAGACATCTTCTGCAGGGTAAATTCTGAACGTCATCTCCAAATTACACTTCCTTTCGTCAATAAACTTTCCAGGACAAAAAAAGAGTCCGAACACATTTTCATTTTTTTTCTTAGTTTTATTTACAAGGCATTTGCAGATTCTGTCTTATTCGTCCATTCGCGATTTCAAAAGGTTTGTTTATTAAAGGGTTGTTTATTAGAAGGTTTGCTCGTTAGGAACGAAACAGATAAAGGAGGAAGGTTATAGAGAAGATAAAAGATCTGATCCATAATTGGAAAGGAAGAGAAAATATCATAAGACTTCTCAACTCGAAGGACAGCTCTTAAGTTAACACCTATTGGGGGTCCACCCCACCTCTAGAAGGTAGAATGATTCCGGAACCTCTCTGTTTAGGGGTGTCTAAACAGTGGCTCCAAAATCCAAAAGAGTTGACTATACCTGTTCAAGACAGAAATGAACAAGATACGTTAATGGAAGGATGATAGTTTGATCCACTAGGGGCATGGACTTACTACCGATTTATGAAAGCAAAACCATCTAATCACAATGGAGAGAAGAACTACTCCCCAGCGGAGTCGCCAGAAGCTGTCGGCGTATTTTTAGGTTTTGAATTTAATTCAAATATATATATAATTTGGAAAGTAGCGGAAAATAATTTTAAGTTTGAAAATTTTAAGATATGAAATCAAACCGATCTGACATCCCAAATAGTTTATATAAACGAGCACCGCACCAAAAACTGTGTATCTATCCCGAAGAATAGACACACCGCTTGATGATGGGGCCCGATTAAATAAACTAGAAGATTTGTCACATCTGTTTGGTCTGCGAACTAATTTTATAAGCCGATAAGTTCCCCTGCTTAATATAAAGGAATTAAGCAGGTTTTATATTACCTAGGTTCTTAAAGTTCCCTATAAGGGCAAGCCCCTATAGTTAATTACATCCTAAATGTCCAAAGACACTCAAGAAAACTCTCGATAATGATCAGTGGTTTTGCTCTCAAGAATTTCAAAGTTTAAGGTTTCAAAGGATTGGAATTTAAAAATTTCAATAGGGAATAACTTAAATTTGGAACAGTTTATTTTTGGGAATCAAAGGAAGAGAAGTAGGGGATGTCACGAACCCGAAGTGAACTTCGGTGACTTCCCGGCTATCCTATTGTTTGGCTTCAATTTGGAGAGAATTATTTAATGTTTCAATCCTGTCAATTTTAGTTAATTAGGACTTATGCTTGTATGAAATGATCATACAAATAGCCTCGAAGATGTGAGGGTTTGTGTCGTACTAAATGACTACCTCGAAGTACCAAGACCGGTTAGGGCTTAATTCAAATAATATTATTATGCAAATAACTAACGAAAAGTTGAGGTTTTATGTTGCACTAAGCAAAATACCTCGAAATCCTATGGCTTGTTGTTTAATTCTAAGAAAGGTTTTGCTGAAGTAGACACAAGTTTTGCTGATGAAGATGGTCGTGCTGCCCACTATGCTCCAAGCTCGTTGTTGTTGCAGAGGTTTAGTTTTAAAAGGTGACAGTCAAGAGATGAGAGAAGTGTTCTGGTTTAGAGATGTTAAAAATTGAGATGGCTTAGTGTTTTAATTAAAACAAAACTTAAAGTTGATTAAGCAGAACCGATTAAGATCCCACAGTTTCGTCATTCCGGCACCGCTATTTTCATTGGATTCACTTAGTCCAAATGAATTTGCTAAACTCAACTGAATGAGTTCCACACTTTCATTTAGACCGTGGGAAATCTCGTTAGCAACACGTGGGTTACATCATCCGAGGGATTCCCGATCATCCAACAAGACATTTTAATTTTAGTTGTAATTGCGCTTTTATTTTTTTTTGTGATTAAATTTTGAGTTGTTTAAACATGCTGGGTTCGATCATTTTCATGCATTTGTAAGTACAAGAAAATAAGACATTTAATAAATTGCAGAATGTAAATTGCAATAAACTTAAATGCGTACCTGGTAAGCATTCCCGTCATTTCACCTGCACTTAAAACACATGTTAAGACGTTTAAATATTTGCAAGAAACACCTAGATAAAGCTAAGGGAAGGTTCTGGTTGTCTACCAAAATCATAATCCTATTGCTAGTCAATTCCTATGACGTCTAGGTTCTTGTGTTTTGTTGAGGATTATTTTCTTCACCAAAGAACAAGGAAGTCTCACTATTCTTTTAAAACATCCCATCAAGTTAGAGAAGTGCTCGGAATTAGATTCTGAACATCTTCTTAAACATTTTTAGGGATTACTTTAAGTTCATTTAGTTTCATTGTAGTGATGAATCACTCATCCAAGTTACCTTTGCTCAGTGAATTAGGACATTTGATTATCTGATGATTATCCGATGAGTGAAGTGACATTTCACTTGATGAATCATCTAAGATTTATGATAATGAAAGCCTTTAGGGGCAAATCAGTTTGTTAAGGGATTTAACCACTAAAATTGAATTGTTGTCTCAAGACAGTTTAATTTAGTTATAGAATATCAAATTGATTTTCAGGAGTTTTAAGATTGTTTCAAGTTGAAGAGGTGTTTAAACCATTTAATTCCATTAAGTTTTGATAATTCAAATTTATTTTAAATATATTATTAAATTGATTTGATCATTACATCTTAATTATAAATTATTTTGAGATTAATTTTTGACCTTTTAAATTTGCTTTAGGTTAAGTTTTGAGTGATTTCAAATTAACTTTAAGGTTTTAGGTTCATTTTAATTTAAATAAGTTAATGTTTTAAACTTTAATTTAATTAAGGATTGCTCTCTATTTTTTTAATTAATTTCAATCATCATTATCAGAATTAAGTGAGAATTGAATTAATCTAATTAGGGACTTCAAATTAAAGAATTGACATCTTCTTAAGTCATATCCCCAATTTTTAATAATCCAAAATTTTAATTATTCTTCCAAAATTTAGGTAAATTAATTAATTAAGATATCATTTTTTTTATGTTGTAGGTGATCAATGAGTTTATACCTCTTAACTCCCTAAGTTTCAATTATCTAAGAGAAAATTTAGGATCAAATATTCATCCCTCCCTTCGATTAAGCCTAAAATATTAATTAGGGTTAAAATTCCTTAATTACTTTTTTGCCCTCTTAAGCATATATACTTCACAACTCATTAAATTGAGCTCAAATGAACTTAGAATTTTTATGCACTTCACTCATATGTCAATTAAGACATCAGAGGAAAAAAAGTGATTTTTTCTATTTTTAATTTAATTTATATAATTATTTTGATGAAAAATAAGAATTTTTCAATGAAAATTCAACAACATGACCAAGGTAATGTTTATATTCTTGGGAAAATTATGGAATATTCCTACTAACCAGAGGACCACTTGGACCAATTTTGGTGATTTTTTTAATTATATTTTATTTATTATAATTATTTTAAATTTTGGAGCATTAATTAATTATAAAATAAAATTTAAGTTGAAAAATGGAGTTTTATATTTTTCTTAAATCTTTCTGACCTCCAGGAACTCAGAGAAATAAATTTTATATTTTTCTAATTTTTCTTTCAATTTTTAGAATTATTTTAGTGGGAAAGGTTGAAAATTTCATTTTTAATATTAAAAATTACATTATGCTTTTAAAATTCAATATCTTTTCCTAAGGACTTAGGAAAAATATTTGGTTGGTTCCTAAGTAATTAGGAAGTAAAATATGATATTCTTGTGAATTTTATTATTTTGTGATTTTTATTATTTTTTAATCATAAAAATATTCGAAAATAGGATAAAAATGAAAATTTTAGAAAAATTACAATTTTAATTTTCTTAGGCTTCTATGATACCAGAGAGTCCACAAAATGAATTTGGTGAATTTTTGAAATGTATTTTAGGTTTTATGAATTTTTAAAGTTTAAATGTGGCTGTGTTACTTAAAAAAAATTCATTTAGTGGTATAAAACATTTTCAATTGATTTTAAATTTTTATGTGAGGCTCCTCTGACCCTAAAGATCAGTGGAGAATTTATTTCAAGTCATTTTAATGAGTATTTTTCTTAAATTAATTTAATCTTAATTTTAGGATTTTGGCCAAATTAGGGTTCACTTGAATGAGTTAGACCAAACCATAATTTTCCTAGGGTCCTCTGGTCCAGAGATACTTTCCCAAATTTTTCTAGATTTTATTAACCAACATGCTAATTATCGGAATTAAAACATCAAAATAAGCATGAAAAATTGAAAAATAGATAACTTGCCACAAAGATAACCTCTGGCCTTGGAAAATTCAGGGAATGTTCCCAAGATCAGAGGCTACAAAAGCCCTATGGCTTCATGTCATGGTGAATTCTACGCATGAATGGAGAATTAAAATACTCAAATCAGTTTTAAATTAAATAAAAATAAAATACTTGACAAAATAATTTAATTCTTTTTCCACATTAATTTCCTCTGTTCACTGAGCAAGAGGGTAGTTTTAGTTTATTTTTAGGATTTTTTTATGCAACGATATGCATTTTTGAAGTTTCAGGGATTTAAATAATTCAAAAAAAGGGGAATTTCCTACTTAAGTGACGCGGCGCCACGGCAACCTACGACGGCTCCGAAGTTCCACGCGTCTCCTTCTGATTCGGCGCCGCCATCCACCTCAGCGCCACGCGGCTCCGCGGTCTCGTCCCGTCTCCTAATCCGGCGTGATATGAGCCATCCATTCGTTACACGCGCGATCTAACGATTGCTGGTTATCGTCCCCAACTGGTGTGAGCCGAGAACCGTCCAGCTTTTAGGCCTAATATCTCACTCGATCTCAACAAAATTGAGCGCGGTTTCTTCCTACATGCTCGTCTAGCCTAGAGGAGTCTATCCATACCGCTAATACGCATTGAAAACATGTAGAAGAAAATGGAGAACCCATGATAGCTCGGGAAGAAGAAGAGTTTCCATACCTTGGTTCAAGTGGTGAAGCCTCGATTGGATGTGCTCGGCACGTTCATTGGAGTTGGAGAAGCCTACAGATGAAGCCTCGAGCGTTGGTGAATCATCTAGGTATGATTTCGTCCAAACCCGACTTAGTGTTTTCATGTATGGAGCAAATGGTTGGCCTGGTGAGGTGGCTTTCACTGGGGAACTTCTTCTCTACCTCTGGTGAAGGTGTGGGAAGAGTTAATTTGATTTCTATGGAGATTTGGTGAGTGTCCTGTTTCTAGCCTGATTTTGAACTGAGAAATTAAGCTTAGCCAGTGGGGTTCAGGGCAGGAGAACAGTGGGGTTCTTCTCTAGTAGGCTAGGAGAAGCTTTGGGAGAAAATTGGGGAGGTTTTGTTAGAAAATTTTTCAACAACGCTCTCATGGCCAAGGAGAGGTGTTTAAATGGCCAGGGTCGTAGGGCTGAGCTTAGGTTCAATTGAGGGGTGGATTCAATTGCTTAGGTGGAGGGCAGAGAGGCTCCAAGGTTTAATTTGCCTGAGGTGGCCAATTAGTGGAGTTTGGGTGAGTTTAGGTAGGTGGTGGCTCTCGATTTTGACCCCCTCCAGTGACTAGGATGGCCGGAAAGGACAGGGGAGCTGGCCCCAGGTCAGGTGAGTCAAGTGGGAAGGTTTAATGGTGATTAATCAGTTATGGGATGATTTGGGGTGAGGCAAAAGGAGATTTATCCACTTAAGGGAAGAGATCCCTTAAAATGGGGGACCCTTGGTCCATGGCTCACTTATCTTGGGCTAGGTGGATCTTGGGTGGTTCCTAGGGTTCAAATGGTGGCTGTGGAAGAGTTAATTCAGCCACATTTGGTTCAATTTGATTTGGTTAGGCCACAGGTTCAATTTGGCTCATTTGGGTTTAGGTTTGGCTAACTTGAGTTTGGGTTTGATTTAAGTCCAAGTTTCTTGAGTAACATTGTAGAAATGATTGCCATGAAGAAATTTCATGAAGACATGGAAAGGTTCTGAGTTCAATTGAAAGGTCAATTAGGTGGATTTTGGGATTTTAGCTAATTTGAGCAAGGTTGGATCAAGTTGGGCCCAAGTTGGGTTAAGGTGGGGTTTAAACCAAATTGAAAGTTCCAAATGGTCTAGGGGAATGTATTGAAAGGTTCCCAACAACAATTGGGAAGAAATTTTAGGATTAGGCCAATCAATTTGGTAGGTTTAGGGCATGAATTCACTTTAGGTTAAAATGGGGTATTTTTTGGTTTCAAATGGATTTAGGTTAGGTATAGGCTCAAATTAGGGAAATTGAAGGTTGCATGGGTTTCATGGGAATTTCATTGAAGGTTTAGGATTGAAATTGGGGAAAATTGAGTTGGATTGGGTTGGTTTAGGGCAAGTTTGGGTTATAGGCTAAAATTGGGGCTTTGGGTTTCAAGTTACAATTCAATTTAAATATGAATCAAATTGGGCTTGTATTTGGTTTGAATTGGTATTGTGGATTTGAATTAAAGTTTTGAATTTAAATTGGGCAAGATTTAGGTCAATTGGATTGATTTGGTTTGACATTAGGTCCATTTAGGTTAAAAATGGGTCAAATTTGGGGATTTTGATAAAATTGGGTCAAATTGGCAAAATTGGGCTATGGTGTAGTTGAACAAAATTAAATTAGGAATATTTTGGATTTTCTAGAATTTTTTGGGAATTTTTGGATTTTTTGGAATTTTGGCCTAAGAGGGGTATTTAGGGTATTTAGAGGTTATTCAGAGTGTATTGGGATATTTTGGTGGATTTAAGAGATGGGAATTGTTTCAAAATGATTCTTAGGAATTTTTGGAATTTTGGGTAAATCTTGGGGATTTGGTGGTTGTGGGGGCAATTTAGGTAATTTTGGGTAAGTTTAAGGACCCAATGTCAAAGCCAGGGGTTTGGTAAAAATGACGTTTGGTTAAGGTTGAGGGGAATGGGGAAGCTTAGAGTGAGCCATGAACCAGGAAGTATCCAGCCAGACCTCAACAAGACCAGGCCACCCAGGGCAGTTCTAAGGCTTAGACATCCTATAAGAGTTCATCTTTTTCTTCCTGCACATTTGTCCCAACCTTCCAAGTGATTTGGAGGTTGACGACCATCTATGTAATATTCCAAAGAGAACCAAGATTTAGTTTGAGTTTCTAAAAGGTGGGTTCCTTCTCTAGTCTTCTAGGATAGTCAAGGAGAAGTCTATGACTAGATCCTAAGCACTAAGAGGAAAGCAAAGACCTCACCAAAAATGAGGTCAACATTGCTTAAAGAACCTCTTCAAAATTTTTCCAAATTCAATGTATCCTCTAGAAGGTCACTGTCGCGCCTAGGCACTAGGATCTGGCGCCTAGCCGCCAGACTCCATGACCAGATCTTCGCACCTCTTCACTTTGGATCACACCTCTTTGCGATTAAAATTGTTTCCTTGTATCCAAATGCATTGTATCACATGTCCTATATATTAGGAGTAACTTCCAACCTTCTAAAAGCTCCAATAATCACTTAACTCCATCAAAATAACTCCCAAAAATCATTAAAAAATCTTAACAACATCTATATCGAGCTGGTGCCTAGGCGTCGGATTCTGGCGCCTAGGCGTCAGGCCAATAATTCCAATATTTTGCTCCATAAGCTCTATTTTTGCTCCTTTTTGCTCATTTTTCCTTCTTTTTCTTTCTTGGACACTTTTTTAACCATCTACATCCAAAAACATGAAAATACCTTTCATTAAAGCATAGTATCCTTAAGAATTGAATCATAAATAAGGCATAAAAATTGGTATTTTTTAGGTTAATCACCAACTTTCCTTGAAAGGATCATAGTTGTTTCAAAGTTTTGGGAGGTGGCATTTCTAAGATAGCTTTAATCTTCTCCAGATCGATTTCAATTCCGCAATGTCAGATAAAAAATCCTAAGAATTTCTCAGAGGTGACGCTTGATACACCTAAAATATATAGTATTTTTATGCACATTTTTATACATATTTGTAATGATATTGCACTTTAATGGAAGGTATTTTTGTATTTCTTACAGGTATGATGAAAATGGATGGTCATGATGAAAGGAGCAAAATTGGATCAAATTTGGAGCAAGAAAATGAAAAATCAAAATTTTGGCACTGGCAGCTAAGCGCCGCTGGGCCGGTGCTTAGCCGCCAAAGTTAAAAATCGAAATTCAAATGAATTTGGAGCCAATTCTAATGGGGATGGGATGCAACTCTTGGTGGTAACTTCCATAACTTCCTTTAGGCGGCAAGTTTGAATGAAAGGGTGCATTCCTTGGTAGATACATTGAATCTGGACACATTTTGAAGAGACACCAAGGCACCTTTTGGTTTACTATTTAAAGAGAGTCTTAGGAATGACTAAGTGCTCTCCCACTGCATTTTGAAGGGTCTTTTTACTACAATTTTTTTACATTATTTTACTTTTATTTTGCGAGAGTTTTTATTAAGAGTAGGAGTAGAGAGTAGAAAGGAGAAAAGGGTAGGAGTAAAGTCTTATTCTTCCCACTTCTTTTCTTTCTTTTAGTTTAGTTTTTATTGAAGTCTGAAGTCAGTATTCTGAGTCATCGGAGTTGGGAGACTTGCTTTCAGGAGTAGTTTAGCGAAGAGTCAAAGTTTCAGAAGAACTTGCTGAGTCTTGTGGAGAGGATTTTCAGATAAGTGTTTACTTTTGTTCTTAAATTTATTTTTTTTAATTAATACATGTTTTCGTTTGTTGTTTTCCATATGGTTTTTAATTTCGAATCAATGTGTTTTTGTATTTTCTCAATGCATTCTGAGTAGTTTACTTTATCTTTTTCTTTCTTAAATGGAGAAGTAATTAATTTATAGAGAATTGTTGTGGAAAGTATAAGTGTTTAAAAGTTGGAAGAAGTTGTGAAGATTGATTCTGAAAACTTTATTTACTTATTAATTTGGCCTGTTAAGTTGTAGAATTTCTTGAGATTATGTAAGATCCAATGCAGTATTGCCTCATAAAAGTTAGTAAGAATCACATGCAATTATATGGGTGAGAATTGTAGTCCATATAATTGAATGTAATATTAGAAGATATTTTTATGGAAGGGAGTAAAATTAGAGGATTTTAGAGTGACGGGCTAAAACCCCCTAATTTGGTTTGAAGTTTTGAGTTTTGTTATGAGAAGTTAGCCCCCAGTTGGTGGGAATCGAGGGAACTCTATAGTGAGAGACTGGTTTCTTCCCTGCCTAACCATGTTCAAAATGATAAAAAATTCAAATTAACATATGTTCTTTATAGAACCAAGTAAGGGTAAAGAACACATTTACTTCTATCTGTCACAACAAATTTAAATACTTCCACAACAATACTTTAATAATTATTACTACTTAATAAAAGGAAAGAAAAAGATATTCTAGTTAACAGTATTATACATACAGTCTTATTAGTTATAATTTTAATTTCTTGCTTAACTTTTTATTAAGGAAATTTCAAAAGACAAATCAACTTTCAAAACTTTTCAAAATCAAGACATACTTTCAAAAGCCATAAAAAAAAAAGATAATTTTATGATTCCTTTAAAGATTTTCATATTTTCCCTCTGGGTTCGATATCTCGGGGCTTAATCAGAAAGTTCTATATTACTTGATAAACGGTACGTATACTTGCGTGGTATCCCATATTATAAAATCATAATTTTCATATCTAAATCATCAGCACATATATATTTGGTGTGGAGTCAAGTTTTTGGCGCACATATATTTCTAGCGGCTCAAGTTTTTGGTGTCGTTGTCAATTTTCATATCATATTTGTAAGTATAAATATCAGGGGATCAAGTTTTTGGTGTCGTTGCAGGGGACAATTAATTAAATTGCATTTTAAAGAGAATTAAGAAATTTTAAATTTTTACTTTTCTTTATTTTTGTTAGTGTGTTGTGTTTTGTTTTGTTTTATTGTTGTATGCATAGTTCAGGTTTTGAGGGACTTGTGCCTAACGATTCTGAATTAGAAAGAACTATCAGAAAAATCAAAAAAATTAAAAATACAGAAAAAGATAAAAATATTCAAGAAATGGAAAATCATCAAAATCAAAATTTAGGCATCCATCAAGAATTAAGACCTTTAAAAGATTATGTTAATTCTATAGTGGATGAACTTCGTTGTAGTATTCAAAATCCTGCTGTAGCTGCTAATTCTTTTGAACTAAACCTGTTATTATCCAAATGGTGTCTAATAATCAGTTTGGGGGAGCAACAACTGAAGATCCTAATTTGCATCTTGCTAATTTTCTAGAGTTGTGTGCTACTTTTAAATATGATGGTGTTTCGGATGATGCTTATTAGACTTAGACTTTTTCCTTTCTCACTAAGGGATAAAGCTAAAATATGGTTACATTCATTAGCACCTGGATCAATTCGAACTTGGGGTGAACTGTCACAAAAATTCCTTGCTAAATATTTTCCACCATCTAAGACTGCTAAGTTCAGAAATGATATAACATCTATTTGTCAGTTTGAAGGGGAATCAATATATGAAGCACGGGAAACATTTAAAGATCTCCTCAGGAAATGTCCACATCATGGAAACCAGATTGGTTAATAATTCAAACTTTTTACAATGGATTAGTTGGATCTCTTAGATCAATCATTGATGCTGCTGCTGGTGGATCATTAATGTCCAAACCATTTTCTGATGCTTATGCTTTAATTGAAGAAATGGCTACTAATAATTTTCAATGGCCTTCTAAAAGGTTAAATCCTAAAAAGGTAGCCAGGGTTTATGAAAATGATGCTTTTATAATGTTAGCAAATCAAGTTGCTGCTGTAGCAAGGAAAATAGATTAATTTGGGATGACTTTTTCTCAGCCAAATCTCATGATTGAAGAAAATTCATTAGGCCAAATGGTTGATCCTTATTCTTCATCAGAAACTGGGAATGCTATAATCAAACCTAACAACCCGTATTCCAATTATTATAAAACAGGTTGAAAGAATCATCTAAATTTTAACTGGAATAACAATAATCAGGGTGATGTTAATCAACAATGGGGGAACCACCAAGTAAACCCATTGGGGAATTAGAACAACCAAGGTAATAATAATAATAATATATTAACTTATCCTTCAAATTATAATAATACTTTACAAAATAAAGAGAAGAAGTTATCTATGGAAGAAGTAGTATCACATATGGGAAATCAATTACAAATTCAAGGAGCAACCATCAGAAATATTGAAAATCAATTGGGACAAATTGCAAATGTCTTAAGTAATAGATCCCAAGGAATACTTCTAAGTAATACTAAAGTGAATCCAAGAGAAAAGAATAAAGAACAAGTAAAAGCAATTCAACTGAGAAGTGGAAAAGAATTGGAAGGTAGAGTTCAAAAAGAAACTGAAGTAGAGAAAGAAGAGATTGAAAAACCTAAAGAGGACGCTCCAAAAGGTTTTGAAAGACGTATTTATCCACCTAAGCTTGATTTAGAAAAACCACCACCTTCATTTCCTCAGAGAATTCATCAACAAAAGTTGGATAAGTAATTTTCAAAATTCTTGGAGATATTAAAGAAGCTTACCATTAATATTCCATTTCCTGAAGCCCTAGAACAAATGCCAAGCTATGCGAAATTTATGAAGGATATTCTTAATAAAAAGAGGAAGTTTGAAGAAAATGAGACTCGTTGCACTTAGTGAGGAGTGTAGTGCGATAATTCAGAAAAAGCTTCCTGAAAAACTTAAAGATCCTGGTAGTTTCACAATTTCATGTGCAATCGGAGAAAGATTATGTAGAAAAGCTTTATGTGATTTGGGTGCAAGCATTAACCTTATGCCTCTATGAATATTCAAAAGTTTGGGACTAGGATAAATAACCCCAACTACTGTAACTCTGCAATTAGCAGATCGTTCGATCACATATCCTAAAGGAGTTATAGAAGATGTTTTGGTAAAAGTGGATCAATTTATTTTTCCTGTGGATTTCATTGTATTAGATATGGAAGAAGATAAAAAGATACCCATAATTTTGGGGAGACCTTTTCTAGCTACAGGCAGAGCCATGATAGATGTGCAAAAGGGGAATTAACGATGAGGGTTAATGATCGATCGTTACATTTAACATTTCAAAATCGATGAAATATCCTGCTAGAGGTAAAGAAGATGAGTGTTATAGGATGGATGTTATTGAATATTTAAGTGAATGTCATTTCAAATCAACTTATGAAGAGAAAGCTGAAAGAGAAGAATTGGAATATAAGCGAAGAGGAGTTATTTGATTACGAAGATTTTCAGAGAAAGATTTAAAGTATGTTCATGAAAGTTTTGAATTGTTGGATATGGTCGAAAAAGATGAATCTTATGGTCCATCAATTGAAAAACCTCTCGAACTTGAGCTAAAAATGCTTCCTGATCATTTGAAGTATGTTTTTCTAGGTGAATCCTCAACATTGCCAGTTATAATTTCCTCTCAATTAACTGAAAAAGAAGAAGAGAATTTGCTTGAAATTTTGAAGAAGCATAAGAAAGCCTTTAGATGGATAATTGCTGATATTAAAGGAATTAGTCCTTCAATTTGTATGCACAGAATTCTTATAGAAGATAATTTTAAACCACGGGCTGATCCCCAAAGGAGATTAAATCCTATCATGAAAGACGTTGTTAAGAAAGAAATTTTAAAATGGTTGGATGCTGGAATTATCTACGCTATTTCAGATAGTGTATGGGTTAGTCCTATTCACTGTGTTCCTAAGAAAGGAGGAGTAACTGTGACTGTTAATGAAAAGAATGAAATGATACCAACAAGAAAAGTTATAGGGTGGTGAATATGCATTGATTATAGAAAATTAAACCTTGCCACAAGGAAAGATCATTTTCCACTCCCTTTTCTAGATCAAATGTTGGATTGCAGGGCATAAATACTTTTGTTTTCTGAACGGATATACTGGTTACCACCAAATTCAAATTGCTCCTAAGGATCAAGAGAAAACTACGTTAATGTTTGCTTTTACAAGAATGCCCTTTGGTTTATGTAATGCCCCTGCTACATTTCAGAGATGTATGAAGGCTATTTTTTGTGATTTAATTGAAAAATGAATTGAAGTTTTTATGGATGGCTTTTCAGTGTTTAGAATTTTGTTTGAATCATGTTTAGAACATCTATCTAAAGTTCTAAAACGCTGTGAAGAAACTAATTTGGTCCTTAATTGGGAAAAATGCCAATTTATGATAGCAGGAGGATTTTTTTTGGGACATCAGATTTCAGAAAAAGATTTGGAGGTAGATCCTGTAAAAATTTAAGTTATATCTAATTTACCTTGCCCATCCAATGTAAGGGGAATTAGAAGTTTTTTAAGGACATGCTGGATTCTATAGGTGTTACATCAAAGACTTTTCAAAGATTACAAAACCTTTATGTCGTTTACTAGAAAATGATGCAATTTTTAATTTTGATGATGACTGTCGTAAAGCCTTTGAAACATTAAAAGAAAAATTAATCACTGCACCTGTAATAATTTCACCAAATTGGGAAAAACCTTTTGAATTAATGTGTGATGCTAGTGATTATGCTATTGGTGTTGTTTTAGGTCAGAAATATGATAAAATTTTCAAAGTAATTTATTATGCTAGTAAAACTTTTAATGAAGCTCAAATTAATTATACCACTACTGAGAAAGAGTTATTAGCTATAGTATTTGCCTTTGATAAATTTTTATCATATTTAATTGGAACTAAATGTGTGGTGCATACTGATCATTCTGCAATTAAATACTTAATGAAGAAAAATGATGCAAAACCGAGACTGATAAGATGGATTCTTCTTTGCAAGAATTTGATTTTGAGATAGTAGATAGGAAGGGTTCTGATAATCAAATTGTTGATCATTTGTCCAGGCTTGAAATTGAAAAATCTCGTTGTGATATTGAAGAAATTAATGAACATTTTCCTGATGAAAAACTGTTTACTGTTAAAGAATTGCGTGTTTCGTGGTATGCAGACATAGTAAAATTTATTTTTAGTAATATTATACCCTATAGTTTGACATATCAGGAAAAGAAGAAATTTCTGTCTGATGCTAAGACTTATTTTTGGGATGACCCATTTTTATTTAAACAATGAAAGGATCTTATAATTCGAAGATGTGTACCTTTGGAAGAGACTTATGAAATTATTCAAAAATGTCATGATTCGATTATGGGGGACATTTTGGAAGTGATAAAGCTGCATATAGAATATTACAATCGGGATTTTATTGGCCTACAATTTTTAAGGATGTGAATGTTTATATTAAAAATTGTGATAGATGCCAGCGTGTAGGCAATATTTCTAGAAGAAATGAGATGCCCCTCAATTATATGTTGGAAGTTAAAATATTTGATGTTTAGGGACTAGATTTTATGAGACCATTTACACCATATTGGAGAAATGTTTATATTTTGATAGCAGTAGACTATGTTTCCAAATCCTCGATGTGATGCTCAAAGTGTTGCAAAGTTTTTAGAAAAGAATATATTTTGCAGATTTGGAATGCCAAGAGTAATCATAACTGATGGGGGAAGTCATTTTAGAAATGCGATTATTGGGAAGTTAGCAAAGAAATATCATATTAATCATTGTATTGCTACTGCTTATTATTCGTAGACAAGTGGTTTGGTCGAATTAT
Organism: Papilionanthe hookeriana x Papilionanthe teres; assembly: GCA_022702705.1. Classification (NCBI taxonomy): domain Eukaryota; kingdom Viridiplantae; phylum Streptophyta; class Magnoliopsida; order Asparagales; family Orchidaceae; genus Papilionanthe; species Papilionanthe hookeriana x Papilionanthe teres. The sequence continues at coordinate 138,806,207 of CM040423.1, read as the reverse complement.
CCAATCGTGAAATTAAAAGAATATTGGAAAAAATTGTTAATCCAAATAGAAAGGATTGGTCAATCAAATTGGATTATGCTTTGTGGGCCTATAGGACTGCTTACAGAACACCTATAGGAATGTCCCCATATAGGCTGATTTTTGGAAAAGCTTGTCATTTACCTTTTGAACTTGAGCATAAAGCATATTGGGTTATTAAAGAGTTCAATTATAATTTGAAAGATGTTGTTGAAAAGAGATTTTTGCAATTGAATGAGCTTGAAGAAATAAGGAATGAATCTTATGAAAATGCTAAGATTTATAAGGAAAAGATGAAGATATGGCATGATCGGAAGATTCTTACTAAAAATCTTGTACTAGGACAAAATTTTTACAATGCTAGATTGAGAATATTTTCTGGAAAACTTAAGTCCAGGTGGATGGGTCCATTTATTGTGATAAAAGTTTATTCTTATGGAGTTGTAGATATTCAAGATCCTAAGACTGGAAAAATATTTAAAGTTAACGGACATAGACTTAAACCATATTTTTCAATCAATAAATCTAAATCTGATAATAATTTGATGTTGGGTCACTCAGAATGAGTTCTGGGTATGTCAGGCTGAAGACGTTAAAACAAGCGCTTTGTGGGAGGCAGCCCATAATTATCGGTGTGCTTTGCTTTATGTTTTTTTTGTGTGCTTTGTTTGGTTTGTTTTTATGTTTTTAGTGGTAGTAATTTGGAGTTTTGAAACTATAGTAGAGTTTATTTAACCTTAATTGATGACTTAGATAAGTCAGAATGAAAATTTAGACACTTATCAGACCTGTGCTAAATTGTGCACTGGCGGCTAAGCGCCGACTGGTTGGCGCTTAGGCGCCGCAGTTATAAAAAATGTAAAAAATGAGGTTCTAGAAGCCTAGATCGTGGGGGAGTGGTTTTGGAAGTTATTTTGAAGTTTTAAAACGTCTTGAGGGCATAATTAGCTCTTCCCAAGTCTATAAAAAGGACCTGATTTAAGAGAAACACTTGCCCCAAGTCCTATTTTCATTTCTGAGTCTTAAGAAGAGAGTTTTGAGTGCATCATGTCTTCCTGGGAGAAGGAGATGAAGAAGAAGCAAGATTCTGACAAAAGTAAGTTCATTAGTGATAGTACTAAAGAATTATTCAATGGATATCTCGCTGTTATTATTCAAGGTATTGCAGAAATGAATGGAAATATTGAAGCCAGAGTGACTTCAATGGAAGCAAAGATCAATGAAACTTTTTTTGCAGTTGGAGCACATGGGATGGCAACTCAAGATGCAATTCAGTCATTCAAGTTATGTGGAAGAAGCGGATAAGGCGATATTTGTAAAGAACAAATGGATTGAAGAAGAAGATGTAAGAATGAACAATTATCGCCCGTTCTATCAAATTTATATTCCAGAAAGGTCAAATGAGAATAATAGTGGTCCTGGATATAATCCGCCTAATGGAGAATGGAATTAAGAGTGCTTTGTTCATATTTGTTTAGTGTTCTTATGTGTTATGTTTAGTGTTTATGTGTGTTATGTTTGGTGTGTTTAGTGTTTATATTTAAGTATTAACTAAGCCTGATGATGTGATGGTTACATCCTAGAGATGTATACTTATCAGTTTGAGATTAATGTCTCTTATATTTAGAGAATTTCATCCTTTATTTGTGGATAGAAATTCTAGAGTTGTATTAAGTGTTATGTTTGTTTTAATATAAGTTTGTGTTTTTGTGAAATTTGTGTGGAATCAATGGATATTAAATTTTGATTTGGCATATTGGAAAATTTATGTGGGGACAAATAATTATTCTGGAGTAATTAAGGGTGATTAACCAAGTGATTTAGTGCATATACCTTAATTGTGAAAATCTAGGTCTTGGCGGCTAAGCACCAAAGTGTCGGCGCTTAAGCGCCAGATTTCGCGGCTAAGCGCCGAAAGTTCGCACTTAGGCGCCAGTTCGCGAAAATTGGTTCCTAACAGTTAAAAACCCAAAAATTGCCATTTTTAAATCGCCCCATTGTCTTCAACCTTCGGTTTATCGCGAAAGAGGAGCCTAGGGCATAATATTGTGGATCATTTAAGAGCCAATCTCAACAAAAATTGTTAGATTTAGATTCCTTGAGGTAAGAGCACTACTCCTAAGTAAATTTTTTTTTTTTCACCATGTATTTTAAGTACATTTTGGAAAATCTTAAAATCACTATTCATGGTGATAATTTGAGGAAAAACTTGAGAAATTACTTGGATTTAGTAAAAATATCTTTTGGAAGATAATTTAGCAAATTTAGTTTGATTTTGGAATTTATGGTGAATTTTTCGTGAATTTTTAGAGATGGCTCCAAAATTAAAGCATGCACGAGAAAAGGCCAGATTTGATTCTGACAAATTTGTTAGTATGAGGGCTGAGGAACGATACGTCGATGCATTGCAGTCACGTAAGTTGATTCCTGAGCGTTTGTTTAGTAAACCAGGAGAGGTGATTGAAGATATGATTGCTAGAAGGAACTGGGAGAATTACTGTTGCTTCTCCGTTGTTGCTGTTATTTCTGTGGTTAGAGAATTTTATGCAAATTTGTCTGCTGCAGAAGAGAATCAAATGATGGTTAGGAGGCATGAGGTCAACTTTTCTTCTGGGGTAATCAACACTTTTTATGGACTACCTCCTGACATGTTATGTTTTTATTCTAACTATCATCCTACGGAAGGGGAACTAGATGAGATCATGGAATTTCTGACTGATGGAAGAGGATTATGGAAAATTACTAATGATAGAATAGTTAGCTTTCCTGCTTCCAAATTGAATGCCATTTCTAAGGCATGGCATTATTTTTTCTCATCTAAGTTGTTACCTTCGAGTCATACTAGTGAAGTAACGAGAGAAAGAGTTGTGTTGAACCATTGCATTCAGCAAGGGAAGCCTATTGACATTGAAGGTAAAATTTATGATTATGTTTTGAACTGTCCTAGAGCAACCATGACTGTAGGTATGGGATTTCATTCCTTGATTCATTCATTATGTGAACGATCTGGAGTGAATTTTGAAACCTGGGAAGAGGTACTTCAGCCATTAAGACCAATTACCAGTGTAAACGTTGGTGCTTACACTGTACATTCAGAGTTTGGTTAGAGAGGAGGATTTGGTAGGGCTTCTACTGCTTCTGCTTCTGCTGCATCTACTTCACGTGCTTCATCTTCTACTGATTCACAGATTGGTTTATTAAGAAAAATTTTGAAAAAAGTGAGTCTTACTCGAGAGCATCTGAAAGATATTGATGGTAAGATGGATAATGTGGAAAGATATATTGTGAAACATGATGAGTATGAGGAGAATTATCAGCAATATTTGGATAGACTGATTAGAGGTGATCAGAGTGCTGAGATGCCCCCTCATCCATTCTACATACCTTATGTGCCATCTAGGGATTGGAACGAGCAGGATGATGATGATGATGAGGATGATGAGTAGATTTATGTTATTTGTTTTCGTTTTAGTGTTGTTGTTGATGTAATGATGTGTGTTTTGTTTAGTATTTAGTTTGATCATTGTGTTGTGATATGAACCTTGATAGTATGCAGACTGTAGTTTGTATTATTATTCTCTTATGCATATTTAGATGTATTGTTGTTGTTGTATTGATGTTTTATATGTTGCTTTGTGGTAGTGTGTGTAATAGTAAATGTTTTAATATGTATGTTATGTCAAAGTTTTTAGTAGTGTGTACTTTAATTCAAAAAATTGTTAGGAGATTATAAACCACTATTGGGAACTTCTACTTAGGAAACTACATGTTTAAGATTTTTCAAATTCCACTATCATCTGTTATCTGTATCAGTGTGTTATTTTAGTTGGTGTGTATTTGCTTTGAAAACCTCCACTACTGTAGAATTCTTTTTGAAATTTTTACTTTTCTATGAATAAAAAAAAATTGTTTTGAAAAACTAAATTTTATTTCATTTTACTCCTGTTATTTAAATTGTTATACTTGCATATTAGAATATTAAAAATTCTTGCAAGCATGATATGTCGGTTTTTATTTCTCATCCATATATCATTTCTTATGCTTAAATGTTTTATCTTAACTAAAAATTAAAGTTTTGGGGGGGATTTTTAAAAAAAAAATTTTCAAAAACCTAAAATTTTATTTGATTCTCAAGAATACTTAAAATAAATCTTATTTTTGATTGAGAACAATTATGTACATGAAGTTATATTAGGGGAACAAAAATTTTGAATATAGAAATGAATAAAATAATTTAGTTAAAATTTATAGTAATCATGAAAAACTTAAAGTTAAAATTTTCTTAATGAAGAGGTGTTAAATAAAGTTACACTATCGTTAGTAAGAAGTTTTGTATTTTTGGATAAATATAAGATTTGACTTTTATTCTTCAAAGCTTAAATTTCTTTTATTGAAGAATAATTTTCAAATACTATTTTTATGATTTTTAAGTGAAAGATATATATCTAACCTTTATTTTAAATGGAATGGTGGAATTCAAAATCATTAAAGGCCTATCCAGATATAGTAATCCTTGCCTTATAAAAAAAAAAGAAAAAGTGAAAAATATTATATGAAAAGGGAGCAGAAGCTTGATGATTTAAGGGCCTAATCAAATATTGGTTTCATACCTAAAGTTTAAGATATAATTTCAGAGAAAATCTAAAGCTTAAAGTTATAATATAGTAAGTAAAATTATTTTCAAATATAGATTTTTAAGTGAGAAAAATAAGTGTTTGAGTCCTATATTTTGAAGAATCTACAAATATTTCTGAATTAGATAGAAACTTATATTTGTCATTTTCCTTTACTTAAGAATTTTCTAAACTTTAAGTTGGTTTTAATTACTGAAATTTTTTCTAAATTGGACTATTCCATTTCAAGAACAAAATTTTGTTATCTTCCTAAGAAACTCATTACATAATTTTCATGCTAAAATGTTCTATAAGATTAACTGTCACTTGAGGACAAGTAAGATTTTAAGTTTGGGGGATTTTGATACACCTAAAATATATAGTATTTTTATGCACATTTTTATACCTATTTGTAATGATATTGCACTTTAATGGAAGATATTTTTTTTTCTTGCAGGTATGATGAAAATGGATGGTCATCATGAAAGGAGCAAAATTTTGGCACTTGCGGCTAAGCACCGCTGGGCCGGCGCTTAGCCGCCACAGTTAAAAATCGAAATTCACATGAATTTGGCGCCAATTTCAAAGGGGATGGGATGCAACAATTGGTGGTAACTTCCATAACTTTCTTTGGGCGGAAAGTTTGAATGAAGGGGTGCATTCATTGGTAGATACATTGAATTTGGACACATTTTGAAGAGACACCAAGGTACCTTTTGGTTTACTATTTAAAGAGTGTCTTATGAATGACTAAGTGCTCTTCCACTGCATTTTGAAGGGTCTTTTCACTGCAAGTATTTACATTATTTTACTTTTATTTCGCGAGAGTTTTTATTAAGAGTGGGAGTAGAGAGTAGAAAGGAGAAAAGGGTCGGAGTGAAGTCTTATTCTTCCCACTACTTTTCTTTCTTTTAGTTTAGTTTTTATTGAAGTCTGAAGTCTATATTTTGAGTCATCAGAGTTGGGAGACTTGCTCTGAGGAGTAGTTTAGCGAAGAGTCAAAGTTTCAGAGGAACTTCCTGAGTGTTGTGGAGAGGATTTTCAGATAAGTGTTTACTTTTGTTCTTACATTTAGTTTTTTTTAATTAATACCTATTTTTGTTTTTTGTTTTTCATATGGTTTTTAATTTCGAATCAATTTATTTTTGTATTTTCTCAATGCATTCTGAGTAGTTTACTTTATCTTTTTCTTTCTTAAATGGAGAAGTAATTAATTTATAGAGAATTGTTGTGGACAGTATAAGTGTTTAAAAGTTGGAAGAAGTTGTGAAGATTGATTCGAAAACTTTGTTTACTTCTTAATTTGGCCTGCTAAGTTGTAGAATTTCTTGAGATTATGTAAGATCCAATGTGGTATTGTCTCATAAAAGTTAGTGAGAATCACATGCAATTATATGGGTGAGAATTGTAGTCCATATAATTGAATGTAATATTAGAAGATATTTTTATGAAAGGGAGTAAAATTAGAGGATTTTAGAGTGACAGGCTAAAACTCCTAATTTGGTTTGAAGTTTTGAGTTTTGTTATGAGAAGTTAGCCCCCAGTTGGTGGGAATCGAGAAAACTATAGAGTGAGAGACTAGTATCTTTCCTGCCTAACCATGTTCAAAATGATAAAAATTTCAAATTAACCTATGTTCTTTATAGAACCAACTAAGGGTAAAGAACACATTTACTTCTATCTATCACAAAAAATTTAAATACTTCCACAACAATACTTTAATAATTATTACTACTTCATAAAAGGAAAGAAAAAGATATTCTAGTTAATAGTATTTTACATACAGTGTTATTAGTTATTATAATTTTAATTTCTTGCTTAACATTTTATTAAGGAAATTTCAAAAGAGAAATCAACTTGCAAAACTTTTCAAAATCTAGACATAGTTTCAAAAGCCATAAAAAAAAAATAAAAAGGTAATTTTCTGATTCCTTTAAAGATTTTCTTATTTTCCCTTCGATATCTTAGGGCTTAATTAGAAATTCCTATATTACTTGAAACGATATGTATACTTGCGTAGTATCCCATATTATAAAATCATAATTTTCATATCTAAATCATCAGCACATATATATTTGGTGTGGAGTCAAGTTTTTGGCGCACGTATATTTCTAGCGGCTCAAGTTTTTGGTGTCGTTGCCAATTTTCATATCATATTTGTAAGTATAAATATCAGGGGATCAACGCTGAAGGCGCATTTCAGGGGATTCATCTTAAGGTTAAATTGTCTTAATCACTCGAAAATAATTCTCAAGTCATACAGGTGATCTTCTTTCAATTTACTTTTGATGACCACATCATCCACGTAGCACTCGACTTGGTTGTGGATGAGATCATCAAAGATCCTCATCATTGCTCTTTGGTAGGTTGCTCCTGCGTTCTTCAATCCGAAAGGCATTACTATGTAGCAGTACAATCCAATTGGTGTTCTGAAGCCTGTGAGCTTTTCATCTTTTGGTCCCATCTTTATCTGATTGCATCCTGACGATCCATCCATGAAAGAGAAGATCTCGTGCGTCAAAGCGATGTTGATCATCAACTCTAGAATTGGTAGCGGACCAGTACCACATTGGCTAGCCAAGTCAGATATTGCTCTTCTCGGACAAATTTAGCGTCGATTAGCTTCTTGACTTCAGCTATCACTTGTTGTTCAATTTCTAGATGCATTCTTCTTGGAGCTTATCTGACTGGAACCGCAGTGTGATCCACTCCTAGCTTATGAACTACAACCTCTGGAGCTAATCCCGACATTTCATAATAACTCCAAGAAAAAGAGTCCTTGAATTTCATTAGTAGCTTAATCATATTCTCAGAATCTTCTTTATTGAGTAAGAGCTAACAAAGGTTAGCCTAGGCTCTTCGCTAGTACCTAGGTTAACTTCCATTAACTCGTCTATTGTAGATTTAATCTCTTCTTCAAATTCTGGTGGAGCGTCTCCGATTGGTAGATCCTTGAGATCATCTGAAGCTTCCAGGTAGTCTTTATTAGGTTCGCAAGTGACAACCAAGCAGAATTTTGTATCATCACCTGGTCCAACTATGCTGAATCCGAGACCATGCTTTGAATTGGGAGGCCGAGTGCCATTATTCCATAAATTTTCAAAGCGTTGAGATTGATCTTTCGTCCATTGCTTAGGTTAGATACCACGCTGAAATAAATTTTGAACACAGGGAGAGTACCACTCGAAAGGCAATTCCATTAATTCGGATGAAGCAATGTCTTTAAATTTTACATCATTTTCATTATTCAAAGAAGAAGCACCATGGTAGAACTTGATTGGCTTAGCACCGCCACCATGCACTTCCTTAACCACCATACGTTTGACCTTGCTAGGATAGATCGGGGTTAGGGTCATAGTATGTACATAGTGGTTAATCTTCTCGTACATCGATTTGTATTCTTCACTCTTTTCATCTTCGAGAGAGATCTTGAACTGGGGTTTCTTTTGATTCATCTTCATTGCTTCTTCCTTGATTTCTTCTTCTTTGGAACTGTTCTCCCAATCGACATTGATTACCGACTTCTTCTGTTCAACTGTTCCACCGCTTCTTCCTCGACCTCGTCCCCGGCCTCGACCTCAGGTGCGAGTTCTGGAGAAACCTTCACCATCTCGCCATAAGGGAGTGGTGAGTAACTGTTGAACTAGAACTTCAGGTTCTTCATTGCCTTGAGTTTCTTTTACTTCATTTAGTGTGACATTTCTGGAGAAGACTGTTTTCTTCGGAGGTGAGTAGTAAGCAGCATCTTCGTGGATTCCAATTTTGTGCACGGAGAACGGTTGCAAATCACCTTTCATGCACTGTTCTTCTCCTCCATAATACTTTATGCAGTGGTGCAGAGACGACGGTACCATCAGGTTTTCATGTATCCAAGGTCAACCCAGTAGAGCGTTGAACGATGTCTTGGAATCAATTATGTGGAACTTTATGGTTGTCCTTGCAAAATCATCGATCCTCATTGATAGTGTTATCTATCCAATGGCTCTTTCTCCTTTCTGATTGAAGCTTCTCAGTAACATTCTGTCTGCTTGAAGCTCACGGACATCAATTTTCAAATATGCTAACGTCTGAAGGTTTATTATGTTGATCGATGCTCCTGGATCTACTAACACCCTGGAGAGAGTGAACTTTCCGATAGTGACTGAAATGTACTAGGGTCTGTTGTGATCAGTTGTCCCGAGCAATAGGTCATTTTCTGTGAAAGTAACACCATATTGTCCTTTTAGTGAGCAAACCTCATCTGAGGAATTACCGACCATTTGAACTAAGCAAATTTCTGGATCAAGCAAGGCCTTGATCAGAGTTTCCCTCATCTCCTTTGACAGGATCAGAGCGTCGTAGATGCTTAGTTTGGCTGGTAGCTTCTGAAGATGTGCTAGCACTTTATAATCCACTTTATTACTAGGCTCTTCAGCATCTTCCCGAATGGAAAATTCTTCTGCCGGGGTTGGTTCTTCTTGAGCAACCACCTGCTTTCCTTTATTCTTCGGTCCCATTCTCGGGGGTAGAACTTTTCCGCTTCTCAGATTGACTTCTATTATTTCTTCTAAATCTAGTGCTGAATTTGCCGGTATATCCTCTTGAATCGGTACAACTGGCTCTTCTGAAGTTGCTTCGAAATCTGATAACTCCAATTCTATCGCAATTGGAGCTCCTCGGAATTCACAAATGAACTCGTCGCTTTCTGGGCTTTCATAGTCGTTCTTGTGGACATCCTTTCCTTCGTTGCCATTGTCGAGGCTTTGTATGATTTGAGAATCGTTATTCGTATCGAAATCAAGATCCGGATTACGTTTATTGTCATTAGTTACGTAATGGTTAGAAACAATCAAAACGTAGCCAACACCAAAACTCTTATCATTATAAGATCCTGCCGGGGCGAGCAAATAATCATACAGAGTCAGAGGTCCGAGGGATTTCTCCCCTGAATCAGAAACAACCATCCTAGGAAAAGCAGCCCCTACCCACTCTTCGGAGCCTCGGTCTTCTCTTCTTCCACGATCTCCTCATCCTTCTGGGGTGATTCTTCAATCGCAATCGATAGTGCCGGCTTAGCTGGTTTCAAACTCTGAGTTGAAGCGCGCACCAAAGCGGTTTGGATGTGATCCAAAATTTTCTTTGATGACTTTGTCCAGACAGTACTCCATCCATCGTCGGTCGTGTACGGGTCAATCAAAACAATAGGATCCGTTGAGATAACATTAACGGAACCTCCTTTTTGGGGCTTCTTCATGTATTCCTTCAGGATCGTTATGTTCCCTCGACTGAGGTTATACTCAAGCCAGCTCTTGAAGGTGAAGCAGTCTTCTATCTTGTGCCCGAGCATCCTATGGTAAGGGCAGTAGTTCAAATGATCCTTCTTATTGACTTCTTCCGGCCTCGTGGGCTCTGGCAGCTGAAAATTAGGTGTCTTAATCAAACTGCGAAACATCTTGTCCACTGCTTCAGTCTTGAAAAGACACTCCTTATTCAAAATCTCCTTCAGGGCCTGTCATGAATGAGGCGGCCGTTGATCATGGTGTTGTGACAACTGATAACTTGGTCGAGGCTGTTGATAGTTCTGCTGAGGTTGTTGGTAAATCCGTTGCGGTGGTTGATAACTAGGTTGTGGCCGCTCTAGCTGTATCTGCACTGGCTGTTTACCTTTATCCACTGCCGCGATGATTCCTGATTTCTTCTCGAATGCTTTCATTGGTTTCTGCTTATCAGTCTTGTCGATGAAACTGAGTTGTTTTGCCTTCTCTTGCAAGCTCCCGGCCTTGCTAAACAACTTCTCGAAAGTCTTAATTGTGAATCCTTTGAGAAGAAGTGCTATCGTGCGTGGATAATGTTTAACAAGATACCAACTGCATGTTGTTCTTGAAGCTGTGGTTCACACTTCATGCTGAGATTCCTCCATTGAAGTATGTAATCTACCAAGGTTTCATTCGGTTTCTGTTGCTCCACCACTAGATCACCAATAGTGATGTGGTGTTGAGCCCCAGCAAACCGCTTAACGAAGAGGTTCTCCAATTCTGAAAAAGTCTTGAGCGAACCATTCGGCAATTTTGCCTACCAATCGAAGGCGATCCCTGACAAGTTGTTTACGAACTGACGAAAAAGCAAAGCTTCGCTCCCACCGGCGTTGCAGCAACTAGCACGAAAATGTGCGACATGTTGGCAGGGGTTTCGCGTACCATCGAAAGTCTTAAACAGAGGTGGTACGAAGCCCTTCAGGTATTGAACTGCATCAAATTCCTCAGGGTAAGGTCTACCCTTCTGAACAGATGCTCCACTTTTGGATTGGGCTAGGGCTTCTCGCATCTGCTGTTGTTCCTTCTATGGCTGCTCATCTCCGTTGACAGATGTAATTTATTTTCCTCCATCTGCAATGTGAATGATCTCTGGGGGTGTTTCCTTTTGAGGCTGAGGCTGACTTTGGAGTGTGGCGAAGGCAGCCTCCATCTCCTACAATTTTCTTCCATTCGATAGATCGTATCATCCTTTTCCCGCAGACGTAGTTTCAGTGCTTCCGGATCGTCTCCCTCTGAAGTTGATGGAGCTCCCTACAAAGCTGACAACGCTCGGGTCTCGACCATGTTGATTTTAGCAAAATCTTCATCCATGAACTCTGATGAAATAATTAAAGGAGGAAGGATATAGAAAAGGTAAGAGATCCAATACATAATTGGAAAGGAAGAGGAAGTCTCACAAGACTTCTCAACTCAAGGGACCGCTCCTAAGCTAACACCTATCGGGGTCCACAACACCTCTAGGAGGTAGAATGATTCCGGAACCTCTCTGTTTAGGGGTGACTAAACAGTGGCTCCAAATCCAAGAGAGTTTACTATACTCGTTCAAGACAGAAATGGACGTGGTATGTCAACGGAAAGCATGATAGTTTGATCCATAAGGGGCATGGATTCACTAGTGATTTATGAAAGCAAAACCATCTGACCAAAATGGAGAGAGGAACTAGTCCCCACGTGAGTCTCCATGTCAGTTCGGCATATTTTTATATTTAAAATTTAATTTATATATATATATATATATCCATATATATATATATATATATATATATATATATATATATATATATATATATATATATATTTATAATTTGAAAGGTAGCATTTGATTTTCGAAAATAATTTTAAGTTTGAAAATTTTAAGATATGAAATCAAACCGATCTCACATCCCAAATAGTTTATATAAACGAGCGAGCAGCATCACAAACCGTGTATCTATTCCGAGGAATAGACACACCGTCGATGATGGGGCTCGATTAAATAAACTAGAAGATTTGTGACATCCGTTTGGTCTGCGAACCAATTTTATAAGCCGACAAGTTCCCCTGCTTAATATAAAGGAATTAGACAGGGTTTATATTTCCTGGGTTCTTAAAGTTTCCTATAAGGGCAAGCCCCTATAGTTAATTACATCTTAAATGACAGGAATCATTTAAGAAAACTCTCGATGATGATCTGTGATTCTGCTCTCAAGAATTTTAAAGTTTAAGGTTTCAAATAAATTAGATTTTGGAAATTTTAAAAGGGATCAGATCAAATTTGGAACATTTTATTTTGGGAATCCAATGGAAGAAAGGTAGGAGAAGTTGAGAATCCAAGAAGAAATCTTGGCAACTTCACAAACTATCCTATGATTTGGTTTCAATTTGAGAGAATTATCTTAATGTTTCAATCCTGCCAATTTTAGTTAATTAAGACATATATTAGTATGACATAATCATACAAATAGCCTCGAAGATGTGAGGGTTCATGTCGTACCAAACGACTACCTCGGAGTCCTAAGATCGGTTAGGGCTTAATTTACATAATATGATTATGCAAATGCCAAACAAAAAGCTGAGGATTTATGTTGCACTAGGCAAGCTACCTCGAAATCCTATGGCTTGGTTGTTTAATTCTAGGAAAGGTTTAGCTGCAGTAGACACAAGTTTTGCTGATGAAAATGGCTGTGCTGCTCACTATGCTCCAAGCTCCTTGTTGTTGCAGAAGGTTTGGTTTTAGAAGGTGACAATCAAGAGATGAGAGAAGTTTTTTAGTTTATAGAGGTTGAAAATTGAGATGGCTTAATATTTTAATTAACAAATCTTAAAGTTGATTAAGCAGGACCGATTAAGATCCCACGGTTTCATCATCCCGGCACTGCTATTTTCATCGGATTCACTTAGTCCAAATGAATTTGCTAATCCCAAATGAATGAGTTCCACAGTCTCATTTAGACCGTGAGAAATCTCGTTAGCAACACTACATCATCCAAGGGATTCTCGATCATCCAACGAGACGTTTTAATTTTAGTTGTAATTGTAGTTTTATCTTTATTGGTGATTAAATTTTGAGTTGTTTAAACATGCTGGGTTCCATCATTTTCATGCATTTATAAGTATAGGATAGTAAGACATTTGATAAAATGCTAAATGTAAATTACAATAAACTTAAATGCATACCTGGTGGGCACTCCCGTCGTTTTCACCTACACTTAAAACGCATGTTAAGGCATTTATATATATATTTGCAACAAGCACCTAGGTAAAACTAAGGGAAGGTTCTGGTTGTCTACCAAAATACTAATCATATTGCTAGTCAATTCCTATGACGTCTAGTTTTCTTGTGTTTTGTTAAGGATGATTTTCTTCATCAAAGATCAATGAAGTCTCACTGTTCTTTTAAAACATCCCATCAAGTTAGAGAAGTGCTCGGAATTGAATTCTGAACATCTTCTTAAACATCTTAGGGATTACTTAGAGTTCAGTTAGTTTCATTTTGGTGATCAATCACTCACCCAGGTTACGCTTGCTCAGTGAGTTAGAACGTTTGATTATCCTTGTGAGTAAGGTGACAATTTCATTTAATGTTTCATTTACGGATTATGATAATGAAAGCCCTTAGGGGCAAGTTGGCTCATTAAAGATTTAACCATTCTTAATTTAAAGTTTGAATTAATGGTTTAAAGTGATTTAGTTATAATATTTTAGTTGATCTTTTTAGGTGCTTTAAATCATTTTATGTTGGAAAAGTGTTCAAATTGTTTAATCCCGTTAAATTTTACTATTTCAAATAGTCTTAACTTTTTAGGTTCATTTCTATTTAACTTTTTAATTATAATCTCATAATTATGAATTATTCTACATTAAAATCAATGTTTTTAATTTTCATTAATTTAAGTTTCAGGTAACTTCAAATTAGTTTTAATGTCTTAAAATATTATAATTTAGCCTTAATGTTTTGAACTTATTTTAATTTAAGTTTTAGACAATTTCAAATTAACTCTTTTTTTTTATTATGCCCTTAGTTTAATCATAAGATTTTCAAAATTGTTCTTTTCTTAAAATATTAATTTCAATCATCATTTTAAAGTTCCATTAACTGTTATTTAAATACTATTTGATCAAATTATTGATTAGGGATTCAATTTAAAGAATTAAAATCTTTCTATATTCAACATCCCTTAATCTTAATGATTCAAGCTTTAATTAATCTTCCAAATTTCATGTGATTTAATTAATGTTTCTTCTTTAATGCATAAGGAGGATTAATAGGTTTTTACCACTTAAATTCCCTATGGTTCAATCATCCAAATGAAAAATTATGATCAAATATTTTACCCCTCCCTTTAGTTAAGCCTAAAGATTAATTAGGGTTAAAGCCTTTTAATTACATTAATGCCCTCTTAAGCTTATTCATCTCATAATTCATTAAATCAAGCTCAAATGAACTTAAAAATTTTATGTTACCTTACTTACATGACAATTAAGACATTAGAGGAGAAAATGTGATTTTTGAATTTTTAATTTAATTTATATAATTATTTTAATGGAAAACAAGGACTTTTAATGAAAATTCAACAACATGACTAAAAAGCCTTAAGAAAATTATGGGAGGTTCCTACTGACCAAAGGACCACTTGGACCAATTTTGGTGATTTTTTTAATTTTATTTTATTTATTATAATTATTTTAAATGTTGGAGTATTAATTAATTATAAAATAAAATTAAAGTTGAAAATTAAGTTTTATATTGTTCTTAAATCTCTCTAATCCCAAAGAGCTCAGATAAATAAATTTTATAATTTTTTTATTTTTCTTTGTATTTTTAGAATTATTTTAGTGAAAAAGTTGGAAAATCCATTTTTAATATTAAAAATTGCCTTAAGCCTTTAAAATTCAATATCTTTATTTTGGGACTTAGGAAAAATATTTGGTTAGTTCCTAAATGATCAAGAGACCAAATATGATATTTTTTATAAATTTTAATATTTTTTTTGTTTTTATAATTTTTTAATTATTAAAATATTAAAAATTAGGTTAAAAATGAAATTTTTAGAAAAATTCCAATTTTAATTTCCCTAGACTCCTCTGATACTAGAGAGGCCTCAAAATAAATTTGGTGAATTTTTGAAATATATTTTAGGCTTTATGAATTTTTTAATTTTCAAAATGATTAAGTTACTTAGAAAATCCATTTAGTGGGTAAATCTTCTCCAATTGGCTTGAAATTTTTATGTGGGATTCCTCTTACCCTGAAGATCAGTGAAGATGTGATTTTAAGTTATTTTGATTTTTAGTTTGCCTTAATTAATTCAAAGTTGGTTTTAGTTTAAGTAGCAATTAGGTTTGTTTTTAATGTTGTAATTCATGAAATAATTTCCATGAGTTCCTCTGGTCATAGGGAACCTATTTTAATTTTCTTAAAATTTTTCAAACAGTATGCTAATTATTGGAATTAAAATACTAAAACAGGCATAAAAATTTGAAAAATAGATAACTTTCCATAGACATAGTCTCTGGCTATAAAAAATTCAGGGAAGGTTCCCAAGCTCAGAGTCTACAAAATTCATATCGTCTCATGCCATGGTGAATTGTGTGTGTGAGTGGAGAATGAAAATACGCAAAACTGTGTTTAATTAATTTAAAATTAGATAGTCAACAAAATAACTTAATTCCTTTTCCACGTTCCTCTCCTCTGTTCACTGAGCAAGAGGGTATTTTTCTTTTAATTTTATGATTTTTCTATGCAAAGATATGGATTTTTAAAGTTTTGGGTATTTAATTAATTCAAAAAATCTAGATTTTCCTACTTAAGTGATGTGGCGGCAACCTACGGCGGCTCCGAACTCTCAATCAACTTCTCCTAATTTGGTGCTGCCATCCACCGCAGTGCAACGCGGCTCCACGTTCTCGTCTCGTCTCTTGATCCGGCGTGATCTAAGTCGTTCATCCGGTACACATGCCATCCAACAGTCCCGCATCATCGTCCTAACTGGTGCGAGCCAAGAACTGTCTACCTTCTAGCCCTAATCTCTCGTTTGATACTTAACCATATCAAGTCCTGTTTCTTCCTACATGCTCTTCTAGCCTAGAGGAGTCTATCCATATGGATAACACGCATTGAAATGAAGCAGAACAAAATGGAGAATCCATGGAAGCTCAAGGAGAAGGAGAGTCCAATACCTTTGTTTTGAAAAGTGAAGCTTCGATCAGAGGTGCTCAGCACGTTCGTTGGAGTCCCAGGAGGCTACGGTTTGAATTTCTTGCTCTAGTGAAATGTCTGGCTATGAAAGTGATGAAACCCGATTTAGTGTTTTCACCTCTAGAGCAATTGGGTGGCTGGGAGAGGGGACTTTCACTAGGGAACTTCTTCTTTACCTTTGGTGAAGGTGTGGAAGAAGTTAATTTAGTTTCTGTGGAGGTTTCAGGGATGTCTTGCTTTCTGGCCTCAGATTGAGCTCAAAAATTGAGTTCAACCAGTGGGAATTAGGGCAGGAGGACAGTGGAGTTTAGCTTCTCTTGGCTGGGAGGAGCTCTGGGACCAATTGGGAGGGGTTTTGATGAGAAAAGTTTCAACACCCTTCTCATGGCCGAGAAGAGGTGCTTATATGGCCAGGGCCATATGACTGAGCTTGGATTCAATTGAGGGGTGGATTCCACTGCTTAGGTGGAGGGCAGAGAGGCTCCAAGGTTAATTTTGGCTGAGGTGGCCAATTAGAGAAGTTTGGGTGTGCTTAGCCTAGTGGTGGCTCTCGATTTTGACTCCCTCCGGTGACTATGCTGGCCGGTAAGGACAGGGGAGCTGGCCCTCTGGTCAGGTGAGTCATATGGCAGGGTTTAATTGTGATAAACCAGCTATGGGGGGATTTGGGATGAGACAAAAGGGGATTTATCCACTTAAGGGAAGAGATACCTTAAAATGGGAGACCCTTGGTCCATGGCTCACTTAGCTTGGGCTAGGTGGATCTAGGGTGGTTCCTAGGGTTCAAATGGTGGCTGTGGAAAGGTTCGTTTAGCCACATTTGGTTCAAATTGGTTAGGTTAGGTCATGGGTTCAAATTGGTTCACTTGGATTTAGGTTGGGCTAACTTGGATTTGGGTTGGATTTAGGTTCATGTGTCTTGACTAACATTGTGCAAATGATTGCCATGAAGAACTTTCATGAAGACATGGAGATGTTTTAAGTTCAACGGAAAGGTCAATTTGATGGATTTTGAGATTTTGGTTAATTTGGACAAGGTTGGGTCAACTTGGGTCTAAGTAGGTTTAATGTTGGGTTTAGACCTAATTGAAAGTTTCAAATGGTTTACTGGGATGTATTGAAGAGTTCCCAATCATCAATTGGGAGGAAATTTTGAGATTAGGCCAATCAATTTGGTAGATTTAGGGCATTTGTTCAATTTGGGTTAAAATGAGGTATTCTTGGATTTCAAGTGGGTTTAGGCTAAGCTTGAGCTCAAATTGGGATAATTGAATGTTGCATGGGTTTCATGGGAGTTCCATAGAAGTTTTGGGATTGAAATTTGGTGGGAAATGGTTGACATTAGGCTAATTGGGGAATTTTGGATTTAAATTGGCAAAATTGGGGATTTTGAATTTCAAATGAAATTGAACTCAAATTTGAATTGATTTGGACTTGGATTTGGTTTATATTGGTATTGGGGATTATGAATTAAAGTTTAGAATTAAAATTGGGCTAAAATGAGGTCAAATGGGATGATTTAGTTTGACATTGTGTCCTTTTGGGTTAAAAATGGGTTAAATTGGGGATTTTGATAAAATTGGGTGATATTGGCAAATTTAGGTTATGGTGTAGTTGGACAAAATGAAATTGGGAATATTTAGGATTTTTTGGAATTTTCTGGGAATTTTTGGAATTTTTGGATTTTTTGGGCAAAAAGGGTATTTAGGGTATAAAGAGGTTATTTGGAGTGTATTGGGGTATTTTTGGTGGATTTAAGAGGTGGGAATTGTTTTAAAATGATTTTTAGGATTTTTGAGAATCTTGGGTAATTTTTTGGAAGTTTTGGAGAGTTTGGTGGTTGTATGGGCAATTTAGGTTATTTTAGGTAGGTTTGAGGACCCAATGTCAAAACCAGGAATTTTGGCAAAGATGAAATTTGTTTATGGTTGAGGGAGTGAAGAAGCTTACAGTGATCCATGGACCAAGAAAGTGTTCATTTTGAACATCTCATATGTTTTTCCTAACCCTCTTAGCCAAGGAGCTAGGGGTTTGGACTTAGCCACATGAGTGCTCCAATGAACTAGGAGTCAAGATTGGGTAGGGATGGTTCAGGGTTTAGGATGGGTGTAGGAGTGTAGTGTATGCCAGCTAGACCTAACCAAGACCAGGCCATCCAGGGCAGTCCTAAGGCTTGACCATCCTATAGGAATTCATCCTCGTCTTTCTACATGTTGGTCCTAACCTTTCAAGTGACTTGGAAGTTGATGACCATCTATGTAAGATTCTAAAGAGAGCAAAGAATTGGTTTGAATTTCTAAATGGTGGGTTCCACTTCTAGTCTTCTAGGATAGTCAAGGAAAAGTCCTATGGCTTGATCCTAAGTATTAAGAGGAAAGAGAAGACCTCACCAAAAATGAGATCAACAAAGGTTAGGTTCAATGTATGTTGAACCTAAAAGGTTTAAGTTTGACTTAGGTTCAAGTTGGGTTGAACCTAAGTATAGTTTAAGGTTAGGTTCAATTTGTATTGAACCTAATAGGTTTAAGCTTGACTTAGGTTCAAGTTGGGTTGAAGCATATTATATGTTAAGGTTAGGTTCAATATATGTTGAACCTAAAAGATTTTAAGTTTAACTTAGGTTCAAGTTGGTTTGAACCTAATTATAGGTTAAGGTTAGGTTCAATGTATGTTGAACCTAAAAGTTTTAAGTTTGACTTAAGTTCAAATTGGGTTGAACCTAGTTATAGGTTAAGGTTAGGTTCAATGTATGTTGAACCTAAGTGATTTATGTTTGACTTAGGTTCATGTTCTGTTGAACCTAAATATATGTTAAAGTTCAATGTATATTGAACGTAAAAGGTTTAAGTTTGACTTAGGTTTAAGTTGGGTTGAACCTAAGTTTAGGTTAAGGTTGTTCAATGTATGTTGAACCTAAAAGGTTTAGGTTTGACTTAAGTTCAAGTTGGATTGAACCTAAGTATAAGTTAAAGTTAATTAAGCATAATTTTTGTAAGACTTAATTGATTAATTAGACTTAATTTTGGTTAAGTCTAATTAGGTTAAAGTTAATTAAACCTAATTTAGGTAAGGTTTATTTGATTAAGTAGACTTAGTTGTGGTTAAGTCTAATTAGATTAAGGTTAATTAAACGTAATTTGAGTAATTAATTATGGTTAAGTCTAATTAGGTAAGGTTAATTAAACCTAATTTGGGTAAGGTTTTATTAATTAATTAGACTCAGTTGTGGTTAATTCTAATTTGATTAAAGTTAATTAAACCTAGTTTGGGTAAGGTTTACTGATTAATTAGACTTAATTGTGGTTAAGTCTACTTAGGTTATGGTTAATTAAACCTCATTTGATTAAGGTTTAACATAGTTTAGTTAGGTCTAATTAGTGTATTAGACTTGATTAGGGTTTATGATATTAAACCTAGTTTTATTAAGGTTTAACTTGGTTTAATTAGGTCTAATTAGTGTCTTAGACCTAATTAGTGTTTTTGGTGTTCAACCTAGTTGGATTAATGTTTAACATGGTTTAATTAGGTCTAATTGGTGTCTTAGACCTAATTAGGGTTTATGGTATTAAACCTAATTTAGTTAAGGTTTAACATGATTTAATCAAGTTTAATTGATGTATTAGATCTAATTAGGGTTTATGATGTTAAACCTATTGTGGTTAAGGCTTAACAGGGTTTAATTAGGTCTAATTGATGTTTTAGACCTAATTAGGGTTTATGGTGCTAAACCTAATGTGATTAAGGTTTAACAGAGTTTATTGAAGTCTAATTGATGTCTTAGACCTAATTAGAATTTTAAAGCAAATGTGGTTTGTTGACCTCATTTTTGATGAGGTCTCTTCTCTTCTCTCTTTAGTACTTAGGATCTAGCCTTAGGCTTTTCCTTTGACTATCTTAGAGGACTAGAGATGGAACCTACCCCTTTAGAAACTCAACCACTTCTTAACTCCCTGCAAACCCACAAGCTTTATTGTAAACCCATAATCACCTAGAGGGTTGAGATCAAATGTGGAGGTTTAAAGGATGAGTTCCCTATAGGACTCTTTGGCCTTAGGATCACCACAGGTGGCACTGGTGCAGTGAGGGTTCACCTGCACACATTACACTTTCACACACATTCCAAATCCTAAAACTATTCATGCCTCGCTTGACTTCCTGACTCATGTAGGTAATTCATATGGATGGACCTTAACCCCTAGGCCCTTAGCTAAGAGTGTTAGGAACAACATAGTGAATGCCTCAAATGAGTCCTCTCATGGCTCCTGTGAGCTTAATATGGCTTCATGGCTCAACCAAAATGATTCCATTTCACTCACACTTGCTCAATTTTCATTTTTTCCAAAATTTCAATTTTTGACTCCGGGGCCCGGACCCACCTAACCTACTTAAAAGCCGCTGAAACTACCCAAAACCACCAAAATTTCCAAATCACCCAACACTTTTCCAAAATTAACCTTGAACATTTCCCCACCAATCAAATTGATCATTTACAGCCAAAAAATACCAAAATTTCCAAAAATACCCCCAATACCCTCCAAATTACCAAAATGCCCCTCTTGGCCCAAAAATCCAAAAATTCAGAAAATTCCCATAAAATTCCAGAAAATCCCAAATATTCTCAATTTCATTTTTTTCAACTACACCATGGGCCAATTTTTCCAATTTACACCACTTTTACCAAAACCCCCAATTTAGCCCATTTTAAACCCAAATCAACCCAATGTCAAACCAAATCACCCCAATTGACCTCAATTATGGTCCAATTCAATTCTAAACTTCAATTAAATATCCCCAATATCAATATAGACCAAATACAAGGCCAATTTGATTGACATTTGAATTCAATTTCATTTTTAAGCTTAAAGCCCAATTTTGACCCATAACCCAAACTTAGCCCAAACCAACCCAATTCAACTCCAATTAACCCCAAATCTTTTCTAAACCTTCCCTAACATCTCCATAAACAAAACGCTAACATAATTTGCCCAAAACTTGAACCCAAACCCCACTCAAATTCAACCCAAACCAAAAATCCCCAATTTAGCCTAAACCCAAGCTTAACCCTAACTTAGCCTAAATCCCAAAATTGAACCCCAACCAAAGTTGAAAATTCTTTGTAACACACCTATAAACATTTCTCCACATCAATTTTACATCAATTTAACATTAGCCTAACCTTAGCCTAAGTTAGCCCAATTTGGCCCACCTTAGCCCCTTTACCAAATAAACCCAAATCCAATCCAATTCAATCCCAAATCACTCCAAATTTGTTTTAAATCACTCATGACATATCCTTAAACTAAACCCAACATTTATTTGGCATGGCCCTTTATAAATTTTTTGATTTAAAAGCCCATTTTGAAATATAGAAACCCATTCCCCTTAAACCATTTTTAAAGCCCAACTTTACCAAATTTTAAAAGCCCAAACCCATCCTAAAGCCTACATTGCAATCTCATCTCATCCTCACTCAATTAATATCACTCCCTAAGTGCTAAATCCATCATGAAAATCAAACCAAAAATGGTATTATGAAAAACCATCCAAATTTCACACCAAAATACCAAAATTCCTAAAACCCTTACTTGACTTTTCCCAAGCCATATGAGAGCCATGGAGCCATCCTTAAGCCCCATGTGAAGCCATGAAAGGTTTGACATGTGACTATACCACATTGGGCAAATGGAGGAAGCTCTTTCTAGGTTCCCGTAAAGTCATTAGCCTTAACCATGATTACCCTTAACCCAAAATTAATCCAAATATGTTTGGATGTGGACTTCACCACACATGTGAGCCTGACCCACCGACCTCCTCAGCCCAAAATCGAGGCCATAGGGAGGTGAACCAAGCCCAAATACATGGGTTGACCTAAACCAAGCCAAAATCACCTCTTCCCCTTTCCATTTCAATTCATCCTCTTTACACATGGAATTTGATAATTGAACTCACAAACCTCATGCACTGATCTTCCTGATCACAACGATGACTGACCACGGCCGGCGGCCACCACGATCATCGGAAAACACCGAGCCGAGAGGTCCAAATCAACAAAAATTGTAATTCCCCATGGCTGAGCTGCCCTACTCCAAATGGCGATTGTAGCTGTTCTTCTCCTCACCAGAGCAGCTGATCCCAGCACCTAACTCCCCCTGAGAGGCCATGGCCATGGCTATTTAAGCTAGCCAACCCCTCTCGGCCAAAAGGTTGGTTGAAATCGACCTTCACAAAATCCCTCCAAACTCCTCACAAAGCTTCCCCTAGCCAAGAGCATTTGATTCCCACTGTCCTCCTGCCATAATTCCCACTGATTGAGCTCAATTTTGGAGCTCAATTCTCAAGAGAACAGGACACTTTCAGATCCTCCACCAAAATCAAATTAAACTCTCCCACACCTGCACAAGACCAAGAGAAGGAGTTCCCCAGTGAAAGCCCCCTCTCCAGGCCACCCATTTGTTCTAGCCTCCAAAGGTTGAAATTGGGTCTGGTGGAAATCAGGTCTAGGCAATTCCTCAGGGCCAGAGACTTCATCTGGAGCTTGCTTGGACTCAATCGAAGGTGACACAACTCTCAGATCGAAGCTTCACTTCTCTGAGCAAAGGTGTGAGCTCTCTCTTCTTCCCGAGCTTCTGAACATTCTCTATTTTGATTGGGTTAATTTCATGCCACATAAACCATATGGATATGTTCGCCACTTCAAGACAAATCCATAGAGTATAAGAACATAAAAATTCATTGAGAATCGAGTGAGATCTTGGGGTTTTAGTGTGGACGGTCACGGGTGCACACCAGTCGTAGACGATGACCAGGAGCCGTTGGATCGCACGTGTATCGAGCAGACGGCTAAGATGGCGTCAGACCAGGAGATGATACGTGAACCGCGGGCCCCGTGGCAGCTGACTCAGATGGCGGCGCCGAATCAAAACGCGCCGCGTGGCCTTTCCGAGCTGCCGAGGATTGCGTGGCGCCGCGTGGATAAGTAGGAAAATAGGGTATTTTTCTATTTATTTAATTATCATAACTTCAAAAATCCATAACTTTGTGTAGAAAAATCATAAAAATAAAACAAAAATACCCTCTTGCTCAGTGAACAGAGGAGAATAATGTGGAAAAGAAATCAAGTAATTTCATTGAGTATTTTATTTTTAATGATTTATTTACTCTCTGCATTATTTTAATTCTCCATTTGCATAGGCAATTCACTATGGCATGAGACCATGAACTTGGGAACATTCCCTGAATTTTCCAAGGTCAGAGGCCATCCCTATAAGAAGTTATTGATTTTTCAATTGCATGTTACTGTTTTGAGTATTTTAATTCCAATAATTAGCATGTTGAGAAATAAATTGTAGGAAAATTTGGTGATGTTTCTTATAACCAGAGGAACCTAGGAAAAATAGGTTTTGAGTTTCACATGAAACAACCCTAATTGGCATAAACACCCAAAATTGAACTTTAATTAATTAAGGTTAACTACACATCAAATTAACTTGAAAACAATTCTCCACTGATCTTTAGGATCAGAGGAACATCACATAAAAATTTGAAGTCAATTGGGTTTGATTAGCCTCACTAAATGGATTAATTAAGCCACATAAACAAAATTAAACTTTAAAAATTCATAACTCACAAAATACTTTTCAAAAATTCACAAAAATGGTTTTGGAGCTTCTCTAATATTAGAGGAACTTAGGAAAATTAAAATTGTAATTTTCTAAAAAAGTTGGTTTTTATCATTATTTTAATATTTTAATAAAAAAATCATAAAAATATTAAAAATCACCAAAATATCAAATTTTGAATTCTAATCACCTAGGAACAAAGTAAATATTTTTCCTAAGCCTCTATGGTAAGATATTGAATTTTAAAGGCTTAAAACAATTTTTTTGAATTAAAAAATGATTTTCTTTAATATTTCCACTAAATTAATTATAATAAATCAAACAAAAATCCGAAAAATATAAAATTTTGTTTTCTGATTTCCCTGATATAAGAGAGATTTTCAAAAAATATAAAACCTATTTTTCAACTTCAATTTTATTTTTAAATTAATTAATATTCCAAAACTCAAAATAATTATAATAAATAAAATATAATACAAAAAATCACCAAAATTGGTCCAAATGGTCCTCTGGTCATTAGGAACATCCCATAATTTTCTTAAGGATAGAAAAATTTCCTTGGTCATGTTATTGAATTTTCCTTGAAAACCCCTATTTTCCATTAAAAATAATTACATAAATAAATTAAATACAGAAAAATCACATTTTCTCCTCTAATGTTTTATTTGACATGTTATTGGGGTCACATAAAAATTTCAATTTCATTTGAGCTTAGTTTAGTGAGTTATAGAATTATTAAGCTTGAAGGGCAAAAGGGTAATTAAAAATTTCAACCCTTAATTAAAATTTTAGGGTTAATCAAAAAAAGGGGGGTAAAATATTTGATTTTAAACTTATTTTGGATGATTGAAACTTAAATGATTGAGGGTAGAAACCTACTAACCATTTCTAATATAATTAAAATAAAACTTTAATTAATTAATTAATTGAAATTTTGGAAGAATAATAAAATTGGAATTATTAAAATAGGGATATTATTAAGAAGATATTTATTCTTTAATTTAAAAATCCCTAAATAAATCACTTCAATAATACTTAATTCTTAATTAAAAAAATTAAAGTAATAATCCAAATTAATAATTAAAACTAAAATTAAACTAAAATTAAATTTAAATTAAATTTAAATTAAATTAAAAATTAGATCAAATTAAAATTAAATTAAAATTAAACTAAATTAAATTAAAGTAAATTAAAATTAAATTAAATTAAAATAAATTAAAATTAAATTAAATTAAAATTAAATTAAAACTAAACTAAATTAAATTAAATTAAATTAATTAAGTTAAAAATTAAATTAAAGTTAAAATTAAACTAAATTTAAATTAAGATTAAATTAAATTAAATTAAATTAAAATTAAATTAAATTAAATTAAATTAAATTAAAATTTAAATTAAATTAAATTGAACCAAATTAAATTAAAATCAAAATCAAATCAAATTAAGTTAAAATTAAAATAAATTAAATTAAAATTAAGTTGAATTAAATTAAATCAAAAATCATTTAACAACAAACCTAAATGAAATCATTAAGAATTAAATCTAAAATAACTTGAGCACTATTCCAATCTTAAACTAATTTCTATAATTAAGTCAAAATTGAAATTAAATCATTAAGTTCAAATCATCAAAATACCTAATAAATTTGCCCTTTTAAAGCTCTTATTATTATTATAACTCTTAAATGAAGTATCAAGTGAAGTGTTACTTCACTTATAGGATATTCAAATGTCCTAGTTCACTGAGCAAGGGAACAAAATTTAAATCCCTCGATGATTAATTCACCTGTGCAACTAAATTTACTTGGACTCAAAGCGATCCCAGAAATATTGAAAAGATGTTTAGGACTCGTCATAAACACTTCCTCAATATGACGGGATGTTTTAGAAGAACAACTGAATTTAATTGTTCTTTGATGAAGAAAATCATCCTTAAACCAAACTAAGAACCTAGACGTCCTAGGAGATGACTAGCAATAGGATTAGGAATGTGGTAGACAACCAAAACCCTTCCCTTAGCTTTACCTAGGTATTTGTTGAAATATTTAGATGCATTAACATGTGTTTTAAGTGCAGCTTGGGATGACGGGAAGACCCTCCAGGTACGCTTTTATTTAATTGCAATCTACTTTATTGCAATTTACTTACATGCACCGTACTTTACTTTTTCTTGCATGTTAGACAAGACTGTTGCATGAAAACCAAAACCTTTAGGATAGTCCCTGAACTGAAACCAAAACTAAATTAAAAGTCATTGCAAGATAAAATTCACCACCACAACATTTCAAAATATAAAACAACTCAAAATTTAATCACAAACAGAACAACAAAACTACAATCACAACTAAATTAAAATGTCTCGTTGAATGATCGGGAATACCTCGGCTGATGTAACCCACGTGTTGCTAACGGGATTTCCCACGGTCTAAATGAAAGTGTGGAACTCATTCAGTTGAGTTTAGCAAATTCATCTGAACTAAGTGAATTCGATGAAAATAATGGTACCGGGATGACGGAACCGTGGGATCTTAATCGGTTCTGTTTAAACAACTTTAAGATTTGTTTTAATTAAAATATTAAAAACACTTGGATTTTAAGATTTCTAAACCAAAACACTTCTCTCATTTCCTGATTGTCACTTTCTAAAACTGAACCTCTGCAACAACAAGGAGCTCGGAGCATGGTGGGCAGCTCGGCCATCGTCATCAGCAAAACTCAGATCTACTTCAACAAAACCTTCTTAGAATTAAATAACCAAGCCATAGGACTTCGAGGTAGTTTTCCTAGTGCAACATAAATCCTCAACTCTCTGTTAGGCATTTGCATGATCATGTTATGCAAATTAAGCCCTAACTGGTCTTAGGATTCCGAGGTAGTTGTTTGGTACGACATAAACCCTCACATCTTCGAGGCTATTTGTGTGATTATGTCATACAAATATAAGACCTAAATAAATAAAATTGGCAGGACGGAAACATTGAATAATTCTCTCAAATTGAAGCCAAACAATAGGATAGTTTGGGAAGTTGCCAAGATTTTTCTTGGATTTCCAGCTTCTCCTACCTCTCTTTCATTGGACTCCAAAATAAACTGTTCCAAATTTGAGCTAATCCCTATTGAAATTTCCAAAACTCAATCCTTTGAAAACCTTAAAATTTGAAATTCTTGAAAATAAAACCACTGATCATTATCGAGAGTTTTCTTAAATGATTCCCGTCGTTTAAGATGTAATTAACTATAGGGGCTTGCCCTTATAGGGAACTTTAAGAACCCAGATAATATAAACCCTGTTTAATTTCTTTATATTAAGCAGGGGAACTTGTCGGCTTATAAAATTGGTTCGCAGACCAAACAGATGTCACAAATCTTTTAGTTTACTTAATCAAGCCCCATCATCAAACAATGTGTCTATTCCTCGGGATAAATACACGGTTTGTGGTGCGGTGCTCGTTTAAATAAACTATTCGGGATGTGAGATCGGTTTGATTTCATATCTAAAAATTTTCAAACTTAAAATTATTTTCAAAATCAAATGCTACTTTCCAAATTATATATATATTTAAATTAAATTTAAAATTTAAATTCGCCGACAATTTCTGTAGGCGACCCCTTTTCAAAATACAACACTCAACCTAAAAATATGCCGACAACTTCTGGCGACTCCGCTGGGGACTAGTTCCTCTCTCCATTTTAATCAGATGGTTTTCCTTTCATAAATCGGCAGTGAGTCCATGCCCCTAATGGACTAAAACTACCATTCTTCCGTTGGAATACCCCGTTCATTTCTGTCTTGAACGAGTATAGCCAACTCCTCTCGGATTTAGGAGCCACTGTTTAGACACCCTTAAACAGAGAGGTTTCGAGATCCTTTTACCTCTTTTCTGAGGTGGGGTGGACCCCCAATAAGTGTTAGTTTAGGAGCGGTCATTTGAGTCGAGAAGTCTTGCATAAGACTTTCTCTTCCTTTCTGATTCTGAATCGAACCCCTTACCTTTTCTATACCTTTAAACATTTCATTCATAATAAACAAATCCTCTAATAAACGAATCTTTCGATGAATAAATCCTTTTAAAATCACAAATACACTAAGATAAATGAAAATGTGTTCGGACTCTTTCTTTTTCGTCCTAAACTTTACAACGAAAAGAAGCATGATTCGGAGATCGACATTCGGAATCCGCCCGCGTAAAATGACCGCCCCAAAGCTAATCTTCTCCTTCACCAATGGAATGGACTTCACCGTTTACAAGGATGAACTGCCCGACAATGGGGTCATCCACTTCGGACAAGGATTTGGCAACACAGATGTTAAGTTCGCTGATGTCACTCTCTTCACACTAATGGACAAAGTGTCAGAAACTGAAGAGCCCGTGATTGAGTTCAATTTGAAGTCGGCTCAAGAATTCCCTCCCCTGCAAAGGATTCCAGCTGATAAGAGTACCACTGTTCGTAGGAGGACTGTTGTCTCTACCCCCACCGGTCTAGTCATCTCAGCACCTACCCCACTTCTGCCAAACTGAAGGGGAAGGAAATCCAAGTCTGTGATGAGCTTGTCACCGTGGAGGGTACAGATTTTACTACAATACCGTCTGTTTTTTAAATTGGGTCCAGTTCAAGAGTTACACCCCTAACTCGGACTCAAAGGAGAAATAGAAGCAGAAAGATCGCCAAGAAAGCCAGAGCTGCTGAAGTTGCTTTTCTAGAAGAAATTCCTGAGGAAAGAGAAGAACTGCCTGAGTATATACCTCTGTTAGAAGGGAGCAGGTTTCACCCCCTCTCTGCCTCATCAGATGAAGAGGATGTTCGTAGGATAGCCACCGCATTACCCCGACCTGCATACTACAACAATTACAAGAGGAAAAGGGATAAGACTACGCCATTGGCTCGGCTGCAAGCTGTTATAGAAAGATTGGCAAAGAAGGAAAAATGCCCTGTATCAGAAATCTTAAAAAGGATAGGACGGGTGCCAGCTAAATCCTGCCTTGGACCGCTAATAGAACCTGTTGCTACCACAGAGAAACCAAAGAAGAAGATAAAGGCCAGTCCACCCGTTGTTGTATCGGGTCTACAAATTAGGGAGGATACCACCTTCCAGCATATAGCCGACAGATCATCCGGTCCTAGGCTTCCGGCTGCGAGAAGGATGGTATGGCGACCTACCACTGGTCAACTAAGACCAAAACAATGTCCTGAGAAGAAAAGTCTCTTCAGGAGACTAGAATCAGAAGGAAGTACTACTGCGATAAAGGTGAGTCCCGGAAAGGAAGTTCAACAACTGTCACGAGACAACTGCGAGACCGTGCGAAAAAGGCCACTAGAGGATGCCATGGACAAGTTAAGGACCGACATCTGATGGTTAGCAAAAGAAAGAGAAGAAAAACTAGGAGATAAAGTTGACTCATCAGAGTTCTTGGATGAGGAGTATGCCGAGATCAACATGGTTGAGACACGAGCATCGTCAGCTTCGCAAGGTGCTCCGGCAGCTGCGGAAAGAGATGAACTGGAAGTGTTGAGAGCACAGCTTCGGGAAAGAGATGATACAATTTCCCAGATGGCAAAGAGGATGGAAGAGATGGCTGCTGCCTTAGCCACTCTCCAGAGTCAGGACCAGCCTCAGAAAGAGACACCCCCAGATCATCCATATTGCGGATGGAGGAAAAGAGATCACATCTGTCAATGGAGATGAACAACCGAAGAAAGATCCTGCATAAAGCATGATTCCAGAAAAGGACATTAAAAACATGGTAGAACAGCAGGTGCGAGAAGCTTTAGCATAATCCAAGAGTGGAGCATCTATTCAGACGGGTAGACCTTACCCCGAAGAGTTCGATGCAGTCCAATACCCAAAAGGCTTCGTACCACCTCTGTTTAAGACTTTTGATGGAACAGGAAACCCTCGGCAGCATGTCTCACATTTTCGTGCTAGTTGCTGCAATGCCGGTGGGAACGACGCTTTACTCTTCTGCCAGTTCGTCATCACTTTGTCAGGGATTGCCTTCGACTGGTACACAGAATTGCCAAACGGTTCAGTAAAGACCTTTTCAGAACTGGGGAATCTCTTCGTTAAACGATTTGCCAGGGCTCAGCACCACATCCCTATCGGTGATCTAGTGGTGGAGCAACAAAAGCCGAATGAGACTTTAGTGGATTACATACTTCGATGAAGAAACTTAAGCATGAAGTTTGAACCACAGCTTCAAGAACAACATGCATTCGGTATCCTACTTAAGAGTATCCATGGCCCGATAGCACTCCTCCTTAAAGGATTTACAATCAAGACTTTCGAGAAGTTTCTTAGCAAGGCCGGGAGCTTGCAAGAAGAGGCAAAACAGTTAAGTTTCATGGACAAGAATGATAAGCGAAGCCCGTGAAAACATTCGAAAAGAAATCCGGAATCGTCGCGGCGGTAGATAAGGGCAAGCGGCCGGTTCGGATACGGTCGAGTGGCCACAGACCTAGTTATCAACCACCACAACGGACTTATCGGCAACCTCGACGAAGGCTATCGGCAACCTCGTCCGAGCTATCGGTCGTCTCGGCATTATGAACAACCGCCTCGTTCATCGCATACCTTAAGGGAACTTCTAAATAAAGAATATCCATTCAAAACTGAAGCAGTAGCAAAGATGTTCCGCAGCTTAACGAAGACACCAGATTTTCAGCTGCCAGAGCCCAAGAAGCCGGAGGAAGTCAATAAGAAAGATCATCCAAACTATTGCCCTTACCATCAGATGCTTGGACACAAGATAGAAGATTACATCACTTTCAAGAGTTGGCTTGATGATAATCTCCGGAAAGAGAACATAACAATCCTAAAGGAATACATGAATGAACCCCAGAAAGGAGGTTCCGTCAATGTTATTTCAACGGATCCCATTGTTCCGATAAACCCGTACACGACTGATGATGGATGGAGTACTGTCTGGACAAGATCATCAAAGAAATTTTGGATCACATCCAGGCCATTTTGGTACGCGCTTCAACTCAGAGTTTGAAACCTGTCGAGCCGGCACTATCACTTACGATTGAAGAACCGCCCCAGAAGGAGGAGAAGATCGTGGAAGAAAAGAAGACCGAGGCTCCAAAGGGTAGACTAGGGGCTGCTTATCCTAGGATGGTTGTTTCCGATTCGGGGGAGAAATCCCTCGAACTCCTAACTCTGTATGATTACTTGCTCGCTCCAGCGGGATCTTATAATGATAAGGGTTATGGCGTTGGCTATGTTTTGACTGTTTCTAACAATTACGTAACTAGTGACGATCGACTTAATTCGGACTACAGTTCCAATATAAATAACGATTCTCAAATCATACACAACCTCAATTACCACAATGAAGAAGATGTTCACAAAGGAGGCTACGAACGCTCGACAAGCAATGAGTCCATTTATGAATTCCGAGGACCGCCGATCACGATAGAATTAGAACCATCAGACACCGAAACAACTTCAGAAGAGCAAGTGGTTCCAATTCAAGAGGATACACTGGCAGATTCGACACCAAATTCAGGAGAGATAACTGAAGTAAATTTAAGAAGTGGAAAAGATCTACCCCCGAGAATGGGTCCAAAGGATAAAGGAAAGCAGTTGGTTGCTCAGGAAGAGCCAGCCCCGGCAGAGGAATTGCCCATTCGGGAAGAAACTGAGGAACACGGTAATAAAGTGGACTACAACGTGCTAGCCCATCTTAGGAAGCTACCAGCCAAACTAAGCATATACGACGCTCTGATCCTGTCAAAGGAGATGAGAGAAGCTCTGATCAAGGCTTTACTTGATCCAGAAATTTATTTAGCTCAAATGGCCGGTAATTCCTTCGACGAGGTTTGCTCGTTAAAAGAACAGCGAGGTGTTACCTTCACGGACAATGATCTATTATCGGGAACAAGCATATCACAACCGACCGTTATACATTTCGATCACTATTGGAAAGTTTACGCTCTCCAGAGTGTTGGTTGATCCGGGAGCATCAATCAACATAATGAATCTTCGGACGCTAGCATATTTGGAAATTGATGCTCGTGAGCTTGAAGCAGACAAGATGATATTAAGAGGCTTCAACCAAAAAGGAGAAAGAGCTCTTGGATCGATAACACTACTAATGAAGACCGGTGATTTAGCAAAGACAACCGCAAAATTCCAGATAATTGATTTTGAGACATCGTTCAACGCTCTACTGGGTCAACCGTGGATCCATGAAAACTGGATGGTACCGTCGTCTCTGCACCAGTGCATAAAGTATTACGAAGGAGGGGAACAGTGCATCAAAGGTGCTTTGCAACCATTCTCCGTGCACGAAATTGGAATTCATGAAGATGCGGCCTACTATGCGCCCCCGAAGAAAACAATCTTTTCCAGAAATACCATACCAAATGAAGCAAAAGAAATCTGAGACGATGAAGAACCTGAAGTTCTAGTTCAACAGTTACTCACCACTCCCTTACGACGAGAGGGTGAAGATCTCTCCAGAACTCGCACCCGAGGTCGAGGTCGGGGACGAGGACGTGGAAGAAATGTTGGAACAGTTGGACAGAAGAAACCGATCATCAATGTTGATTGGGAGAACACTTCCGAAGAAGAAGAAGAAATCAAGAAAGAAGCAGCGACAATAAGTCAAAAGAAACCCCAGTTCCAGATCTCTCTCGAAGATGAAAAGAATGAAGAATATAAATCTATATACGAGAAGATTAACCATCATGTTCATACTATGACCCTGACCCCGATCCATTCTAATAAGATCGAGGGTATGGTGGTCAAGGAAGTGCATGGTGGTGGTACCAAGCCAATCAAGTTTTACCGTGGTGCTTCCTCCTCCAATACTGAAAAAGATGTACAATTTGAAGATGTTACTTCTTCCGAATTAATGGAACTACCATTTGAGTGGTACTCTCCCTGTGTTCAAAATTTAATTCAGCGTGGTGTCTTACCTCGACAATGGACAAAAGGTCAATCACAACATTTTGAAAGATTATGGAATAATGCCGGTCGGCCTCCCAATTCAAAACATGGTCTCGGATTCGGCACAGTAGGATCAGTTGATGATACGGGATTTTGCTTGGTTGTCACTTGCGAACCTAATGAAGACTGCTTCGCAGCTACAAAAGACCTTGAAGATTTACAAATCGGTGACGCTCCACCAGAATTCGAAGAAGAAATCAAATCCACAATAGACGAGTTAATGGAAGTTAACTTAGGTACTAGAGAAGAGCCTAGGCCAACCTTTGTTAGCTCCTTACTCAATAAAGAAGACTCCGGAGAGATAATCAAGCTCTTAATGGAATTCAAGGACTATTTCGCTTGGAGTTATGACGAAATGCCAGGATTAGCTCCAGAAGTCGCAGTTCACATGCTAGGAGTAGATCCTACTTCTGTTCCAGTCAGACAAGCTCCCAGAAGAATGCGTCTAGAAATTGAACAACAAGTAATAGCCGAAGTTAAGAAGCTAATAGACGCTAAATTTGTCCGTGAAGAACAATACCCTACTTGGTTAGCCAATGTGGTACCAGTCAGAAAGAAGAATGGTCAGATCAGAATCTGCGTAGACTTCAGAGATTTAAATAAAGCATGTCCAAAGGACGAATTTCCACTACCAATTCCAGAATTGATGATCGACTTGCTTCAACACATGAAATATTTTCATTCATGGATGGATCATCAGGATACAACCAGATAAAGATGGCACCAAAAGACGAAAAGCTCACGGCATTCAGAACGCCGATCGGAGTGTATTGCTACACAGTAATGCCATTCGGACTAAAGAACGCAGGAGCAAAATACCAAAGAGCAATGACGAAGATTTTTGATGATCTCATTCACAACCAAGTAGAGTGCTACGTGGATGACGTGGTCATCAAAAGGAAACTGAAAGAAAATCACCTGTATGATTTGAGAATTATTTTCGAGCGACTAAGACAATACAACCTTAAGATGAATCCCTTAAAATACGCCTTCGGCGTCACCTCCAGGATATTCTTAGGATTTGTTGTCCGGCATCGCGGAATTGAAATCGAACCGGAAAAGATTAAAGCTATCTTAGAAATGCCTCCTCCCAAAACCTTGAAACAACTACGATCCTTTCAAGGAAAGTTGGCATATCTTCGACGCTTTATATCGAATTTGTCAGGAAGGTGTCAGCCTTTTTCTGCTTTGGTTAAGAAGGATGCCAAGTTTACTTGGGACTCCAAATGTCAACATGCCTTCAATGACATCAAACGATATTTAATGACACCTCCTGTATTAGCAGCCCCAGTCTTAGGTAGACCATTGATACTTTATACCGCGGCTTTAGAGGACTCCCTTGGAGCTCTGCTAGCCCAGGTCAATGATGAGGGAAAAGAAAATGCTCTCTACTACTTAAGCCGTCGTCTAATTCCGACGGAAGTAAAGTATCCTCCGATTGAGAAGCATTGTTTGGCCCTGATCTTCGCCGCACAGAAGCTCAGACATTACATGCTTTCTCATATGGTCAACCTTATTTCGAGAGTTAATCCGTTGCAATACTTGATGACCCGACCGACGCTTTCTGGCAAACTTGCCAGGTGGTCGATGATACTATTGCAATTTGACATAACTTTCGTTCCTCTTCGCGCCGTAAAGGGACAAGTCCTAGCTGACTTCCTTGCAGCACACCCTTTACCGGCAGATTCGTCTCTCGACGACGATTTGCCTGACGAGCAGATAATGAGCTTAGAAGACACTGATGATCGACGTTGGGAACTATACTTCGATGGAGCGTCCTCAGCATAGAAGAACAAAGAATTGCAAACGATAGTGCCCGGTAAGGCAGGAATCGGACTAATCTTTATAACACCGGAACGGGGGATGTTAAGATACTCCTACCACTTAACAGAGCCGTGTACAAACAACGAGGCGAGAATACGAAGCCCTCATAACGGGACTAGAACTAACCATTCAAATGGGAATAACGGACATCAATATCTACGGAGACTCTCGGTTGATCATTCAACGAGTCGCCGGACAATACGAATTTTAAAGCCAAGACTCGAGCAGTACTTTCAGTATGCCATGAAACTGTTGGAACAAATTCCAAATGTAACGATCTACAAGATACCCAGAAAAGAAAACGCTCTCGCGGATGCGCTAGCTCGCCTTGCAAAAGAATTTGCCTGCTTACAAGATGAGTCAATTGAAGTGTCAGTTCAGGGACGACAGGTCCTATCACGGCTCGACATGGATATGATACGGAAATCGAAAAAGCAAAGGAATCGAGTTGCGGTTGTGACGAAAAATACGAAAGATCGGCGACGACCATTAATGTACTACACGCGAACAGGAAGCTTACGGACGATAAGTCATTAGCTCATCAAATCAAGAAAATAACTCTATCTTACGCATTAATAAACAATACATTATACAGAAGGTCTTTTGATCAGATGTGGCTAAGATGCCTGAGCGGGTCCGAGGCTCGTGAAATCGTTAAAGAAGTACATTCAGGACTTTGTGGCGCTCATCAGTCGGGTCCGAAAATTAAAATGAAGATTAAAAGACTAGGGTATTACTGGCCCTCAATGATGACCGACTGTATGAAAGTTGCCAAAAGTTGTCACCAGTGCCAAGTACACGGAGTGGTTCTACACCAACCTCCAAATGTGCTACATCCGACAATCGCGTCGTGGCCATTTGAGTGTTGGGGCACGAATATAGTGGGTACGATAGAACCGCCTTCTTCAAGAGGACATCGCTTCATTCTTGCGGCCTACGGACTACTTTTCTAAATGTGCAGAAGCAGTTCCACTCAGAGAAGTAAAGGCACACCACGTGTTACAGTTTTTCAAAAATCAAGTTGTCTACCGTTTCGGAGTACCGCGCAGAATCATTTCAGATAATGGGTCTGCATTCAAAAGTACAAAGGTCAACAATTTTGTCAGAAGACATGGAATCGATTGGCGATACTCAACAATCTACTATCCAAGAGCAAACGGCTTAGCCGAGGCTTTTAATAAAACTCTCGTTCAAATTCTAAAGAAAACTTTGGACGACAACAAGAGAAATTGGCACGAGAAGTTGTTAGAAGCCTTATGGGCCTACAGGACAACTTTCAGGACTCCTACTCAGTCTACGCCTTACACTTTAGTGTACGGGTCCGAGGCAGTTTTACCTTTGGAGGTTCAGCTTCCATCACTCAGGATTGCAGTTGCAAATAAAATTACTACAGAAGAAAATGCCAGATTACGACTGGAAGAACTAGAAAGCTTGGAAGGGAAAAGACTTGCAGCGCAACAAAATTTGGAACTCGTACCAAGCTAAGATGATCCAGGCCCATGATAAACTGATCCGCCCAAGAACTTTCAAAGTTGGTGACTTAGTTCTTATCCTCAAGAGACCTATTCTTGCACACCGCAAGATAGGAGGTAAATTTGAACCGACTTGGGAAGGGCCGTTTGTGGTCGAGACAGTCTACTCAGGAGGCTCCTACCAACTTATGAATTGCTAAGGAGAACGACAAATGATTCCAATCAACGGACGATATTTGAAGAAGTATTACGCAACCTGATGTTTCGAAGGAATGAATTCTCATCCCTAGAAACACGGGTGAAGTAACCACTTGTGACTGGGTCCGAACCCAAAAACATAAAAATGGATGACAAAAAGAAAAATCATTAACAAAAAAAAATATATGTGCTAAAAATAAAATATGTGAAATCATAATAATAAAGTTTTACCCTTCCTTTCAAATCAACTCTTGTTCCTGATCTTTCTTCATCTTTTCCTACTTTCCTTAAAAGTTAAAATAAGTGAATAAGAATCTTTAGTGATAAGTATTTTCTTAATGTTCTTGTTCTTAGTACAGCCCCTGATCCTTTCCTTGTCTTTTCGCAGGGAAATGTCGAACGGGCGGTTGGTCCTAAACTTTAAAAATGGCGTGAGTCTCGCACTCGATGAAAAGAGGGCGAAGGATGGAGCAAGTGATAGAAATTGATTCCGACTTCACACCGGCCGACCTACGGTACGAAGAAAATGATTGGGTCCCAGTTGACCGAGAAGAGCTTCACAGCCAGACAGTGATGAAGATGGGTGGCCCAAGCCACCAATCCAGCAACAAGAAAAGAAAGACAAACATCGATGAGAACAAGAAAATCAAGTCAGTAGTTATCACGGCAGAGGGCTGGCTCGTCGACACCGCGCCTGCAGAAATTCAAGGGGTAAGGAGAGCTACTCTCACTGCTACCCAAAGGAGGAATAAGAATCGCCGCATCTGCAAGATGTTGACTAAACTAGCAGCAGATCAACACGAGGAAACAGCCTCTTTTGCTGGCACACACATTTCAAAGATACCGGTTCGTCAGGAACCACAAAGAAGAAAGTCAACGCCAAGAAAATCAGAACAAATCAAAGAAGTGCCAAGAAGAACAGAAATAGAGTCAGTGCCTCGACGCCAGACAGAGATACCAGATCTGAAGAACCTTGTTGCGGAAGTAACCTCGGAGGATGTCCCGACAGAGACAATCCCCGAGGAGCCAAGGTATGCAGGAGAACGTGACGGGATTGAGCCATACATCCCGCAGAGACGTTACTAGGCCTCGTCACTTGCAGATCATCCCAGAATATGAATTAGAAAGAATGCAAAATGTTGAGAAGAAGACTTTCGAATACTTCGAAAGGATTAAAGGCAAGAGAATCAACATTTTGGAAGGCCTTGAGTTACACACAGATGTATTCTCAGAATATGAGCAACAGCAGATTGTGGATTGCATCTTAGAGCTTTAGAAGATGGGCCGAGCAGGCCGTCTGAGGGAAAAGACTTATTCAGAACCCCGGAGATGGATGCCAGGGAAAGGAAGAGTCACAATACAATGCGGATGTTGCTATAACTTTGCAGAGGACAGAAAAGGAAACCCACCAGGGATACTCCAACGCAGTGAGGTGGATCCAATGCCGAGGATAATTAAAAGAATGGTGAAAACAATGATAACGTGGGGGGTACTACCAGCAGACTGCATACCCAACAGTTGCATCATTAACATTTACCAGAAAGGCGACTGCATACCTCCACACATAGACCACCACGACTTTGTCAGACCTTTCTGCACAGTTTCGTTCGTCAACCAATGCAATATCATGTTCGGATCTGACCTCCGGATAGCAGGCCCGGGTAAGTTCGAGGGCCGGTGGAGATACCACTTCCGGTAGGTTCCGTCATGATATTAAAAGGAAATGGAGCAGACGTTGCAAAACATTGTATACCGGGAGTGCCAGTGGAGCGGATCTCCGTTACTTTAAGAAGGATGGACAACAGAAAGACACCTTACCACTTCCAGCCAGATCCAGAATTGGAGAGTCTCTGGCCCTACGAGCTGTGAGCTACATGGGAAATAACACACCTCCAATGGACATCCATGCGGCATTCCTGCCAAGGGTGTCTTGGAAGGTGATGTTATTACCCATGTTTCGTACTATTCAGACATGGATTTTTGACAGACGCTTTTGTATGTATCAATAAGAAGTTTACACAGTCCGTTTTGGATTTACATGGATTGTACGAGACATTAAATTTCTAAGGAAAATGTCATCATGACTAGATCAAGTTGTATGATGTACTTTCAGCAAGTTGTAATGAAAATGACTACGTCATATTTTGCCTTCATCTCTTTTTGTGCAAATTGACTGGGAAACGCCATTAGAGTTAAATGAACTTTGAACGAAGAACAGAAGAGAAAAGAAAATAAATGAGAATTTTTCCTAAAAATCTAAATAGTAAAATGAACTTCAAATTCACATGAACACTAAATAATCAACAAATAAAAAATGGAATCGTTAAAGGACAAACAAAATGAATCTAAATCTCAAATTGAATTCCAGTCTAAATCCATCTTTTCAAGCCCTCCAATTCTTCTTCAAATCAAGATTTACTTCAGATCTCCTTTGAAACCCTCTCTCGGAATGATTTCAGAACCACGAAAAATGTTCGATTTGGTTCTGATGGCATGGATTCACACCCTTCGCCGAATAATCAAACTTTGATTGATTCTCGTGGGATGTGAAACACTTTCATAATCTCATTTCAATCTCCCGCTAAATCCAAATTTCCACAGTACATTTCAATTCAAAATTTCTGAGACTGGTACCTACATTTCAGTTCTCATTTCGACATCGATACCTACATTTCGATTCTCATCTGAATTGATACCTACATTTCAATTCAAATTTTCTGAGACTGGTACCTACATTCCAGTTCTCATTTCGAGATCGATACCTACATTTCGATTCTCATCTGAATTGATACCTACATTTCAATTCAAAATTTTCGAGATCGGTACCTACATTCCAGTTCTCATTTCGAGATCGATACCTACATTTCGATTCTCATCCGAATTGATACCTACATTTCAATTCAAAATTTCTGAGACTGGTACCTACATTCCAGTTCTCATTTCGAGATTGATACCTACATTTTGATTCTCATCCGAATTGATACCAACATTTCAATTCAAAACTTCCAAGACTGGTACCTACATTCTAGATCTCTTTCGAGATCAGTACCTAAATTCTGATTCTCATCCTTTTCAATTGACACTTAAACTCGGACGCTTACTCCGAGGCTGCTACCTAAATTCCAGTTTTCTTCGCAATCCCGAGGTTGAAACTCGGGTTTCAATTCTCATTTCAAATTCAAATTTCCTAAATTGATTTTAAATCAAACTTCAATCTAAATTAAAACTCAAAATCTAAACTCACACATCAAAACTTGAACATGAAATGAAACGAAATCTAAATTTAATTCCCCAGATCTTGTGATTTGGAGCTCACCTCCTTTTCCAATCCCCAGCGAGAGTTTAGGAATCTCTGGTCTTAGAGATATACCTGATACTCCCCAGTGGAAATTTTTCTACTCTGTCCTAAGTTTGTCACTTGGACATCTGTGTTGGTTTTGTTAATCTCTTCGTTCAACGCCAATACGCGCGGTGTGCTTGGTTAGCACACCACACCTATTGGGGGTCCATTTGTTGACCTCATTTTTGATGAGGTCTCTTCTCTTCTCTCTTTAGTACTTAGGATCTAGCCTTAGGCTTTTCCTTTGACTATCTTAGAGGACTAGAGATGGAACCTACCCCTTTAGAAACTCAACCACTTCTTAACTCCCTGCAAACCCCACAAGCTTGATTGTAAACCTCTAATCACCTAGAGGGTCGAGATCAAATGCGGAGGTTTAAAGGATGAGTTCCCTATAGGACTCTTTGGCCTTAGGATCACCCTGGGTGGCCTGGTCTGGTGAGGGTTCACCTGCACACATTACACTTTCACACACATTCCAAATCCCAAAACAATTCATGCCTGGCTTGACTTCCTGACTCATGTAGGTAATTCATATGGATGGACCTTAACCCCTAGGCCCTTGGCTAAGAGGGTTAGGAACAACATAGTGAATGCCTCAAATGAGTCCTCTCATGGTTCCTATAAGCTCAATATGGCCAACCAAAATGATTCCATTTCACTCACACTTGCTCAATTTTCATTTTTCCAAAATTTCAATTTTTGACCCCCGGGGCCCCAAACCCACCTAACCTACTAAAAGCCCTTGAAACTACCCAAAACCACCAAAATTTCCAAATCACCCAAAACGTTTCCAAAATTAACCGTGAACATTTCCCCACCAATCAAATTGATCATTTACAGCCAAAAAATACCAAAATTTCCAAAAATACCCTCAATACCCTCCAAATTACCAAAATGCCCCTCTTGGCCCAAAAATCCAAAAATTCAGAAAATTCCCAGAAAATTCCAGAAAATCCAAAATATTCCCAATTTCATTTTTTTCAACTACACCATGGGCCAATTTTGCCCATTTACACCCACTTTTACCAAAACCCCCAATTTAGCCCATTTTAAACCCAAATGAACCCAATGTCAAACCAAATCACCCCAATTGACCTCAATTATGGTCCAATTCAATTCTAAACTTCAATTAAATATCCCCAATATCAATATAGACCAAATACAAGGCCAATTTGATTGACATTTGAATTCAATTTCATTTTTTAAGCTTAAAGCCCAATTTTGACCCATAACCCAAACTTAGCCCAAACCAACCCAATTCAACTCCAATTAACCCCAAATCTTTTCTAAACCTTCCCTAACATCTCCATAAACAAAACGCTAACATAATTTGCCCAAAACTTGAACCCAAACCCCACTCAAATTCAACCCAAACCAAAAATCCCCAATTTAGCCTAAACCCAAGCTTAACCCTAACTTAGCCTAAATCCCAAAATTGAACCCCAACCAAAGTTGAAAATTCTTTGTAACACACCTATAAACATTTCTCAACATCAATTTTACATCAATTTTAACATTAGCCCAACCTTAGCCTAAGTTAGCCCAATTTGGCCCACCTTAGCCCCTTTACCAAATAAACCCAAATCCAATCCAATTCAATCCCAAATCACTCCAAATTTGTTTTAAATCACTCATGACATATCCTTAAACTAAACCCAACATTTATTTGGCATGGCCCTTTATAAATTTTTTGATTTAAAAGCCCATTTTGAAATATAGAAACTCATTCCCCTTAAACCATTTTTAAAGCCCACCTTTACCAAATTTTAAAAGCCCAAACCCATCCTAAAGCCTACATTGCAATCTCATCTCATCCTCACTCAATTAATATCACTCCCTAAGTGCTAAATCCATCATGAAAATCAAACCAAAATGGTATTATGACAAACCATCCAAATTTCACACCAAAATACCAAAATTCCTAAAACCCTTTTCCATGAAAGTTGACTTGACTTTTCCCAAGCCATATGAGAGCCATGGAGCCATCCTTAAGCCCCATGTGAAGCCATGAAAGGTTTGACATGTGACCATACCACATTGGGCAAATGGAGGAAGCTCTTTCTAGGTTCCCTTAAAGTCATTAGCCTTAACCATGATTACCCTTAACCCAAAATTAATCCAAATATGTTTGGATGTGGACTTCACCACACATGTAAGCCTGATCCACCTGACCTCCTCAGCCCAAAATCAGGCCATGGGGAGGTGAACCAAGCCCAAATACATGGGTTGAACTAAACCAAGTCAAAATCACCTCTTCCCCTTTCCATTTCAATTCATCCTCTTTACACATGGCATTTGATAATTGAACTCACAAACCTCAAGCACTGATCCTCCCGATCACAACGGTGACATGACCCCGGCCGGCCGGCCACCACGATCCGCGGGAAAACACCAGGCCGAGAGGTCCAAATCAACCAAAAATTGCAATTCCCCATGGCTGAGCTGCCCCACTCCAAATGGCCATTGTAGCTGTTCTTCTCCTCACCAGAGCAGCTGATCCCAGCCCCTAACTCCCCCTGAGAGGCCATGGCCATGGCTATTTAAGCCAGCCAACCCCTCTCGGCCAAAAGGTTAGCTGAAATTGACCTTCACAAAATCCCTCCAAACTCCTCACAAAGCTTCCCCTAGCCAAGAGCATTTGATTCCCACTGTCCTCCTGCCCTAATTCCCACTGATTGAGCTTAATTTTGGAGCTCAATTCTAAGGCCAGAACAGGACACTTTCAGATCCTCCACCAAAATGAAATTAAACTCTCCCACACCTGCACAAGACCAAGAGAAGGAGTTCCCCAGTGAAAGCCCCCTCTCCAGGCCACCCATTTGTTTTAGCCTCCAAAGGTTGAAATCGGGTCTGGTGCAAATCGAGTCCAGCAATTCCTCGGGGCCAGAGACTTCATCTGGAGCTTGCTTGGACTCAATCGAAGGTGACACAACTCTCAGATCGAAGCTTCACTTCTCTGAGCAAAGGTGTGAGCTCTCTCTTCTTCTCGAGCTTCTGAACATTCTCTATTTTGATTGGATTAATTTCATGCCACATAAACCATATGGATATGTTCGTCTCTTCAAGACGAATCCATAGAGTATAAGAACATAAAAATCCATTGAGAATCGAGTGAGATCTTAGGGTTTTAGTGTGGACGGTCACGGGTGCACACCAGTCGTAGACGATGACCGGGAGCTGTTGGATCGCGTGTGTATCGAGCGGAC
This sequence comes from Papilionanthe hookeriana x Papilionanthe teres, assembly GCA_022702705.1. Taxonomy (NCBI): domain Eukaryota; kingdom Viridiplantae; phylum Streptophyta; class Magnoliopsida; order Asparagales; family Orchidaceae; genus Papilionanthe; species Papilionanthe hookeriana x Papilionanthe teres. The sequence continues at coordinate 138,763,493 of CM040423.1, read as the reverse complement.
GGCTCAGATGGCGTCGGACCAGGAGATGGTACATGAACCGCGGGCCCCGTGGCAGCTGACTCAGATGGCGGCGCCGAATCAAAACGCGTCGCGTGGCCTTTCGGAGCTGCCGAGGATTGCGTGGCACCGCGTGGATAAGTAGGAAAATAGGGTATTTTTCTATTTATTTAATTATCAGAATTTAAAAAATCCATAACTTTGTCTAGAAAAATCATAAAAATAAAACAAAAATACCCTCTTGCTCAGTGAACAGAGGAGAATAATGTGGAAAAGAAATCAAGTAATTTCATTGAGTATTTTATTTTTAATAATTTATTTACTCTCTGAATTGTTTTAATTCTCCATTTGCATAGGCAATTCACTATGGCATGAGACCCTAGGACTTTTGAAGCCTCTGAACTTGTGAACATTCCCTAAATTTTCCAAGGTCAGAGAACAACCCTATGAGAAGTTATTGATTTTTCAATTGCATGTTACTGTTTTGAGTATTTTAATTCCAATAATTAGCATGTTGAGAAATAAATTCTAGGAAAATTTGATGATGTTTCTTATGACCAGAGGAACCTAGAAAAAATAGGTTTTGAGTTAATTCACATGAAACAACCCTAATTGGCCTAAACACCCAAAATTGAACTTTAATTAATTAGGGTTAACTACACGTCAAATTAATTTGAAAACAATTCTCCACTGATCTTTAGGATTAGAGGAATATCACATAAAAATTTGAAGTCAATTGGGTTTGATTAGCCTTACTAAATGGATTAATTAAGCCACATAACCAAAATTAAACTTTAAAAATTTATAACTCACAAAATACTTTTTAAAAATTCACAAAAATGGTTTTGGAGCTTCTCTAATATTAGAGAAACTTAGGAAAATTAAAATTGTAATTTTCTAAAAAAGTTGGTTTTTAACATTATTTTAATATTTTAATAATAAAAAAATAATAAAAATCATAAAAATATTAAAAATCACTAAAATGTCACATTTTGAATTCTAATCACCTAGGAACAAACTAAATATTTTTCCTAAGTCTCTAGGGTAAGATATTGAATTTTAAAGGCTTAAAACAATTTTTTTGAATTAAAAAATGATTTTCTTTAACATTTCCACTAAATTAATTATAATAAATCAAAGAAAAATAAAAAATAATATAAAATTTTGTTCTCTGATTTCCCTGATATCAGAGAGATTTTTGAAAAATATAAAACCTATTTTTCAACTTCAATTTTATTTTTAAATTAATTAATATTCCAAAACTCAAAATAATTCTAATAAATAAAATATAATTCAAAAAATCACCAAAATTGGTCCAAATGGTCGTCTAGTCATTACGAACATCCCATAATTTTCTTAAGGACAGAAACATTTTCTTGGTCATGTTATTGAATTTTCCTTGAAAACCCCTATTTTCCATTAAAAATAATTACATAAATAAATTAAATACACAAAAATCACATTTTCTCCTCTAATGTCTTAATGACATGTGAGTGAGGTCACATAAAAATTTCAATTTCATTTGAGCTTAGTTTAGTGAGTTATAGAATTATTAAGCTTGAAGGGCAAAAGGGTAATTAAAAATTTCAACCCTTAATTAAAATTTTAGGGTTAATCAAAAAAGGGAGGGTAAAATATTTGATTTTAAACTTATTTTGGATGATTGAAACTTAAATGATTGAGGGTAGAAACCTACTAACCATTTCTAATATAATTAAAATAAAACTTTAATTAATTAATTAATTGAAATTTTGGAAGAATAATAAAATTGGAATTATTAAAATAGGGATATTATTAAGAAGATATTTATTCTTTAATTTAAAAATCTCTAAATAAATCACTTCAATAATACTTAATTCTTAATTAAAAAAAAAAATTAAAGTAATAATCCAAATTAATAATTAAAACTAAAATTAAACTAAAATTAAATTAAATTTAAATTTAAACTAAATTAAAAATTAGATCAAAATAAAATTAAATTTAAATTAATATAAATTAAATTAAAGTAAATTAAAATTAAATTAAATTAAAATAAATTAAAATTAAATTAAATTAAATTAAATTAAATTAAATTAAAATTAAAACTAAATTAAATTAAATAAATTAAATTAAAAATTAAATTAAAGTTAAAATTAAACTAAATTTAAATTAAGATTAAATTAAATTAAATTAAATTAAAATTAAATTAAATTAAAATTTAAATTAAATTAAATTGAACCAAATTAAATTAAAATCAAAATCAAATCAAATTAAGTTAAAATTAAAATAAATTAAATTAAAATTAAGTTGAATTAAATTAAATCAAAAATCATTTAACAACAAACCTAAATGAAATCGTTAAGAATTAAATCTAAAATAACCTGAACACTATTCCAAACTTAAACTAATTTCTATAATTAAGTCAAAGTTGAAATTAAATGATTAAGTTTAAATCATCAAAATACCTAATAAATTTGCCCTTTTAAAGCTCTTATTATTATTATAACTCTTAAATGAAGTATCAAGTGAAGTGTTACAGGATATTCAAATGTCCTAGTTCACTGAGTAAGGGAACAAAACTTAAACCCCTGAATGATTAATTCACCTGTGCAACTAAATTTACTTGGACTCAAAGCGATCCCAGAAATATTGAAAAGATGTTTAGGACTCATCCTAAACACTTCCTCAATATGACGGGATGTTTTAGAAGAACAACTGAATTTAATTGTTCTTTGATGAAGAAAATCATCCTTAAACAAAACTACGAACCTAGACGTCATAGGAGATGACTAGCAATAGGATTAGGAATGTGGTAGACAACCAAAACCCTTCCCTTAGCTTTACCTAGGTATCTGTTGAAATATTTAAATGCGTTAACATGTGTTTTAAGTGCAGCTTGGGATGACGGGAAGACCCTCCAGGTACGCTTTTATTTAATTACAATTTACTTTATTGCAATTTACTTACATGCACCGTACTTTACTTTTTCTTGCATGTTAAAAAAAACTGTTACTTGAAAACCAAAACCTTTAGGATAGTCCCTGAACAGAAACCAAAACTAAATTAAAAGTTATTGCAAGATAAAATTCACTGCCACAACATTTCAAAATATAAAACAACTCAAAATTTAATCACAAACAGAACAACAAAACTACAATCACAACTAAATTAAAACGTCTCGTTGAATGATCGGGAATACCTCGGATGACGTAACCTACGTGTTGCTAACGGGATTTCCCATGGTCTAAATGAAAGTGTGGAACTCATTCAGTTGAGTTTAGCAAATTCATCTAGACTAAGTGAATTCGATGAAAATAACGCTGCCGGGATGACGGAACCGTGGGATCTTAATCGGTTCTGTTTAAACAACTTTAAGATTTGTTTTAATTAAAATATTAAAAACACTTGGATTTTAAGATTTCTAAACCAAAACACTTCTTCATCTCTTGATTGTCACTTTCTAAAACTGAACCTCTGCAACAACAAGGAGCTCGGAGCATGGTGGGCAGCTCGGCCATCGTCATCAGCAAAACTCGGATCTACTTCAGCAAAACCTTCTTAGAATTAAATAACTAAGCCATAGGACTTCGAGGTAGTTTTCCTAGTGCAACATAAATCCTCAACTCTCCGTTAGGCATTTGCATGATCATGTTATGCAAATTAAGCCCTAACCGGTCTTAGGATTCCGAGGTAGTTGTTTGGTACGACATAAACCCTCACATCTTCGAGGCTATTTGTGTGATTATGTCATACAAATATAAGACCTAAATAAATAAAATTGGTAGGACGGAAACATTGAATAATTCTCTCAAATTGAAGCCAAACAATAGGATACTTTGGGAAGTTGCCAAGATTTTACTTGGATCTCCAACTTCTCCTACCTCTCTTCCATTGGACTCCAAAATAAACTGTTCCAAATTTGAGCTAATCCCTATTGAAATTTCCAAAACTCAATCCTTTGAAAACCTTAAACTTTGAAATTCTTGAAAGTAAAACCACTGATCATTATCGAGAGTTTTCTTAAATGATTCCCGTCGTTTAAGATGTAATTAACTATAGGGGCTTGCCCTTATAGGGAACTTTAAGAACCCAGGTTATATAAACCCTGTTTAATTTTTTTATATTAAGCAGGGGAACTTGTCGGCTTATAAAATTGGTTCGTAGACCAAACGGATGTCACAAATCTTTTAGTTTATTTAATCGAGCCCCATCATAAAATAGTGTGTCTATTCCTCGGGATAAATACACGGTTTGTGGTGTGGTGCTCGTTTATATAAACTATTTGGGATGTGAGATCGGTTTGATTTCATATCTAAAAATTTTCAAACTTAAAATTATTTTCAAAATCAAATGCTACTTTCCAAATTATATATATATATATTTAAATTAAATTTAAAATTTAAATTCACCGACAATTTCTGTAGGCGACCCCCTTTTTCAAAATACAATACTCAACCTAAAAATATGCCCACATGGTTAAGGCTTAACAGGGTTTAATCAGGTCTAATTGATGTTTTAGATCTAATTAGCGTTTATGGTGTTAAACCTAGTGTGATTAAGGCTTAATACCTAACTTGGGTTTATCATGTTAAACCTAATGTGATTAAGGCTTAACAAGGTTTAATTAAGTCTAATTAATGTCTTAGACCTAATTAAGTCTAATTAATGTCTTAAACCTAATTAGGGTTTCTTAAGTTAAACCTAATGTGATTAAGGCTTAACCTGAGTTAATTAAGTCTAATTAATGTCTTAGACCTAATTAGAATTTATTAAGTTAAACTTAATGTGATTAAGGTTTAATAGAGTTAATTAGGTCTAATGATATGTTAGACCTAATTAGGATTCGATTTGTATTAAACCTAATGTAATTAAGGTTTAATGGGGTTAATTAGGTCTAATGATGGGTTAGACCTAAGTAGGATTTGATTTGAGTCTATTTTGAGTTAGACTCAAAATTAACTTAGCCTAATGTGGAATGGGCTAAGTATAGTGAAGATTTGTGTTTTGAAGGATTTTAGAGTTTGTAAATATTAATTTACAATTAATAATTTTTAACCCTGAAAGACAAAATGTCATTTTAAATTTGCAAGGTGCTAAAGTATTGTCATTTTAGGGTCTATGTCTGTCTCCCTAAATTTCATAGCCAATTTTATTTTCAATTTCCCTCTTTTCTAATTCTTATAATTATTATTTTTTAAAACATTTATAAAGTTTGATAGAAATTAGTTGAATTGAACATAGAGACCTTATCATGTCTTGGAATAATCACTGAATGTTTTTAAGGATGAAAAGATCACTCTGTGGAAATTTCATAATTTTTGTATTTATAATTAGTTTTTAATAATTAAATTACTCCAGAGAGTATTTAATTTAAAAATAAATAAATTATCAAGTCTAGATTTTGGTCTCAAAATTTTCCTCTCCTCTCCCTATGTCTAAAGGTTTTTTTATTATATTTTATGATTTTTCTATGCAATGATATGAATTTTCCAAGATTTATAAATTTAATTAAATAAGAAAATCAAGATTTTCTTATTTATCCAATCAAGCACTGACTGGATCCTCGGATCCATCTAACTCACACACGGCGGAGCGAGATTGTTCAGAAATTCCATGCAAGCGCTGAGCTGGCCCGCTATTTAATCTGTTTCATAAGGACGAATGAACGGTCCGACTCAATCTATGTCGTCCATTTCTAAAACACGTAAATGGACGACATCCTTTCTTCTTCTACTTCTGATTCTTCCTGTGAACCTTTCATGATCTGAGCGTAAGATCTCGCTTGGATCTTAATGAAACTTCATGGGGATTGTTCCATAAGCTTTATCGTGGCAAGATGAACTCTTCCATACTAATTTATGAATGGTTTGAATCACTTCACTTCATAAAAGCTCAGGCCGAGCACAAATTGAGTTATTTTGGTGATACTTTGGTTGATGAGATGAAACCTCAATCAAATTTGACATAAACGATCGTTGAGTCCTTGCGAAGCTCCTAGTATGTCCAATTTGGAGTGAAATTGGGTCCAAGTAGGAATTCACAAAAGTGGGTTCACGACCAGATGGGGAACTAGGTTGGAGCTTTTGGGGAGATCCAATATTAATTAGATTGTTCTTCGTGCACCTCAGGGAAGGTGTAGGAACTATTAATTTGAAGATTGAGGTAGGTTTATGTTGGACTCGAAATGTGTCCTATTTTGGGGCATTTCAGCGTGGTTAAATTGGGAGAGAACAGTTGGTTTGAAGCCTTCATTCTATGGGTAATAAATTTCCTATGGGATGGGGAGGAAGTTTGTTGTTCAAAGCTTTTGGAATGGGGCAGTGTGGTTGGGTGTGTCTTCTCCCTTAGGGCTTTCGGGTTAGCCTATTTATAGGCTTGGAGAAGCCATAGTTGAGCTTAGGCTTACTTGGGGATGAAGGTAAGAGTGTCATGATGGTTGAGGATAAGTTCTTGGCTTGAGGATAGCCATGAATGGTTATTTCCCAAGCTTGCCATGATGAGCCTCCATTAGGGCTCAATTTTGATTTTCATTTTGGCTCGCCTCTATTGGGTAGGTTTGTGAGGTGGATAAGATCCTTGGCTTGAGCTGATTTTACCTCCCCACATAAATTTACAATTTCACTCAATAGGCTTGAGAGGGAATGACGCATAAGCTTATCCTTCTCTGATTTCAATGGCTAGCCATGATGAGGTTAACCTCGGTTTGGAGAGTGACTTAGGTAAGGTTTTCTCTCCATTGGCATGGCTTTGAGGTGCTCTCCTCCTAAGCATACGGGTCACACTTCAATTTTAGGAAGGCATGACACATATGCCTCCTCTCCATAATGGCGTGATGATGGCTTTTAACTTTGGTTAAAAGTCATGTGTCCTAGATAGGTCAATGTGTTAACCATGTTATGATGAGTTTCATAGGTCATGGGTGACCCATGGGTGATCCTCCATAAATTGAAATTGATTTTAGAATTCAATTATGGGTTTTTATGTCATGTCTGATGTCAATCGTTTAAATTTAATTTAGCTTTATTTAATTATATTTTCATTGTCGGCGTTCGAAACGCATCGGAGATTTTCTCGATATTGATGTCGATGTCGTTTTGGAGTCGCCACTCTGTTTATCTATAATATTACCCTAATCTTAAATAAATCGTATTTCTTTGGATTCCTTAAAAAGGTCCTCAGATAGTAAGAAATTTGAAAAAAATAAGGGCTAATAAGATAGAAAACAATAGAAAAAGGATTGTCGGTGATATTCCCTATAAAAGAAAATTCTAGAATGTCGTATTCTAGAAGTTTTATATAAGGATAATAAAATTTTGGTAACTAGAGATTTCTAGATGTAATATCTATCCTGAGTTCTTAAATCTCCTATAGGAGTATATTCCTATAGTTAATTACTTCTTAGATAATTATGATTATCTAAGAAAACTTCTGATTAATGTTAATTACTTTTTTTCTAAGAAGTTTCAAAAACAAGGAAACATCAACGTTCAATCCTAAGAGTAATGCGTCGTACTACCCTAAAAGTTTGTCAATTTTTTTTTGTTTTGTTGTTTTTTATTTTTAATTGTTTTTTAATGTCATCATTTTATGGTCTTATAACTTTTTGTTTGTTTTGGTGGCTATCCAAAAAGTTATGGCTTTGTTTTGTCTCTGTTTGTCATTTTAAGGTTGTTTGTTTTGTTTTGTTTTATAAATGTCGTTCTTTTGATATGGTTGTTTTGTTTTGTTGTCGTTCATCTGATCTTTAGAATGTCGTCCTGCAAAACAAAGTTAGCACACCATATAACATGTAAATAAAATCTAAAACAAAATTAATGTCGTCATTTCGTCTTGATTGTCATGCAATACAGAGTTAGCACACCCTATAATATGCAAAGAACTTAACCTACCATAAAAGGGGTGTTTAAGTTATATTTTAATGTCAAAAAGTTAGATTTTTATATTTGATGTCATTGGAATCTAAAAATGATATGTTTAATAAAAAATTTAGATTTATTTTAGATTCTATGTCATTTGATTTTAAAACGTTAAGTCTAATATTGTTTAGACTTAAAAGTTTGATTTTAACATTTTAGATTCTTTGTCATTTGAATCTAAAAAAATGTTAAATCTTATGTTGATTAGACTTAGAATCTAACAAAAAAGTTAGATTTTAATGTTTTAGATTCAATGTCATTTTGAATCTGAATATATTACGTCTAATGTTGATTAGACTTAAAATCTAACAAAAAGTTAGATTTTAATATTTTAGATTGAATGTCATTTGAATTTCAATATATTGGGTTAATTAAAGTATGAAAATTAGATTCCACGACATTTGAATCTAATATTTTTGTTTTCATCATGTTGGTTAACTTAGGTTTAATTTAGATTGAACCTAAATTAAGTTAGTTTCAATAAGGGTTGAACCTAAAATTTATGTTGAATTTCACTTAGGTTTAAGTTACGTTGAACCTAAGTTTAAATTTGATTCAATTCCAATATGGGTTAGATTTAAATTTAGTTTTGTTTAGATTCGTGTCATGTTGTACTTAAGTTAGGTTTTGTTTAACTTAAATTCATGTCATGTTGAATTTAAGTTAGGTTTTGTTTAACTTAGATTCATATCATATCGAATCTAAGTTAGGTTTTAGATTCATGTCATGTTGAATCTAAGTTAGGTTTTAACATTAGTTCAATATAGGTTTGACTTTAGTTAGGTTAGGGTTAACTTATATTAATGTCATGTTGAATCTAAGTTAGGTTTAAATTAAATCCAATATGGGTTGGAATTTAAGTTAGGTTTGGGTTGACTTAGATTCATGCCATGTTGAATCTAAGTTAGGTTTAACTTAAATCCAATGTGGTTTGGACTTTAAGTTTGGGTTGACTTATATTCATGTCATGTTGAATCTAAATTTGACTTAAGTCCACTATGGGTTGGGCATAAGTTAAGTTTTAGGTCTATGTGTAATTAAGCTTTAGTTGGTTAACGTTTAATTGTTTAATTAAGTCTAATGTGTTAAACTTAATTAGGGTTTAAGTTTGATTAAATCTTAGTAAGGTAAGGTTTAATAGTTTAATTAAGTCTAATGTGTTAGACTTAATTAAGTTTTATCATTGATTAAACTTTAGTTGGTTAAGATTTAATAGTCTAATAAAGTCTAACGTGTTAGAATTAATTAGGGTTTAGGATTGATTAAACCATGGTTAAGGTTGAATAAAATTTCATTTTTAATTAATTATGTCATTAATTAAAAATATTTAAAATTATATTATTGATTAATAAATTAATAAAAATAATTTTAAAATTAATTATTTGATTATTTTACATTATTTTTAGTTCAATATTTCATGTAGTTCTTTTCATGGCTTTTAATTGTATTTCTAAATTTTTAATTAATTATTAATTAATCAAAAATATTAGAAATTAAAATTTTAGTCAGTAAATTAATCAATAATTTTGGAATTAATTATTTGATTAATTTTGTCGTTTTTGGTCCAAAATTGGGTATTTTGACCAAATTTAATAAATATTGGTTAGGGTTGAGAAATGTTGATTCAGGTTGACCCAAGTTGACTAATCCTAGTCCAAAAATGTCCAATATGACTTAATGTTATCATGATTATTTTGGTCATGAAGTTTATAAATTTTGTCATTTAAAGGTTTAAATTGGTCATATTGGTCATATTGACCAATTTTAGGATTTAGGTCAATCCAATGGTCAATGGTGATATTTGAATTAATTTTTGGTAATTTTGATCAATGTCAAGTTGGTTATATCAATATCTATTTATGTGGTCAATTTTTATGGTCAAAGGGGCATGTGTTAGTCATTTTGACCCATTTTAACCCTTTTAGGTCAAAATTGACCAATAAGGTTAGTGTAGTTGTCTTTTATATTATGTATGGATTGTTTTTTTATTAATTTTTAAATATTTAATCAAAAATTGACTAATAAAATTAATTCAATATTCTTTGGGTCAAGAACTGATCATTTTAACCTAATTTATCACTTTAGGTTATGAGATCAATATAGTGGTGTATAGGTCATAAATTGACCATCTTTGTATTGTTTATGTCAAAGGTTGATCATTTTTATTATTATTGATTAAAGTTGATCATGATTAATCAATTTAGGTCCAAAGTTAACCTATATGATTTCTTTAACCTTCTCATGGTTAAGTTAATCACAGAGTTATTGATTTTGATAACCATACCTAAGTTTGACTAGGGTTGGTAATGTTGGGCTAATTTGATATTGTTAATTAATCAAATTAATTATATTTATTAACTTAATACTTAAGATGTCTTAATGGTTAATGTGGTGAACATTGAGTCAGTAAAGAATCATTACGTCATAAATTGACTTCTTTGACCATATTTGATCATTTAAGTAAAAATTTACTAATTTGATCAAATGGTTTAAGAAAATTAATCATTTCAGAATTTGTCATTACTGATTTGATTAACTGAGTATGTCATTAAAATTTTAAGTCAAAAAGACTTTGATTGGGCTTTACCCTAAATCTTTAGGTTTTGTTGTCCCTTGTTAAATTTTAGGAGATCAATATAAATAGACTTCCTTTCTTAATTTATTTGGTAAATGACCCTCACAAATGTGAGGTCAATAAATGGGCCCCCAATATGTATGGGATACTGTAAGAGTATGTCGTGCATATTGGCATTGACCGAAACGGCCTGGATGTAATAAATGTCAATTTGTCTGAAAGTATTTTATATCATTATTTAAAGGATGAGAATGTATGTCATAATGTTTAATGTCAATATGTTGATTTTGAGAAGGAATGTGATGCGGCTTATGTCTTGTTTCGAAGAAAATGTTATGGGAATGCCTCATCTTCGTATCAGAAAAAGAGAAAATGGATGTTAAGTTCCATTTCTCGGAAATGTCTAATGTTAATGTCAAATTAGAGGAATGTCATAACTTCTGTGTCAGGAAAGGACTTACATCCAATAACTTTAGATAGAAAATGGAATTCATATTCCATTTCTCGAAAATGTTAAATGTTGATGTCAAGTTAGAGGAATGCCATAACTTTCATGTCAGGAAAGGAATTATATCCAATAACTTTAGAGAGAATGTTGAAGTCATATTCCATTTCTTAGTAATGTTAAATGTCGATGTCAAGTTAGAGGAATGCCATAACTTCCGTGTCAGGAAGGGACTTATATCTAATAAATTTAGAGAGAAAATGGAAGTCATACTCCATTTCTCAGTAATGTCAAATGTCAATGTCAATTTGGAGGAATGCAATAACTTTCTTGTCAGGAAAGGACTTATATTCAATAACTAAAGAGAGAGAATGGAAGTCATATTCCATCTCTCAGAATGTCAAATGTCGATTTCAAGTTAGAGGAATGTCATAACTTCCGTGTCAGAAAAGGACTTACATCCAGTAACTTTAGAGAAAAAATGGACATTATATTTCATTTCTTGTAAACGTCAAATGTCAATGTCAAGTTAGAGGAATGTCATAACTTTCGTGTCAAGAAAGGACTTAAATCCAATAACTTTAGAGAGAAAATGGACATCATACTTCATTTCTCATAATGTCCATTGTCAATGTCAAGTTAGAGGAATGTCATAACTTATGTGTCAGGAAAGGACTTACATCCAATAACTTTAGAGAGTGGAAGACTCACTAAGAAGAAGTGTATTTGCTGGGGATATCCGTTGGGGACCTGACCTTTACATATCGGAGAGTAATATTTATGTCAATTATTATATTGTCATTTAAAGGATTTATTTTGGCATTTTTAGGACCCTCCGACACATCATAAACAACAAGGAATACCTTTCAACATTTCATTTTATTTCCAAAGATAATGTACATTGCAAACAAAAGTCAACAGTACATATCATCATAAACAAAAGTTAACAGCACACATATATACATATATATCATATGACACGCATGCTACAAACTTCTGATATATCGTATGTCAGAAATTTTCACATCATTCTTCTTGTCATGACATAGTCTTTGATACTACTAGACCAACCATAAGCATCTAACACTCCAAGACATCGTCTGTCAAACATGTCTCAGGTGTTTGATATTCACGAGGTCATGGTAGCTCCAAAGGCTTTAACCCTTCCAGTTCTGGAATGACCTGATATCTAATGGGTCTTTTATTTGGCCTCATCCGCCACAAGGTGATTGAAATGGGGAATCTATTAACACTGGGTATACAGTGTTGCACCACGTCGGCACTGTTCCTTGTAACAGAAGAACTGATCCTCGTGGCAAAAGGGTTCAGAATGTCCCTGCAAATTCTCCTGGTCTAAGGATTTGTATTTCTCTTCCAAAAAGGATGGAACAACGATTCATCAAAGATACCGTGCAGAAGGGTATTTCAAAATTGTGGTTGTCAATATGAGACGGGATACAATAACCCTAGTCATAGATGTTGATAATACAACTATCAGGAATGTAGTGTGTCGGTATAATTCTCCAGGTGACGAGCCGTCTAATAACCTGGACGATTACCGTGGGCAAAGGGTCTACCTACTCATGTTTTAAAATTCCAGGAGGGTTCCCTTCGTTTTCTTTAGCATAATTATAACAACATCCGTATTGGATCGTCAGCCTCCCCTTGCCACATATCCAATTATTGGGCTCAGAGTAAGTTTGTCTTTTAAGACGTCCAGCCTAACCTAGATTTTGAGCTTACATCACATGATCTATGATGGTTGCCTGCTCGTATTCATCAAATACTCTGGTGAATAACCTAATCCCTTCAAGAATATTAATTATTCACCTGTTGATATGTTTGAATTGTTCAAAAGATTGTTGTTTAATAGCTTGAATCTGTCATATTTCTTCTTTGGAGATGGGCCTCCTCTTGATTTCTTCCTCTATTTTTATCATGATATGATGTATTTCAGTTGGTAAGTTCTCGAGATTAGGAGATTTAAACTGGTTGATGTCACCTTCCTTAAGTTTTCTATCTTGTAGTTGTTTCTCTTCTTGACGTTTCAGCCATTTATTTCTATTTCGCCTTTGTGAATGGGTAAGTCCTGTTGTCGTCTTATTAACCTCTGCAACCTCCTGAGCCACAGTCGTTACTATTGATTTCAACTTCTTAATATAAGGATTCGATTCATGATTATCAGTTTTTTATTTGTCTTCAAAATCATATTGTTCCCAAAGTTTAAATTCTATCATAGGTGTCCGTTCCTTAATTTCTTTTTGATCAACTAGGTACAGTAATGACCCATGCTATATCAATTCAATCTGTAGCAGATCAAAGTTGAAATGAACTCTTGAACCCTTCTCAAAGTGTTAATGGTCCAGTGTAAAAGTCGTATCATTTTGAGAAGTGAAAAGTAGTCTATTGTCAGACATTTTCCTACAAATGATAGGGTTATGATATGTTAGACTAAATTTCATTTTCAAAGTGTTGTTATTATTACTATTATATTTTTATTTTGAGGGATTGTGCTCAGAAGTGTATACTCAGTAAGCAAAAAGGAAAGATCAAGAGACAAACACAAATTTGTACAAACGAGACAAAAGATTATTATTATTATTATTCTAGTTTAGAAACAAGTCATTCTCTTATGTCGCATAATATTTTTTTAGGAAACACTCATTAATTAGGGGTAAAACTCTATCTCCTTGATAGTCAACTAACCGATAAGACCCTCCTGAATACATCTTTTCAATTACATATGGGCCCTCCCGCATGGGTTCAAATTTCCCAGCTATTTTTCTGTGAGCAAGGATAGGTCTTCGGAGTACTAAAACAAAATCCCCAATTTGAAAGGTCCTAGGATGAATGAATTAATCATGGGCCCGTATCATTTTGGCTTGGTACAATTCCAGATTTTGATGAGCTTGAAGTCGTTTGCCTTCAAGTTTTTCCAATTCTTCAAGACGTAATTTTGCGTTTTCTTCTTCAATGATTTTGTTTACAACTGCAATCCTAAGAGAAGGAATTTGAATTTCTAAAGGAAGAATGGCTTCAGAACCATATACCAAAGAAAACGGTGTTGACTGTGTTGGTGTTCGGTATGTAGTTCTATAAGCCCATAACGATTCAATTAATATTTCATGCCATTGTCTTGAATTGCTAGTCAATGTTTTCTTTAAAATTTGAACCAATTTTTTATTAAAATCTTTAGCTAAGCCATTGTCCTTTGGGTAATAAATTATCGAATATCACCAATCTATTCCATGTCTTTGAATAAAATTGTTTATTTTCATGTTCTTAATGGCTAATCCATTGTCTGAGATAATCCTTCGAGAAACTCCAAATCTATAAACAATTTGTGTCTTGAGGAAGTGAAGAACTTGTTCTACTTTGACATCCCTAAGTAGTATGGCTTCTTCCCATTTTGAGAAGTAATCAATAGCTGCTAATATAAACCTATGTCCTTTGTTGACGGAGGATCTATTGGGCCCACAATATCTGTGCCCCAACATTCAAATGGCCAAGATGCAATTGTCAGATGTAATACATTTGGCTGCTGATGTAAGACCACCCCCATGAACTTGGCATTGATGACATTTTCTTGCTACTTCAAGGCAGTTTGTTATCATTGACGGCCAATAATATCCCATTCTTTTTATTTTTATCATGATCTTGGGCCTAGACTGGTGTGCACCATATAGGCCTGAATGAAGTTCTTTGATGAGTTCTTGAGATTTGACTTAAACATCTTAACCACATTTGATGAAAATATCAGAGATAAAGGACATCATCAATTATGACATAAGAAAATGCCCTTTGTTTAATTTGGACTGCAATGGAATTATTTTCAGGTAACGCTCCAGTTCGTAAATATTCAATAATTGGTTGTCGCCAATCATTGTTCTTTTCTTCATTGACAATTGTTATTTTCATGTTTTCTTCCTTTTTGTCCAAATTATCGAAATCAATTTGAGATAAGACTCGCCTTTCCTTTACAGATATCAAGATGTTATTCCCTTCAGGGCAAGCAAAGTCTTTTGCAAGTTTTGTCAAAGCATCAGTTAAAGAATTATCTGGTCTTGGAATCAGGTAAATGTCACATTAGGAATATTTTGCAATAATTCCATAATGTAATTAAAATATTATTCAAATCGTGGTTTCAAAATTTTGTATTTTCCTAATATCTTATTAATAATCAGTTGGGAATCACCATAAATGTTAATACATTTTATGCTCATTTTTATTGTCAGTTCTAAGCCAATTATGAGCGCTTCGTACTCAGCTTCATTATTTGTACATGGCTCAGTAAGATGATAAGAAAATGGAATCAATCCTTTGTCTGGAGTAATAAAAATTATTCCTACTTCTGCTTTGTCAGGTATAATTATTTGTCTTTCTTCACTTTTTCTGGTGGAGGAAGCTCCATCAAAGTATAACTCCCATTGCTTTGAGTCAGAATATTTTATTTTGAGTATTTGCTCATTAGGTAAATCATCATTAAGTGGATATTCATTTGGTATGGGGTGTACTGCTAAAAAGTCTACCAGGATTTGTCCTTTGACAGCACGCAATGGCACAAAGTTATATCAAATTGAAGCAATAACATTGCCCGTCTTGCCAGTCTTCCAGAAAGAGTTGGTCAAGTCATTAAATATTGCAATGGATTAATTCTTGAAATAAGAGTCACTTTGTGTGATAACATGTAATGTTTTAGCTTTTGAGTTGCAAAGATTAAAGCTAAACAATGTTTTTCGATTACAAGATATCTTATCTGAGTTGGATTTAAACAACGACTTAGGTAATATAGATTATTTTCTTTACCTTCATCATTATTTTGAGCCGATAATGCTCCTAAAGAATTTTCTAAAGCTGCGGTATAAAGGATAAGAGGTCTTTCTAACATAGGGGCTGCTAGAACAGGAGGTGTCGCTAGATATTGCTTGATATTGTCAAAAGCATATTGTAATTTTTCATCCCACACAAATTTAGTGTCTTTTCCGGTCAGGGCAGTGAGAGGTTGACATCTTCTTGATAGATTAGAGATGAAATGACGAACGTATGCTAGCTTGGAAAGATCATAATTGTGTTAGATTTTTTGGAGGGGCATATTCATGATAGCTTCAATTTTGAGCGGGTCAATTTCGATCCCACGACGTCGAACAACAAATCTTAGAAATTTCTTGAGGTGACACTAAAGGCACACTTAAGAGGATTCATTTTAAGATTAAATTGTCGTAATCGCTCAAAGACATTTCTTAAATCATATATATGTTCATTTTTGTGCTTACTATTGATAACCAAATCATCCACGTAACATTCAACTTGCTTGTGAATAAGTTCATCTAAAATTCTTGTCATGGCTCTATGATAAGTAGCACCAGCATTTTTTAGTCCAAATGACATTACTTTATAACAGTATATCCCAATAGGTGTTCTAAAATCTGTATTTGGCTCATCTTCAGAGGACATTTTAATTTGGTAAATCCCGACATCCCGTCCATAAAGGAGAATATTACATGTGTTGAAGCAATATCTACCATTAATTCAGGAATTGGCAATGAAAATTCATCTTTTGGATAGGCTTTATTTAAGTCTCGGAAGTCTACAAAAACTTTGATTTAGCCATTTTTATTCTTTATTGTTACTATATTGGCCAGCCATAGTGGATATTTTTCTTCTCGAATAAAATTAGCCTCAATTAGTTTCTTAACTTCGATGATGACTTGTTGTTCTATGTCAATACAAATTCTTGTTGGACCTTGTTTTACAGGGATGGCCTTTTGATCTATCCCTAGCTTGTGAACTACAAATTCTGGAGCTAATCCAGGCATTTCGTTGTAATTCCAACCAAAGCACTCCTTGTATTCTCTTAACACTTGAACTATTTCTTCCGTTTCTATATTGTTAAGAGAACTGCTGATAAAAGTTAGTTTTGGGTTTTCATCAGTACCCAAGTTTATTTCTTTTAGTTTGTCTATCGTTAATTTAATTTCTTCTTCAAATTCAGGTGGGGCATCATCTATCATAGGATCGGGTATTTGTTCAAATTTTAGATCAGTTGAGACAACCAGGCAAAATTATGCATCATCTAAAGGTCCTAGGACACCAAATCCTAATCCTTTGGAACTACGATTCAGTTTATTATTCCATAGATGCTCAAAATCATAAAATTGTTTAAATGAATTTTATTTAGACATTAAACTATTTTGCATAAGTTTTTGAACACATGGAGAATAAAGCTCAAAAGGAATTTTTATTAATTCCAAAAAGTTTTCATCCTTAGGTTTTACATTGTCATCTGAGCTAGTAGAGCCAAGTCAAAATTTTATCAATTTTTCATCTTCACTGTGTATTTCTTTGACCACTAAATCTTTAACTTTTGTAGAAGAAAGAGGAGTTAGGGTCATAATATTTACATAATAGTTTATTTGCTCATACATAGATTCAAATTCTTTTTTTTTATCTTCTTCTTCAAGCAGTACCTTGAATTGGGGATTCTTTGAAATCGTCTTCTTCTTTTCTTCTTCATAATCCAAGTGAATTTCAAACTTCGGCATTATTTTTATATCGGTAGTGAGGATCTTTTTTTGCTTTGCTTGTCCTCGGCCTCGGCCTCGACCTCGACCACGGACATCAACTTATTTTTCTTTATTTTGATTTTTATCTTTTTCTTTTATACTTAACACTGCATCTCTAGAGAATATCAATTTCTCTACTGGAGCATAATATGCAGCATCCTCGTGTACGCTAATTTTCTGGATTGAAAATGGTTGGACATCCCCCATTATGCAACATTTCTTTCCATTTTGTAGATATTTGATACATTGGTGTAATGAAGAAGGTACCATTTTATTTTCATGGAGCCAAGACCGACCAAGTAGAGCATTAAAAGATGTGTCTGAATCAATGACGTGGAATTTTACCGTTGTCACCAGATTTTATGTCCTTAAAAGCAATGTTATCGATCCTACGGCTTTTCTCCTTGTTGACTAAATCCCCGTAACATGATCGTATCAGTTAACAATCTACTGACATCAATGTCCAAATGTGCGAGAGTTTTCAAATTCATAATATTAATTGAAGCTCCAGGATCAAATGAGTACTCTCGAAAGCATAATATCATTGATATTTAATGTAATATAGAGTGGACGATTATGTTCAGTCGTGCCGAGTAGCAAATCATCGTCAGAAAAGGTTTTTTTTTTTGTTCATTGAACGAATATACTTCATTTGCAGAAGTACTAGTAAGTTGAGCTAAACAGATTTCGGGATCTAAGAGAGCCTTTATCAAAGATTCTCTCATTTCCTTAAATAGGACAAGAGTGTCATATATGCTCAATTTTGCTGGCAGTTTTCTTAAATAATCCAATACATTATAATCTACTTTTCCATGGATATCATTTATATTACCTTCCAATGATCGTTCTTGTACTGGAGGGATATTTTTCTTTGGTGCTATTATCTGTTTTTCTTTTTCTATAGGGGCCATTCTTGAAGGTAGAACTTTTCCACTTCTTAAGTTGACTTTGGTTATTTCTTATGATATAACATTCAAATTTTGAGTTTCTGAATCAGAAAATTCCAATTCTATGGAAATTGGTACTTTTCCTAATTCGAACATGAATGTTTCATCCTCACTATTATTATTGTTTTGGTTGTCATTAGTCTCGTCAGATTTACATATGATCAAAGTATCGTCTACAGGATCAAAATCGACTCACTCATTTTTATGAATATCATGAGAAATATTCAGGATATAAGTGAAACAGGAAACATTTTTATTTATGAACAAAAAGTTGTACAAAGTTAACGGTTTAAGGGATTTTCTCCCTTTGTCCGAAACAACTATTCTAGAAGGATTGACAAAGTAGGAGTGAAAGATACAAAAGGAGGAGTAGCCCCTATGCTTACAAGACTCTTATTTCCTTTTTTCTTCTTAGAAGATTCATTACAAACATTCTTAGATTTGATGAGCATCTCATTATAAGATTTGCCTGGAGGAATATCAAAGCGATATTCATGAGTATTTACTGAGATCATATTTACTGAACCTTTTTCAGCCTCCTTCAGATATTCTTTTGGGATAGTAATATTTCCTTCTTTGATTTTTTTCTCCAACCAGTCTTTGAAGCCGAAGAAATCTTTAATTTTATGTCCCAACATCCTATGATATGGACAGTAGTTAGGATGGTCTTTCAAATCAACCTCTACAAGCCTTTTAGCCTCATGTAATTTGAATTCAGGTATCTTTAACAAACCACGAAAGATTTTAACAACCACTTCTGTTTTAAATGGATATTCCTTATTCATTCTATGAGCTATCGTTCTTTTGTCTGCTTGAGGTAAAGTCAGTTGTTGATATTGTAATTGGGAAGACGACTGTTGTTGTTGTTGATTTTATCGTTGCTTCTTTTGTTCAGGTTGTATTTGCATCACCTATTTCCCTTTCTCTATCGTGGTAGTTTTCTTTTCTAGAACCTTGATTGGTTTCATTTTATCAGTCTTTTCCATCTGCTTGGCTTTTTCTTGGAGAATAGCAGCTTTGCTGAGTAATTTTTCAAATGTTTTTATGATAAATCCCTTAAGCATAAATGCTATTGGGCCAAGGATATTTTTGAGGAGTATTTCCACTGCATGTTGTTCTTGAAGATGTGTCTCACATTTCATACTAAGATTTCTCCAATGCAGAATGTAATCTACAAGTGTTTCTCTTGGCTTTTGCTTTTCTACAACCAGATCTCTAACTTTTACATGATGTTGTGCTCCAGCAAAGCGTTGGATAAACAAATTTTCTAATTCTGCAAAGTTTTTAACATAACCATTAGGAAGTTCGGCGTACCAGTCAAAAGCAACTCCCGTTAGACTATTGACAAATTGTCAGAATAACAAGGGATCACTTCCTCCTGCATTTCAACAGCTTGCTCTGAAGTGAGCAAGATGTTGTCTTGGATTTCCTATTTCGTCAAACATTTAGAAGAGTGGTGGAACAAAACCTTTAGGATATTGAACTGAATCGAATTCCTCTAGGTAAGGCCTACCCTTTAAAATTAATGATCCAATTTGTGCTTGTGCCATAGCTTCTTTTACTTTTTGTTCCACTAGTTGTGAAAGTTCTTTTTCAGGAATTCCATTTTGAGCGGGTTCCTTTTTCTTTTGTGAGCTTTATCCAACTTTAGTTTTATCTTCATGAATATGTATTGTTTCAGGTTGAAAAATTTTAATGGCTGATGATTGAGTAGTTGGTGAGTTTTGTAATACTGCTACCAATCCTTCCATTCTTTGTGCAAGATGATTGATTTGTTCATCTCGCTGTCGAATGACAGATCATAATTCTTCAGTAACATTTTCTTCATTTTGAGGAGATACTTCCCGAGCTGCTCTAGATCGTATTTCTATAACATGTATTTCTATAAACTCTTGATTGTGCCGGGTAGAAGATTTTTCCTTTATTCGTGAAGCTAATCTTTTAATGTTATCTCTTAATATCTCCAAACTTTCCTCAATTGTTTTACTAGAATTCTTTTCAAGGGTATTGTCTTGAGATGCTTCTTGTTTCCTTGCATTCTTTGTTAATTTAGAGTTATGCTTTTTTTATGTGATTGGTCTCCATCTCATAGCTTGTGCACAAGAGACTTCTTTTTTTGTTATGTTTCTTCAACTTCCAAGAGAAATTAATTGTGTTTTATACTTTTCGTCAATGTAACTTTCTCGTTCATTTTTTATTTTGAACGGAGCTTAGTTAGCAATGGATAAATGGACTTATCACATTCAAGGATTTTCTTTTGCATGGTCGTGGTAACTGCACATCCCATTTTATCCAATAGCTTGGCAATTAAACATTTATCTTTTCGTGCCAATCGTTTGAATACAGTATATATTGTTTGGATTGGTGGGAAATTTTCTTCTTTTGAAGACTGATACATACCCTCATCATATTCAACCGGTACGGGATAGAATTTAGTTCTTTCCCAAGGGTATGTATTTTCTTCATATCTAGTAAGGGTAAACTTTTCAATTTCATTTTCATTCTTGTTCTTTCTTTGAGTATATGTTAAAAGAACATCCGTGGAGCTGGACCCAAACTCATATATTTATCTTGGAATATTTTCTTCTTGTTCCTCATAAAATCCTTTTCCTTTTTTGTTAACTTTCTCAAAGCTACATTTTTCCATAGGAATTTGTTGAGATAAAAGAAAAGATTCTTCATAAGGGTATTCATAAATATTTGAAAAATATGGAAAAAGTTCTACTATCATGGGAGGATCATTCCAAATATATTCAGCTTCGTCATTGAATATTCTGAATCCGTTTTGTGGAAAGTAAGCGACTTCATTAAACAGTGAATTTAGATCTTGAAAATAGGAAAAGTCTAAATTGGGAGAATCCATAGCAGTTTTCTATCAAAATTCAGAGAAATCTTATGTCAAAATTTTATGATAGACTTGTCTATGAATTGGAATTACTATTGTTTTATTGAAGATAACTCTTTTAAAAGAGCTAGGAAAGATGATAATGTTTAACAAATGATTATTTTAATAAAAGATGAAGAGAAAGAATCTTTAAAAGATCACATCCCCAGCGGAGTCGCCACTCTCTTGATGGTGACGAATTGTCGCGTGTCGTCACCGTCAATTCCCATATCATGTCAATATCAAGGAGTCGCCAGTCTATTTATACTGCTCTAATCTTTAATCTTTTTTTTAAAAAGAGTAAGAGAAAGGGAACAAAATAGACAATCAAAGGAAAGGTATTGTGATATCTTTATTGGGAGAACTCTAAAATGCTCTTATCCTGTTAGGAAAATCAAGTGTCTGGTAACCAGATCTTTTTAGGTATTTAACATATTCTGGGTTCGTTTTACTTCTCTTATAGAAGCAAGCTTCTACAGTTAATTACATCCTAGAAAATTCTAGTTTTGCCTACGAAAACTCTTGATTAATGTTAAAAACTCATTTTTTCTGAATACTTTTTAGGAAATAAACATAAAATTGTTTTATTCCTAATATTTATCCCATTTTGTCATTAGATATTATATTAGTCATTTATGTCATGAGGTATCTTCTATAGATATTAATTTTATGTTATTTTGTTTATGATTTTTATTTTATCGTGTCAAAGTTAACGTCGGTGTTTTTATTTTGTCATTGTTTTAGTGTTATTTTGTTATTTCATTTATTTTATTTCTTTTTCTTTAGGTTTGGTGGCTATCCTAATAGTTCCACTTTTGTTGTCTTTATTGTCATGTCATTTTTGTTGTTTGTTGAAGGTTTAGGTTTTGTGTCTAACCTAAAAGTTTCAGTTTGTCATTTTTATTATTTTTATCTTTTTGATATTTTAATGTCGTCAATCGTCCTGCAAAATAGAGTTAGCATATCCTAAAATATGCAAAGAAAACCTAAACGAAACTTGTCTTCGTCCTGCAAAGAAAATATTTGCAGAAATAATATTTAAATTACTTGGTAAAATGATAATTGTTTCAGAGGTGTCGGATATCCAATTTTGGTTGAAATGTCGATTTGATTTTTTATTTCAATTTATATCGATTTGGGTTTGATTTAGATTCAATGAATTTAAGAACTAGACTTTTAAATTCAGTTGTCACCTGAACTTAATAAGTTTAGTGAAATTTTAGATTTTTGGAGTTTAATTTGTTTGGTTGTAATTTTTAAATTGTCTGAAGATTTTTTAGACTCGATTTCATTTAAGCCTAAAGGTTTGGAATTTTGATTTTTAGATTCAATTGTCACTTAAATCTAAATAAGATTTTTACACTTCACGTCATTTGAGCCTAAAGTTTTCAGTTGAGTCTAATTAGACTTTAAGAATTTACTTGAAATTTCTATTTTTTATGTTTGATTTGTCAATCTAGAATTTAATTTGTTAATTTGATGTTGATTTAAGTTTAATTTGTTAATTTGTGTCAAGTCGGGTTGATTTATGTCAAATTATGTCAAGTTTAGTTGGATATGTCAATTTATGTTAAATTATTTTATTTTATATTGGTTTATATTGTTTTAAATTTCAGTTTGAATTGATCTTAAGATTGTGTCGAGTTAAGTTTAATTTTGGTCGAACTTAGGTTTTATGTTTAGATATGTTGAGTTAAGTTCAATGTGGATCGAACTTAAATTTTAAGTTGAATTTAAAGTTTATTTTAAAATTGACTTAGATATAGATTGAATTTAAATTGGGTTTAACTTGAGTTTAAATTAAATTAAACTTAAGATTTGGGTTTAGTTAGGTTCAATATATGTTGAACCTAAAGTTTTTGACTTAAATTATTATTGACTTAGATTCATGTCAAGTTGATTTAAATATTGTTTTGATTTTAAGTTAAGATTTGTTTGACATAAATTTAATGTGGATTGAATTTAAGTTATGTTTAGGCTTATCTTAAATTCATGTCTTATTTAGTTTGACTTTAGGTTTTACTTGAGTTTAAATTAGATTTGATTTATGTTTGATTTAAGTTTATCTTAAGTTTGATTCATGTTTGATTTGAGTTTAACTTAAGTTTAGTTTAAGTTTAACTTAAATTTAATTTAAGTTTATTTTAAGTTTAGTTTGATTTGAGTTTGGTTTAACTTTGATTTAAATTTAGTTTTAAGTTTGATTTAAATTTAGCTTAGGTTTGATTTAAGTTTAACTTAATTTTGGTTTAAGTTTAACTTAAAGTTGTTTTAAATTTAGCTTAAATTTGATATAAGTTTAACATAAGTTTGGTTCAAGTTTAACTTTAATTTAATTTTAGCTTAAGTTTTATTTAAATTTAACTTAAGTTTAGTTTAAGTTTAGTTTAAGTTTAACTTAAATTTGATTTTAAATTTAACTTAAGTTTAGTTTAATTTTGTTTAAAGTTGATTAAGCCTAATGTAGTTAAGGCTTAATGATTTAATTAGGTCTAATATGGGTTAGACCTAATTAAGGTTTAGGATTAATTAGACCTAATTAAGGTTTAATTGAATTAATTAGGTCTAATTAGGGATTAGACCTAATTAAGGTTTAGGATTAATTAAACCTAATGTAAGTAAGGTTTAATTGAATTAATTAGGTCTAATTAGGTGTTAGACCTAATTAAGTTTTAGGATTAATTAAACCTAATGTACGTAAGGTTTAATTGGGTTCAGGTACGTCTAACTGGAATATCAGACCTAAATAGGGTTTGTTAGGTTCAATATGTCTTTTAAACTTAATTTGATTTTAATTTTATGTTAAATTCAATAATTGATGTTTATGAATTAAGTTTAATTTATCTTTAAACTTAATTAAGGTTTATTTAAGTCTAGTTGTATATTTTTAGGCTCAATTAAGACTTGTCTTGAGTCCACTATGAGATAGACTCAGTTTAACTTAGCTCATTATGGGATGAGCCAAAGATTTAAAAGCTTATCAATTAAGTTTAATTTTGTCATTTTAAACTTAATTAAGGCTTAATTAAGTTTGATTTGATGTCTTTAGGTCTAATTAGGATTGGATTTGAGTCTAAGTGAGAAATAGATTCATTTGAACTTATCTCAATATGGGATGAACTAAGTTTAAATAACAAGATGATTTTCAGGATTTAAGTGAATTAATTTATGATTTAATTAATACTTATTCCTATTAAAACATTATTTAAAATTGTTTAATGGCTTAAGGTATGTCATTTCAAGGTTACCTCAAATTCCTTGTTCATTTTACAATTTTGTTTTCCTTAATTTTCTTTTTTTTAAATTATTATTAAAAATAATTAAATCATGTTTTGAAAATTAGGAAAAGATGTCTTAGAGATCTTTTCTAGCCTAGGAAAAATCAGTAAATATTCCCAAGGGCATGGAAATACTACTATGTAAATTTCAGATTTTTCTAATTTATATTTAATTTTTAAGAATTAAAATACTTCAGGGAGTATTTAATTATTTAAAAATCAAATATTAAGAGAAAAATTATGATTTTTATTTCATAATTTTCTAATTTTCAAGAAAACCAAAGGTATTTTTATTTAATTTTTGTCATTTTTATTTAAAAATATATTGAATTTTGAAGTTTTTAAGGTTAAACTGAATTTTATAAATTCAGTATAATCTTTAAAATATCGGATGAGGGCGCATGTCCTCATATGAGTCGAAGACGCACTTGATCCCCTGCAAGGATCCAAACAATGGAGTGTGTCGTATTAGATCAGGACCATCATTTTTAAGTAGAAAATCGGACGGTCTCGGGTCATCTCCTTCCTTCAGGCAGGCCCGAGCACCCTCCATCTTCTAGGGTTAAAATCTCACTCAAATCTTAATGGATTTGAATGAAATTTGTCCCTATAGGATTGTATGAGGCAGGAGATCAAATCCATATAGATTTGTTATAGTTTTGAAAAACATTTCTTCACAAAGGCTGAAGCCCGAACGCCATTAATGGGGGAAAACCATACCTTGGCCACAGTGGTTCAAGCTTTGAATTGATTGCTTTAGATTGGTCGTCTAGGTCCAAGAAAGCTTCCAGGGACTTCAATTTGAGTCCAAATAGAGTCTATATAGGACTTTGAATTTGGTGGGCTCGGTTTGAAGAGAAATGGTCAAGACAGGGTTAGGACTATAGGGAAGCTCAATTTTAGTTGGGCTCTTCCTTCCGAAATGGTTTTAGAAAGGTCAATTTTAGATTTTGTGGAGTTTGGTATCAGAATTTAATGTTGTCCTGGTTTCAGGTGGTCGGGCTAGGTCAAATTGAGCTAGATCAGTAGGTTAAATGATCTTGTTTTGACTGGGATCAATTTCCTAGGACTTAGAGAACATTTTTGGTGTTCGTGGTCGGAGGTTTCGGGCAGCCTATACGGGTCTTGTATTTTCTTCCTCTCTTCCCCTAAGGCTCGGGTTTTGGCTAAGGTTAGGCTGGCTAGAATTCATTTAGAGGAGTTGCTAAGGTCCTAATAAAGAGTTTTCATGTTGGAGATATTTGGATTTGTGTGGTGTGTGGGGTTTTCAAAATGTCTCCCCTCTCTTTTTCATGTGCCTGGGCTAGGTCCTATTTATAGCCATGGCAAAGCTTGGCTGATTTTAGGATGGCTAAGGATCACTTGGGGCAGTTCCTTATTATGACATAAATGATTTGGACAAGATGGTGGCCTTCAATTGAATGGATTTTAGAATTTTAAAAAGGTTAAATCATGTAGGGTTCACTCATGGTTACGCTTAAGTTTAAATTTTAAATTCCTCTCATTTATTCATTTTGGGGTGGATAATGTATGTCCAATTTTGCTGAAATTGCCTCCCCTAGGTAATTCCTAAATTTATTTGATGGATTTGAAGGAATAGTGACACATTGCCCTCTTACTCATTCCATGCATGGGTTAGTTATGATTGCCTTTAACCATGGTGAGAAGTGTAGTTCATGTGATGTGTTTCTTCTATTGGTGAGTTTTTTGAGATGCTTGAGATGTCTCAAGGGTTGGTTGGACACCTCACTTCAAGGGAGTGAGTTACTCATGGTTTAAGTTGAAGAGAAGAAGACACTTAATTCCCTTCTCTTTTTATGTTCAAAATTTGACATATATGAGGTCATCC
This sequence comes from Papilionanthe hookeriana x Papilionanthe teres, assembly GCA_022702705.1. Lineage (NCBI taxonomy): Eukaryota > Viridiplantae > Streptophyta > Magnoliopsida > Asparagales > Orchidaceae > Papilionanthe > Papilionanthe hookeriana x Papilionanthe teres. The sequence goes on along the minus strand of CM040423.1, from coordinate 138,737,060 downwards.
CATAATGTAGGGATGATTTAAATCATATTCCTCACCATTGGGTGGCTTGTGAGGTGAATGATGGTCAACCATTTCATCTCTTAAGAATGGAGGGAAGGACACTTCATTATTTTTTATGATGAAGGCATACTGAATTTAAACCATAGTTATGGTTCATTATATATGGGTTGGTTAGAGTGTTATTTGTGTCATGATGAATCTAATGGGTCATGGGTGACCCATTTTTGACCCCCCATAATTTAGATTTAATTTTAAAAATTAATTATGGGATTTTGATGTCATGTATGATGTCATGTGTTCAAATGTTATTTTATGGCTTTTTTTTAATATAATTTCATTTTTAATAATTTTTTTCATTAATTAAAATTTTTTAAAATTATATTATTGATTAATAAATTAATCAAAATAATTTTAAAATTAATTATTTGATTAATTTACATTATTTTTAGTTCAATATTTCATGTAGTTCTTTTCATGGCTTTTAATTGTATTTCTAAATTTTTAATTAATTATTAATTAATAAAAAATATTAGAAATTATAATTTTAGTCAGTAAATTAATCAAAATAATTTTGGAATTAATTAATTGATTAATTTTATCATTTTTGGTCAAAAATTTGATATTTTGACCAAATTTAATAAATATTGGTTAAGGTTGAGCAATGTTGACTCAGGTTGACCCAGGTTGACCAATCCTTGTCCAAAAATGTCCAATATAACTTCCTTAATCTTATCATGATTAATTTGGTCATGAAGTTTATAAATTTTGTCATTTAAAGGTTTAAATTGGTCATATTGGTCATATTGACCAATTTTAGGATTTTGGTCAATCAAATGGTCAAAGTGGTGATATATGGATTAATTTTTGGTAATTTTGAATAATGTCAAATTGGTTATGTCAATGTCTATTTAAGTGGTCAATTTGTATGGTCAAAGGGGCATGTGTTACTCATTTTGACTTATTTTAACCCTTTTCGGTCAAAATTGACCAATAGGGTTAGTGTAGTTGTCTTTTATATTATGTATGGATTGTTTTTTATTAATTTTTAATTATTTAATCAAAAAATGACTAATAAAATCAATTCAATATTCTTTGGGTCATGAATTGATCATTTTAACCTAATTTATCACTTTAGGTTATGAGATCAATATAGTGGTGTATAGGTCATAAATTGATTATCTTTGTCTTGTTTATGTCAAAGGTTGATCATTTTGATTATTATTGATTAAAGTTGATCATGATTGATCTATTTAGGTCCAAAGTTAACCCAGATGATTTATTTAACCTTGTCATGGTTAAGTTAATCACAGGGTTATTGATTTTGATAACCATACCTAAGTTTGACTAAGGTTGGTAATGTTGGGTTAATATGATATTGTCAATTAATCAAATTAATTATAATTAATTAACATAATACTTAAGATGTCTTAATGGTTAATGTGGTGAACACTGAGTCAGTAAAGAGATCATTAAGTCATGAATTGACTTCTTTGACCGTATTTTGATCATTTAAGTAAAAATTTACTAATTTGATCAAATGGTTTAAGAAAATTAATCATTTCAGAATTTTTAATTACTAATTTGATTAATTGAATATGTCATTAAAATTTTTAGTCAAAAAGACTTTGATTGGGTTTTACCCTAAATCTTTAGGGTTTGTTGTAACTTGTTAAATTTTAGGAGGTCCATATGGATAGACTTCCTTTCTTAATTATTTGGTAAATGACCCTTACAAAAGTGAGGTCAACAAAGTTCTCACAACAAATTTTAACATCTCAACTGGCCAAATCAAGAGGTAAATGATGTGCAAGGTTGTGGAATCATCACAACTTCTTCCAACATTAAACATCTATACTTCACACAACTTCCTTCCAAATTTAATTACCTCATCATTTAAAAAGAAAAAGATAAAGAAAACTACTCATAACTCATGGAGAAAACACACACATAATTTGATTTGAAAGTAGAAATCATAATGAAAACACAACAAGTTTACTTAAAACCCAAATGTAAAAAACAAAGATAAAAACATTTCTGAAAATCCTTTCCACAAGACTCTTGAAGTTTCTCTGAAACTTTTGCTTTCCACTAGATAACTCCTTAGAGGTTGGCACCCAACTCTAAGGATTGACTCTCCTAAATTCTAATACAAACTATGATAAAGTAAAGTGGAAAAGTAAAGAAAATATGGCGAGAAGAAGGCTCTCTTTCTTTCTCTTTCCCTTCAACCACTTCAAGCTTTTCTCAAACTTCTCCCACCAAAATTTCCTTTTTAAAACTCTTCTCTTTCTGATCTTTAAATTTTCATTTAATAATTCTCTAAAAGGTGCTTTGGTGTCTCTTCAAATTATGTCAAAATTCAATGAATTTACCAAGAGATGCATCTATCCATTCAAATTTTAAATGAATGTTGGCGCTAATGAGAAGTTAATGAAGTTTAAACTAAAGGGTGCTTCAAAGAACCCTTCAAATTTGCACCAAAATTAATTTAAATTCATCACTTTAACTGTGGCGCCTATTCACCAGCCATCGGCGCTTAGGCGCCAAATGCTAATTTTGCACACCTTTTAATTTTTGTTCCAAATTTAATCCTTTTTTGCTCCTTTCATCACAATCACTCATTTTAATCATACTTGTAAGAAAAACATGAAAATACCTTCCATTAAAGTGCAATATCTTCAAAAATAGGTATAAAAATGTGCTTAAAAATACTATATATTTTAGGTGTATCAATACTTAGGGAGGTGAAACTCTCCAAGCAATAATGCTGACAATGACGAAAGATGTTCAATCAATATAACTTTTACAAACCGAAAGTGATATAATACGCTTAATTGGAAAAACTAATCTAAAATGACCAACAATGTTGATTAACATTTTATTGGCATCACATGCAAGAGCCGACCCACAATGCTTATGCATCATAAAACCTCATATCTTATAACTTGGCCTGGTTCATGCTTTGGTGGTGGTTCCCTACCCATTAGTGATAAGATCTATGATATGTAGTGTATGAGTCACCTCAATAGCGAGTGTCAACGGTTATTCTCATGAACACTGCGACAAGATCCACTTAATATGCTCGGCATAAGATGCAGTTAGTCTAAGGTAACGATCTGACTGAGCCAATGAGACATAAGAATTGTATGACTTGAGCCACCTGGTAACTCAATAAAATCAACTGAAGACATTCTCAAGAAAATAAATCATCAATCATCACTAGAAATTATCACAAACAAAAAATGCAGTAAAGTAAAGTGCAGACAGATGAAAACGGCTGAAAAAATTTGTTTGTTTCTGTTGGCATATTTTAGATTTTTAAATTTAATTTAAATATATATATAATTTGAAAGGTAGCATTTGATTTTTAAAAAAAAAAATTTAAGTTTGAAAATTTTAAGTTATGAAATCAAACCGATCTCACATCCCAAATAGTTTATATAAACGAGCACCACATCACAAACCGTGTATCTATCCTGAGGAATAGACACACTGCTTGATGATGGAGCTCAATTAAATAAACTAGAAGATTTGTGACATCCGTTTGATCTGCAAACCAATTTTATAAGCCGACAAGTTCCCCTGCGTAATATAAAGGAATTAGGCAGGGTTTATATTACCTGGGTTCTTAAAGTTCCCTATAAGGCAAGCCCCTATAGTTAATTACATCTTAAATGACGGGAATCATTTAAGAAAACTCTCGATAATGATCAGTGGTTCTTCTCTCAAGAATTTCAAAGTTTAAGGTTTCAAACAAATTGGATTTTGGAAAATTCAATAGGGAATAGCTCAAATTTGGAATAGTTTATTTTAGGAATCCAATGGAAGAAAGGTAGGAGAAGTTGAGGATCCAAGAAGAATCTTGACAACTTCCCAAACTATCCTATTGTTTGGTTTCAATTTGAGAGAATTATTTTAATGTTTCAATCCTACCAATTTTAGTTAATTAGGACTTATATTAGTATGACATAATCATACAAATGGCCTCGAAGATGTGAGGGTTTATGTCATACCAAACGACTACCTCAGAGTCCTAAGACAAGTTAGGGCTTAATTTGCATAATATGATTATGTACTGCCAAACAAAAAGCTGATGATTTGTGTTGCACTAGTCAAACTACCTTGAAATCCTATGGCTTGGTTATTTAATTCTAGGAAAGGTTTAGTTGAAGTAGACACGAGTTTTACTGATGAAGATGGCTGTGCTGCCCGCTGTGCTCCAAGCTCCTTGTTGTTGCAGAAGGTTTGGTTTTAGAAAGTGGTAATCAAGAGATGAGAGAAGTGTTTTAGTTTAGAAGGGTTGAAAATTGAGTTGGATTAATCTTTTAATTAAAATAAATCTTAAAGTTGATTAAGTAGAACCGATTAAGATCCCACGGTTCCGTCATCCTGAAACCGCTATTTTCATCAGATTCACTTAGTCCAAATGAATTTGCTAAACTCAAATGAATGAGTTCCATACTTTTATTTAGACCGTGGGAAATCTCGTTAGCAACACGTGGGTTGCATCATCCGAGGGATTCCCGATCATCCAACGAGACGTTTTAATTTTAGTTGTAATTGCAGTTTTATTTTTTTTTTGTTGGTGATTAAATTTTGAGTTGTTTAAACATGCTGGGTTCGATCATTTTCATGCATTTATAAGTACAGGAAAGTAAGACATTTGATAAATTACTAATTGTAAATTGTAATAAAATTAAATGCATACCTGGTGGGCACTCCCGTCTTTTTCACCTGCACTTAAAACACATATTAAGGCATTTATATTTTTTTGTAACAAGCACCTAGGTAAAACTAAAGGAAGGTTGTGGTTTTCTACTAAAGTCCTAATCCTATCGCTAGTCACTTCCTATAACGTCTAGTTTTTGGTGTTTTGTTAAGGATGATTTTCTTCATCAAAGAACAATGAAGTCTCACTGTTCTTTTAAAACATCCCATCAAGTTAGAGAAGTGCTCGGAATTGAATTTCGAACATCTTCTTAAACATTTTAGGGATCACTTCGAGTTTAGTTAGTTTCATTGTGGTGATGAATCACTCACCCAGGTTACTCTTGCTCAGTGAATTAGGATGTTTGATTATCCTTGTGAGTAAGGTGACATTTTCATTTAATGCTTCATTTAAGGATTATGATAATGAAAGCCTTTAGGGGCAAGTTGGTTCATTAAAGATTTAACCATTCTTAATTTAAAGTTTGAATTAATGGTTTAAAGTGATTTAGTTATAAAATTTTAGTTGATCTTTTTAGGTGCTTTAAATCATTTTAAGTTTGAAAAGTGTTCAAATTGTTTAATCCCGTTAAATTTTACTATTTCAAATAGTCATAACTTTTTAGGTTCATTTTGATTTAATTTTTTTAATTATAATCTTGTAATTATGAATTATTCTAGGTTAACTTTAATGTTTTAAATTTGCTTTAATTTAAGTTTCAGGCAACTTCAGATTAGTTTTAATGTCTTGAAATATTCCAATTTAGCCTTAATGTTTTAAACTTATTTTAATTTAAGTTTTAGACAATTTCAAATTAACTTTTTTTTATTATGCCTTTAGTTTAATCATAAGATTTTCAAAATTGTTCTTTTCTCAAAAGATTAATTTAAATCATCATTTTAGAGTTCCATTAACTGATATTTAAATAATTTTTGATCAAATTATTGATTAGGCATTCAATTTAAAGGATTAAAATCTTTCTATATTCAACATCCCTTAATCTTAATAATTCAAGCTTTAATTAATTTTCCAAATTTCATGTGATTTAATTAATGTTTCTTCTTTAATGTTTAAGGTGGATTAATAGGTTTCTACCACTTAAATTCTCTATGTTTCAATCATCCAAATGAAAAATTATGATCAAATATTTTACTCTCATTTTGGTTAAGCCTAAAGATTAATTAGGGTTAAAGCCTATTAATTACATTAATGCCCTCTTAAGCTTATTCATCTCATAATTCATCAAATCAAGCTCAAATGAACTTGAAAATTTTATGTCACCTTACTCACATGTCAACTAAGACATTAGAGGAGAAAATGTGATTTTTCATTTTTTAATTTAATTTATATAATTATTTTAATGGAAAAAAAGGATTTTCAATGAAAATTCAACAACATGACCGACAAGAAGTTTCTATCCTTAGAAAAATTATGGGAGTTTTCTACTGACTAGAGGACCTCTTGGACCAATTTTGGTGATTTTTTTAATTTTATTTATTTATTATAATTATTTAATGTTTTGGAGTATTAATTAATTATAAAATAAAATTAAAGTTGAAATTTGAGTTTTATATTTTTCTTAAGTGATCCCAAGGAACTTAGAGAAACAAGTTTTGTATTTTTTTTATTTTTCTTTGAATTTTTAGAATTATTTTAGTAAAAAGGTTGGAAAATTCATTTTAATATTAAAAATTGCCTTAAGTCTTTAAAATTCAATATTTTTTATTTTGGGACTTAGCAAACATATTTGGTTGGTTCTTAAGTGATAAGGGGGCCAAATATGACATTTTTATAAATTTTAAGATTTTTATGATTTTTATAATTTTTTATTTTTAAAATATTTAAAATAATGTTAAAAATGAAATTTTTTGGAAAAATTCAATTTTAATTTTCTTAAACTCCTCTGATACTAGAGAGGCCTCAAAATCAATTTGGTGAATTTTTTAAATATATTTTAAGTTGATGGCGATGAAAATATATTTGGCACGCATGTTGTCGTCATCAATTCTCGTATCATGTCAATGTCAAGGAGTCGCCACTCTCTTTCTCTATCCATCACCCTAATTCTTATTCTACTTAGACTTTTTGTCAGAAGTCTTTGGAGAAATTGAATAAGGATTAATCATGATAGAGATTGAGAGAAAAAGAGATCGAATGATAATCTCATAGAATAAACCTTCAGATTGTGTGATTACTGAAGTTTTTCGTATAAGAAAATCACATGAAGATCTTGGGTAACCAGAGAGATCTTATAGGTGAAATACCTATCCTGAGTTCTTTAATCTCCTATAGAAGCAAGCTCCTATAGTTAATTACATCCCGAGCAATTAATATTGCCTAGGAAAACTCCCGATTAAGGTTAACATTTATCCTCGAAAAAGTGTGAGTGTTGTCGTGGCAGTGTGTTTTGTCTTGTAATGTCATTTTTGTCATTTTGTATATCATGTCATATGTCATGTCGGGATGTCGTAGTTTGTATGTCGTGTTATGTCATAATGTGATGTCGTGATTTCATGTCATTTTATGTCGTGTCTTAATGTGAATCATAATGTCATGTCATTTTATGTGATGTCGTAATTTCATAAGAAGTCGTGATTAATATCTCGATTTGTCATGAGATGTTTTATCTCCTATGTCGTTATTATGTCGTGAGATACCTTCAATGATGTCAAGAAGATATCGTTACTTATTTATTTTTGTTATATTGTTTATGATTCCATTTTGTTTTTAAATTTTGGTTTTGTCATGTCATTATTTTGTTGTGGTATAGAAATGTCGTTGTATGTTTATGTCATGTCGATGTCAATCTTAATGATTTTGTCGTTTTATTTCAGGTTTCCTGGCTAACCTAAAAGTTCAGTTGTCTTTGTTGTTATGTCATTTTTGTTTTGTTGTTTATAGAAAGTTTAGGTTTTATGACTTTCCTAAAGTCCTGGTTTTGTTATCAATGTTCCGTTATCGACGTCCTGCAAAACAGAGTTAGCACACCCTATAACATGCAAAGAAAATCTAAACGAAACTTCATGTCTTCATCCTGCAAGGAAAATAGAGTTAGAAACAATATCATATCAAGATATTTAGATTACATGGTCAAAGTGTCTGTTGATCCAGAGTTGTCGAATGTCCGAGTTTGGTTGAAATGTCGATTTAGGTTTATGTAGTTTATGTTTAAATTTTTATTTGTCTTGAATATTGATTTGGGTTGGATTGTCGATTTTTAATTTTATGTCGAGTTAAGTTCAATGTGGGTCCAACTTTAAGAATTATGTCGTTTTATGTCGAGATATGTTGAGTTAGGTTTGAAATGTCGATTAGTTTCTTTTAATGTCGGTGTTTATTAAATTTGGTTTAAAATGTCGATTAATGTTGGTTAATGTAGGTGTTTGTCGAATTTCGTTTGAAATGTCAATTAACGTCGATTAACGTCAGTGTTTGTTTAATTTGATTTAAAATGTCGGTTAATGTCAAATTATTATGTTTGATTATGTTTGGAATGTTATTTAATGTCAAATTTTGGATTTATGTCAAATTTGTTGATTAAATGTTTGGAATGTCAAATTTATGTCGATTTTGGTTTAGAATGTCGATTTTATGTCAGTTATGTTTGAAATGTCGAATTTATGTCGATTATGTCGATTAATTGTTTGGAATGTCAAATTTATGTCGATTATGTCGATTTTGGTTTAAAATGTCGATTTTATGTCAGTTATGTTGATTTTGGTCTAAAATGTCGATTTTATGTCAGTTATGTTTGAAATGTCAAATTTATATCGATTATGCCGATTAATTATTTGTAATGTCAAATTTATGTCGATTATGTTTGAAATGTCGAATTTATGTCTTGACTTAAGTTTAAACTTAAATCTTTGAGTTCATGTCTGTCTGAACTTAAGTTAAAAGGTTGAAAGTTAGATTTAATATTGATTGAATTAACTTGGGTTCATGTCCAGTTGAACCTAAGTTAAATTCAATGTTGATTGAATCTAATTAACTTGAGTTCATGTCTGTCTGAACTTAAGTTAAAAGGTTTGGTTTAGATTAACTTGAGATCATGTCCAGTTTGACTTAAGTCTAATGTGGGTTAGACTTAAGTTAGAGTTAGGTTAGACTTAGGTTTATGTCGGGTTGAACCTAAGGTTTATGTCTTGGTTTAGGTCAAACTTAAGTTCATGTCCGGTTGAACCTAAGTATGATTTGACTTAAGTTTAATGTGAGTTAGACTTAAGTTAGTTTTATGTTAAACTTAGGTTCATGTCGAGTTGAACTCTAAGTATGATTTAACTTAAGTCTAATGTGGGTTAGACTTAAGTTTGGTTTGAGTTAGGTTTGAACCTAAGTGTAGTTTGACTTAAGTCTAATGTGGGTTAGACTTAAGTTAGGTTTGAGTTAGGTTCATGTCAGGATGAACCTAAGTTTTGTTTGACTTAAGTCTAATATGGGTTAGACTTAAGTTAAGTTTTTGGGTTAGGTTCATGTCGAGTTGAACCTAAGTATGGCTTGACTTAAATCTAATATGGGTTAGACTTAAGTTATGTTTTGAGTTTAGGTTAAGTTAGGTTCAAGTCGGGTTGAACCTAGATTAAGGTTGACTTAAGTTCAATATGGGTTGAACTTAAGTTAAGGTTTGAGTTTAAGTTAGGTTCAAGTTAGGTTGAACCTACGTTTGGTTCGACTTAAGTCTAATATGGGTTAGACTTAAGTTAGGTTTAGGTTAGGTTCATGTCGGTTGAACCTAAGTATGGTTTGACTTAAGTCTAATATAGGTTAGACGTAAGTTAGGTTTGGGTTAGACTTAGGTTCATGTCAGGTTGAACCTAAGTATGGTTTGACTTAAGTCTAATATGAGTTAGACTTAAGTTATGTTTCGAGTTTAGGTTAAGTTAGGTTCAAGTCAGGTTGAACCTAGACTTAAGGTCGACTTAAGTTCAATATGGGTTGAACTTAAGTTAAGGTTTGAGTTTAGGTTAAGTTAGGTTCAAGTCAGGTTGATCCTAGACTTAAGGTCGATTTAAGTTCAATATGGGTTGAACCTAAGTTAAGGTTTGACTTGGATTAAATTAGGTTCTAGTTGGATTGAACTCAAGTTTAGTTCGCGTTTAGGTTAGGTTCAATATAGGTTGAACCTAAGGTTTCGAGTTAAGTTAGGTTCGATGTGGGTTGAACCTGAGGTTTAGAGTTAACTTGAGTTCGAGTTAGATCGGACTCGAGTTATGTTAGGTTTAAGTTAGGTTCAATGTGGGTTGAACCTAAGGTTTAGAGTTAACTTGAGTTCAAGTTAGGTTGGACTCAAGTTAGGTTAGGTTTAGGTTAGGTTCAATATGGGTTGAACCTAAGGTTTAGGTTAACTCGAGTTCAAGTTTAGGTTATGTTCGATGTTTATGTTATATTGGACTTGGACTAAAGGTTGGATTTGGGTTTAATTAAACCTTAGTTGATTAAGGTTTAATAATTAATTAAGTCTAATGTGGTAGACTTATTTAGGATTTGTGTTTGATTAAGTCTTACTTAGTTAAGACTTAATAGTTTAATTAGTCTCAATGAGTTAGACTTAATTAAGGTTTATGTTTGATTAAACCTTAGTTAGTTAAGGTCTAATGGTTTAATTAGGTCTAATGGGTTAGACTTAATTAGTGGTTTAAGTTTGATTAAACCTTAGTTAGTTAAGGTCTACAGGGTTTAATTAGTGTCAATGGGTTAGACTTAATTAGGGTTTAAGTTTAATTAAACCTTAGTTAGTTAAGGTCTAATAGTTTAATTAAGTCTCAATGGGTTAGACACTAATTAGGGTTTATGTTTGATTAAACCTTAGTTAGTTAAGGTCTAATGGTTTAATTAGGTCTAATGGGTTAGACCTAATTAGGGTTTAAGTTTAATTAAACCTTAGTTAGTTAAGGTCTAATAGTTTAATTAAGTCTAATTAAGGTCTAATGGTTTAATTAGGTCTAATGGGTTAGACCTAATTAGGATTTAAGTTTAATTAAACCTTAGTTAGTTAAGGTCTAATAGTTTAATTAAGTCTAATGGGTTAGACCTAATTAGGGTTTATGTTTGATTAAACCTTAGTTAGTTAAGGTCTAATGGTTTAATTAGGTCTAATGGGTTAGACCTAATTATGGTTTAAGTGATTAAACCTTAGTTAGTTAAGGTCTAATGGTTTAATTAGGTTTAATGGGTTAGACTCTAATTAGTGGTTTAAGTTTAATTAAACCTTAGTTAGTTAAGGTCTAATAGTTTAATTAAGTCTAATGGGTTAGACCGATTAGGGTTTATGTTTGATTAAACCTTAGTTAGTTAAGGTCTAATGGTTTAATTAGGTCTAATGGGTTAGACCTAATTAGTGGTTTAAGTTTAATTAAACCTTAGTTAGTTAAGGTCTAATAGTTTAATTAAGTCTAATGGGTTAGACACTAATTAGGGTTTATGTTTGATTAAACCTTAGTTAGTTAAGGTCTAATGGTTTAATTAGGTCTAATGGGTTAGACCTAATTAGGGTTTAAGTGATTAAACCTTAGTTAGTTAAGGTCTAATGGTTTAATTAGGTTTAATGGGTTAGACCTAATTAGGGTTTAAGTTTAATTAAACCTTAGTTAGTTAAGGTCTAATAGTTTAATTAAGTCTAATGGGTTAGACCCAATTAGGGTTTATGTTTGATTAAACCTTAGTTAGTTAAGGTTTAATGGTTTAATTAGGTCTAATGGGTTAGACCTAATTAGGGTTTAAGTTTGATTAAACCTTAGTTATTTAAGGTCTAATGGTTTAATTAAGTTTATTATGTCTTTAAACTTAATTAAAAGGTTTAATCTTGATTAATTAAGTTTAATATGTCTTTAAAGTTAATTAAGATTTAATTTTTATATTAAGCCTAATTTAAGTAATGTTTAATGAGTTAATTAAGTTTATTATGTCTTTAAACTTAATTAAAAGGATTAATTTTGATTAATTAAGTTTAATATGTCTTTAAACTTAATTAAAATTTAATTTTTATATTAAACCTAATTTAAGTAAGGTTTAATGAGTTAATTAAGTTTATTATGTCTTCAAACTTAAATAAAAGATTTAATTTTGATTAATTAAGTTTAATATGACTTTAAACTTAATTAAGATTTAATTTTTATATTAAACCTAATATAAGTAAGGTTTAATGAGTTAATTAAGTTTATTATGTCTTTAAACTTAATTAAAAGATTTAATTTTGATTAATTAAGTTTAATATGTCTTTAAACTTAATTAAGATTTAATTTTTGCGTTAAACCTAATTTAGGTAAGGTTTAATGGGTTAATTAAGTTTAGTTTTTCTTTAAACTCAATTAAAAGGTTTGATTTTGGTTAATTAAGTTTAATATGTCTTTAAACTTAATTAAGATTTGATTTTTATATTAAACCTAATTTAATTAAGGTTTAATGGGTTAATTAAGTTTATTATGTCTTTAAACTTAATTAATAAGGTTTGATTTTGGTTAATTAAGTTTAATATGTCTTTAAACTTAATTAAGATTTGATTTTTATATTAAACCTAATTTAAGTAAGGTTTAATGGGTTAATTAAGTTTATTATGTCTTTAAACTTAATTAATAAGGTTTGATTTTGATTAATTAAGTTTAATATGTCTTTAAACTTAATTAAGATTTAATTTTTATATTAAACCTAATTTAAGTAAGGTTTAATGAGTTAATTAAGTTTATTATGTCTTTAAACTTAATTAATAAGGTTTGATTTTGGTAAATTAAGTTTAATATGTCTTTAAACTTAATTAAGATTTAATTTTTATATTAAACCTAATTTAAGTAAGGTTTAATGAGTTAATTAGGTTTATTATGTCTTTAAACTTAATTAAAAGGATTAATTTTGATTAATTAAGTTTAATATGTCTTTAAACTTAATTAAGATTTAATTTTCATATTAAACCTAATTTAAGTAAAGTTTAATGGGTTTAAATATTGTTTTAAATTTAGTTAAGTCCAATTTGGTTATTTTAGACTTAAGTAAAATTTCTCATTAGTCTATCATAGACTAGAACCATTTTCAAACTTTGATTGTTGATGAAAATAGGTTAAATTTATAAAGGGGTATTTTTAGGATTAAAATTATTTAATTAATAAAGGATTTTAACCCTAAATTTCAAAATACCATTCAAAATAATTTCTATGACTTAGAAATAATTTTCTTAGGGTTATTGTCTGTTGCCCTATCATTTCTAGCCATTTGCATTTTTATTTTCCCTAATTTTCAATTTTTATAATTATTATTTGAAATAATTATAAAGAAACTTGAAAATTAAAGAAAAGTGTCCTAGGCATGTTTTCTGTCCTTGGAAAAATTATGGAAGGTTCCTAAGAACATAAAGATAAATGCCTCAAAGTTTCATAATTTTTTTATTTATAAATAATTTTTAATAATTAAAATACTCCAGAGAGTATTTAATTAATTAAAAAGTAAATACTGAGAAAAAAATTATGATTTTGGTCTCATAATTCTCTCCTCTTCAAGAGATTTCCAGAGGTATTTTTATTTTATTTTTATGACCTCTGGATCAAAAGATATGAATTTTTGAAGTTTTTAAGGTTTCCCTGAATTAATCCAGCCCAGAAAAATCCAGGTGCTGCCACATGTCCTCGTACGATTGATGGGCGGGAAGATCCGCTGCGCGGATCCGAACACCGAACGCGGCGCAGTTTGATCTGGGTCGTTTGTTCCGAAACACGGGATCAGGCGGCTGGATTAATTCAGATAATTCAGAAAATTCATGAACCGTCCAACTTCAAAACTCAATATCTCACTCGTTTCTCAACGAAATTGTGTGATTTTTTTTTAAAATGATCGTCTCAACGAAAGTCACCCATCCATATGGTGATGAATGGGTTTTGAGAGGTCAAATCGTACAGACCCTGGAATATGTATTAAACCCAATAATTTTGATAATTGCATCCATACCTTTGCCTTAATCCATTTGGAATCTATTTGATTGTTTGAGGAGCTTCCCCTTAGCTTCCTTGAGGTGGATTTCAACTCAATTTGACTCAATTTGGTTTGAAATTGGGTGAAATTTGGGATTCCACTATGTAGGTGGCGTGAGTCACCTTAAGTGGGTTTGGAGCCAAATTGGCTAGGTTGGGTGAGTCGATGTGGTTAGATTTTGCTATGGCTCTAAAGTTGGGAACCTTAGGCACAATATTGCTGTAGAAGGTCAAGAGATTTGAGCATTCTATCTAGGTTTTCCAAGTTGGTTTTTCTCTCTTGGATATTTTTGCCGAGGGGGGGTATTTATAGCCATGAATGGCTATGGATTAACCTTGGTTGGCTTGGATTTGACCATGGTATAGTTAGGGCTGTAGAGTACAACCTCCCCCATGTAAACCAAGCTTCACCTCTTCTTCCTCCATGAGAATTTTGCCACTTAAGCAAGTGCACATTTCATGGCAATTTTGGCTTAAATCTTGTCATGATGGATTTTAGCCTCTTTGTTTCCATTCCATTGGCTAAGTGGGAGGTTCATGGTGACTCAAATAGTTGAGACCCTCTCCTTGCAACACCTCATTTACCATTTCATGAGGTGGTGACACATTAGCCCCTTACTCATCTCATGCAAGCCTTAGCCATGATGGCTCTTAACCAAGGAGTGGGATGGGTTAGCTTCTTGTCTCCCTTCCATTGGGTGGTCTAAGAGGTGAAGGATGAGTCATGAGAGTAAGCCCTTCCCCTTCCAACATCTCATTTAAGGTTTGGATGAGAGGGTGACACATATTTTTCTCATGCAAAATTCTTAAAATTTGGTTATAACCATGGTTAAGTAAGTTGCTCATGTGAGTTTAATTGGTGTCTAGTTTTCATTGGTGAGTTCATGAGGATGAGCCACCTCAAATTTTAATTTCATGAGAGGATGACACCTCATTTTCTTTAATGATTATTTTCTTTAACCATGGTTTATAGGTTATTTTAATGTATTAACCTACACTTAATAAGTCCAATGAGTCATGAATAATCCATTGATGAGGTCATTTATGATGTAATAAAGAGATTTTGAATTTTAAAAATCATGGTTTCATGGGTTAAAATTCCATTTTATGCCCTTCTCATTTTAATTTCCATATTTAATTAATTATGTCATTATTTAAATATTGGAAATTATTTTATTAATCAATAAGTAATTGGAAATAATTCCAAATTAATTATTTGATTAATATACATGTCATTAAAATTGATTTTTGTCTCTTTTCATGACTTTTCAATTTAATTTTCATTTTAATTAATTATGTCATTAATTAAAATATGAAAATTAAATTATTGATCAATTAATTAATTAAAAATAATTTTGGGATTAATTATTTGATTAATTCCATTATTTTTAATCAATTTGTGGATTTTGTGATTTTATGGCTTTTGAATTTATTTTTTCATTTTAATTAATTAGGTCATTAATTAAAATTTTTTTAAATTAATTAATCAAAATAATTTTGAAATAAATTATTTGATTAATTTTGTCATCTTATGACTTTTAATTTAATTTTCATTTTAATTAATCATGTCATTTGATTAAATAAAAATATTGAAAATCAAATTATTAGTCAATTTAATTAATCAAAATAATTTTTTTTGAAATTAATTTGATTAATTTTTCATTGTGGGGTTTTAAACATGTCATTGGTTGTTCGATCAAAAATTGACCATTTTGACCAAAATTATCATTTTGGGTCAAAAGGTTGACCTGTGGGGTCAACAGGGTTGGTCATTGGGTATGGTTTGGTCATTTTGACCAAAGTTGACTTTTTAGGTCAAAAGGGTGACCTATGGGGTCAACAGGGGTCAGTCATTGGGTCCGGTTTGACCATTTTGACAAAAGTTGACTTTTTAGGTCGAAAGGGTGACCTATGGGGTCAACAGGGTTGGTCATTAGGTCTGGTTTGACTAATTTGACCAAAGTTGACCTTTTAGGTTAAAAGGTTGACCTATAGGGTCAACAGGGTTGGTCATTGGGTATGGTTTGGCCATTTTGACCAAAGTTAACTTTTTAGGTCAAAAGGGTGACCTATGGGGTAAACAGGTCTGGTCACTAGGTCTGGTTTGACCATTTTGACCAAAGTTGACTTTTTAGGTCATAAGGTTGATCTATGGGGTCAACAAGGTTGGTCACTAGGTCTGGTTTGACCATTTTGACCAAAGTTGACATTTTTAGGTCATAAGGGTGACCTATGGGGTCAACAGGGTTGGTCACTAGGTCTGGTTTGACCATTTTGACAAATGTTGACTTTTTAGGTCATAAGGTTGACCTATGGGGTCAACGAGGTTGGTCATTAGGTCTAGTTTGACCATTTTGACCAAAGTTGACTTCTTAGGTCAAAAGGGCATTGACTCATTGTAAAATGAGGTCAACAAAAGGGCCCCCAATATGTGTAGAATACTATATAAGTATTCTGCACATATTGGTGTTGACCGAAGTGGTCTAAGAGATGTCTCATAATAGTCAGGGAAAGAGGGGATGTCATATCGCTCCCAGAGGATGTCAGATGTCTTTTATGTCGGTTCTAAGAAGAGATTTTCTTCTTGTATTTGAAAAGAGATTTACTGGGAGGAAAATGGATGTCATATTTCATTTTTCAAAATGTCGATGTCGATATTTTGCTAAAGGAATGCCGTGATTTCTGTGTCAGGAAAGGATGTATATCCTATAACAGGAGGGAGAAAATGGATGTCATTTTCCATTTCTCAAAATGTCAATGTCGATATTTGGTTAGAGGAAAGTCGTGATTTCCGTATCAGGAAAAGACTTATATCCAATAACCGGAGAGAAAATAGATGTCATTTTCTATTTTCCTGAAAATGTCGATGTCAAGATTTGGTTAAAGGAAAGTCGTAATTTCCGCATCAGGAAAGAACTTATATCCAATAACCTCAAAATGTCGATGTCAAGATTTGGTTAGAGGAAAGTCGTAATTTCTGCATCAGGAAAGAACTTATATCCAATAACCGGAGAGAGAAAATAGATGTCATTTTCTATTTTTTCTCAAAATGTCGATGTCAAGATTTGGTTAAAGGAAAGTCGTAATTTCAGCATCAGGAAAGAACTTATATCCAATAACCGAAGAGAGAAAATAGATGTCACTTTCTATTTTCCTCAAAATGTCAATGTCAAGATTTGGTTAGAGGAAAGCCGTGATTTCCGTATCAGTAAAGGACTTACATCCAATAACCGGATAGAGAAAATAGATGTCATTTTCTATTTTCCTCAAAATGTCAATGTCAAGATTTGGTTAAAGGAAAGTCGTAATTTCTGCATCAGGAAAGAACTTATATCCAATAACCGAAGAGAGAAAATAGATATCATTTTCTATTTTCCTCAAAATATCGATGTTAAGATTTAGTTAGAGGAAAGCCGTGATTTCCACATCAGGAAAGGACTTACATCCGATAATTGGGAATAGAAAATGGATGTCATATTCCATTTCTCGGGAACGTCAAATGTCGGTGTCAAGTCAGAGGAATGTCATATTCCGTATCAGGAAATGACTTATATCCAATAACTAGAAAAGAGTGGCAAACTCAAGACGAAGAGTGTATCCGTCTGGGATTTGACCTTTACTGTGTCGAAAGATATTAATCATCACAAGTTATTTGTCATTTTTAATTTATAATCCTTGTTTTAGCATTTTTGGAACTTGTCGATGTATTGTAGACGATTGAGAAAAGAGAGTAAATGTCGTATTCAACTTTCTCAAAAAAATGTCAATGTCGAAATGTCGATTTTGGAATAGGAATGCGTTTGAGACTTATATCCTTATCCAAAGAAAGGTTGTTAAAGGAAAGCCAATGTCTGATGGTCTTACATCCAATAGCGAGAAAGAGAGTAGATGCCATCTTCCATATAAGGAGGTCTTACACTATCTCTTAGAAATGTCAATGTCAATTTGTCGGTTTTGGTTATTTGTTTCCCAGTTTACAAAACTAGTCATTCATTTTTGTTTATGTCGCATCTTTTTCAAATACTTCCCATTGATTGAGTGTATTATGTCTTCTTGATAGTCTACCAACTAGTAGGATTTCCCCAAATGTGTCTTCTTAACTCGCATATGGGCCCTCCCATGAGGATAGGTGTTTGAAGTCCTAAATCCAAATCCCTGATCTGAGTGTCCTAGGGTGAACCAATTTATCATGGGCCCGTACAATGCTTTCTAGTCTTCCAAGCTTCCAAGTTCTCTGAGCTGTAATTTCATATTTTTTGTTATTTCATCTGTGGATGTCATTTATAGGTAAGATCATTGCACTTCAAGTGGAAGCACAACTTAGGGCTCGTTCTTTAGAGCAAATGATGTTGTTCATGTAGGTTCATAAAGCTTCCATTAATCACCAATTCTATAAAGATCATTCAGATTGTCCTTCAAAAATCACTTTAACATTTCCAAATTGGTATTGGGGTTGGATCTTTGGAAAATTATGACTTCAGAGTATAATTTCCATTAATCTTCAATAACAAAGCCATTTACCTTAGTTCTTTCTTTCTGGGTCTTAGGAATTTTTCGAAAATGTGATCAAAATATCTTTTATCTTCTAAAGATATGTCTGAACCAATTAATAGTCAACCAAAAGACGAGATCACTTAATTCTTTCCTGAATATAATATTGGAAGAATTTTCTTAAGACGTTTTTCAAGATTTATCAATTAGGGGAGAATTTGAACACCAATTTTTGATTTTATGCTCACCTCAAGCTTCTTCTCAGGGAATTACTATATCTAGTAGAGCATGTTAAAGATTTTGAATGTTTGAATTGAGACACCAATTTTTGATTTTGTGCCCAACTCAAGTTTCTTTTCAGAAACATCTTTTTTTCTTTTCTTTTCTCTTTTTTTTTTTGTTTTTTTTTTCGTAGGGCACACTTAATGATTTTGAATGCCTGAACTCAAACACCAATTTTTGATTTGCTACTCACCTCAAGCTTCTTCTCAGAGAATTACTATATCAGGTAGAACATGTTTTAAGGGTTTTGAATGTCCAAACTCCCCTAATTAATAATTCTCAAATATTTCTTAAGACGAATTACGGGATATTATAACTCATTCGAAGTCGAGGACCCAATCACATGGCATAAGATTAAGAGACTCGTGACATCTTTAGTCGATTACTTGCATTTTGATCACAATATTTTATTTTTCATTTAGGACACGATGCGAAAATTTAAGATAAAGGGCCCGAGTTATTAGGGCATTAATTTCATTTTCCCTTAAAATCATAATTTTCTTGTCAAAATGTCAGATTTTTTTGTCTTGAATTCTTCCTTTCTGAGTTGTCTTTTTGTCAATAGGTGAATGAGAAGAATATTTCCAAAGATATTAAATCCAAAGATATCAATTTTCATTGTACCTCACAGATCAATTTTCATTTCTCCACAAAGGACATGCTAGTTGACTAGTCCTAAAACTGGACTCAACATTCAACACATATCCGATTTTCATTCTAATTGATTTTTTTCTTTTTGTCGAAGTTGTCCTAATGAGAAAGGAAATCCTTGATGGAATTCATCCAAAAATGATCATCTTCTAAAATTTGATTAATGATTTTGATAGTAGGATTATTTGGTCGATTGACAAATCGAACCTTGAGGGTAAGAAAAAGATCGAACCGGAGGAGTGGTTCAGAGGTTGTGAAAAGCATAACCATGAAGAATAGGTTCATAGGCCATATAACCTAGGGGAGTGGTTTAGAGGCTGTAAAAAGCATAACCACGAAGAATAGGTTCAGAGGCCATAAAGGCATAACCTAGGGAAATGGTTCAGAGGCTGTAAAAAGCATAACCACCAAGCCGGATAACCGAGCATGTTTGGTCGAGAAAGTATTTGCTCGAACTTATTCAAAACGGTAATATCGGTACGTTCGACAACAGAATCAATGAACACTCCGTACACAGGTGGGAAGGGAGGGAACACATGTTGTTTTTGTATGTCTTTTATGTCATTTTGGTCTGCCGATTATGGAAATGTAAGACTCTAGGATCTGTTTGTCGTGAACAAATCTTTGAATCGAAGAGGTATTAGTTCTATTTTACTTGAGATTGAGTAAGATATAGAACTAAAGAAAGGATTATTTAGTCTTTCAAAAGAAAAATTGTTATAATCATGAGGACAAATTGATTAAACAAAGATGGGGAGAGAGAATGTCCCCAGCGGAGTCGCCACTCTTTGATGGCGATGAAAATATATTTGGCACGCATGTTGTCGCCATCAATTCCCGTATCATCTCAATGTCAAGGAGTCGCCACTCTCTTTCTCTATCCATCACCCTAATTCTTATTCTACTTAGACTTTTTGTCAGAAGTCTTTGGAGAAATTGAATAAGGATTAATCATGATAGAGATTGAGAGAAAAAGAGATCGAATGATAATGTCATAGAATAAACCTTCGGATTGTGTGATTGCGAAGTTTTTCGTATAAGAAAATCACATGAAGATCTTGGGTAACCGAGAGAGATCTTAAAGGTGAAATACCTATCCTGAGTTCTTTAATCTCATATAGAAGCAAGCTCCTATAGTTAATTACATCCCGAGCAATTAATATTGCCTAGGAAAACTCCCGATTAAGGTTAACATTTATCCTCGAAAAAGTGTGAGTGTTGTCGTGGCAGTGTGTTTTGTCTTGTAATGTCATTTTTGTCATTTTGTATATCATGTCATATGTCGTGTCGGGATGTCGTAGTTTGTATGTCGTGTTATGTCATAATGTGATGTCGTAATTTCATGTCATTTTATGTCGTGTCTTAATGTGAATCATAATGTCATGTCATTTTATGTGATGTCATAATTTCATAAGATGTCGTGATTAATATCTCGATTTATCATGAGATATTTTATCTTCTATGTCGTTATTATGTCATGAGATACCTTCAATGATGTCAAGAAGATATCATTACTTATTTATTTTTGTTATTTTGTTTATGATTCCATTTTGTTTTTAAATTTTGGTTTTGTCATGTCATTATTTTGTTGTGGTATAGAAATGTCGTTGTATGTTGATGTCATGTCGATGTCAATGTTAATGATTTTGTCGTTTTCTTTCAGGTTTCGTGGCTAACCTAAAAGTTCAGTTGTCTTTGTTGTTATGTCATTTTTGTTTTGTTGTTTATAGAAAGTTTAGGTTTTATGACTTTCCTAAAAGTCCTGGTTTTGTTATCAATGTTCCGTTATCGACGTCCTGCAAAACAGAGTTAGCACACCCTATAACATGCAAAGAAAATCTAAACGAAACTTCATGTCTTCATCCTGCAAGGAAAATAGAGTTAGAAAAAATGTCATATCAAGATATTTAGATTACCTGGTCAAAGTGTCTGTTGATCCAGAGTTGTCGGATGTCCGAGTATGGTTGAAATGTCGATTTAGGTTTATGTAGTTTATGTTTAAATTTTTATTTGTCTTGAATATTGATTTGGGTTGGATTGTCGATTTTTAATTTTATGTCGAGTTAAGTTCAATGTGGGTCCAACTTTAAGAATTATGTCGTTTTATGTCGAGATATATTGAGTTTGGTTTGAAATGTCGATTAATATCTTTTAATGTCGGTGTTTATTAAATTTGGTTTAAAATGTCGATTAAAGTTGGTTAATGTCGCTGTTTGTCGAATTTCATTTGAAATGTCAATTAACGTCGATTAACGTCAGTGTTTGTTTAATCTGATTTAAAATGTCGGTTAATGTCAAATTATTATGTTTGATTATGTTTGGAATGTTATTTAATGTCAAATTTTAGATTTATGTCGAATTTGTTGATTAAATGTTTGGAATGTCAAATTTATGTCGATTTTGGTTTAGAATGTCGATTTTATGTCAGTTACGTTTAAAATGTCGAATTTATGTCGATTATGTCGATTAATTATTTGGAATGTCAAATTTATGTTGATTATGTCGATTTTGGTTTAAAATGTCGATTTTATGTCAGTTATGTTGATTTTGGTCTAAAATGTCGATTTTATGTCAGTTATGTTTGAAATGTCAAATTTATATCGATTATGCTGATTAATTATTTGTAATGTCAAATTTATGCCGATTATGTTTGAAATGTCGAATTTATGTCTTGACTTAAGTTTAAACTTAAATCTTTGAGTTCATGTCTGTCTGAACTTAAGTTAAAAGGTTGAAAGTTAGATTCAATATTGATTGAATTAACTTGGGTTCATGTCTGGTTGAACCTAAGTTAAATTCAATGTTGATTGAATCTAATTAACTTGAGTTCATGTCTGTCTGAACTTAAGTTAAAAGGTTTGGTTTAGATTAACTTGAGTTCATGTCCAGTTTGACTTAAGTCTAATGTGGGTTAGACTTAAGTTAGGGTTAGGTTAGACTTAGGTTTATGTCGGGTTGAACCTAAGGTTTATGTCTTGGTTTAGGTCAAACTTAAGTTCATGTCCGGTTGAACCTAAGTATGATTTGACTTAAGTTTAATGTGAGTTAGACTTAAGTTAGTTTTATGTTAAACTTAGGTTCATGTCAGGTTGAACCTAAGTATGATTTAACTTAAGTCTAATGTGGGTTAGACTTAAGTTAGGTTTGAGTTAGGTTTGAACCTAAGTGTAGTTTGACTTAAGTCTAATGTGGGTTAGACTTAAGTTAGGTTTGAGTTAGGTTCATGTCAGGATGAACCTATGTTTTGTTTGACTTAAGTCTAATATGGGTTAGACTTAAGTTAAGTTTTTGGGTTAGGTTCATGTCAGGTTGAACCTAAGTATGGTTTGACTTAAATCTAATATGGGTTAGACTTAAGTTATGTTTTGAGTTTAGGTTAAGTTAGGTTCAAGTCGGGTTGAACCTAGACTTAAGGTTGACTTAAGTTCAATATGGGTTGAACTTAAGTTAAGGTTTGAGTTTAAGTTAGGTTCAAGTTAGGTTGAACCTAAGTTTGGTTTGACTTAAGTCTAATATGGGTTAGACTTAAGTTAGGTTTGGGTTAGGTTCATGTCAGGTTGAACCTAAGTATGGTTTGACTTAAGTCTAATATAGGTTAGACGTAAGTTAGGTTTGGGTTAGACTTAGGTTCATGTCAGGTTGAACCTAAGTGTGGTTTGACTTAAGTCTAATATGAGTTAGACTTAAGTTATGTTTCGAGTTTAGGTTAAGTTAGGTTCAAGTCAGGTTGAACCTAGACTTAAGGTCGACTTAAGTTCAATATGGGTTGAACTTAAGTTAAGGTTTGAGTTTAGGTTAAGTTAGGTTCAAGTCAGGTTGATCCTAGACTTAAGGTCGACTTAAGTTCAATATGGGTTGAACTTAAGTTAAGGTTTGAGTTTAGGTTAAGTTAGGTTCAAGTCAGGTTGATCCTAGACTTAAGGTCGATTTAAGTTCAATATGGGTTGAACTTAAGTTAAGGTTTGACTTGGATTAAATTAGGTTCTAGTTGGATTGAACTCGAAGTTTAGTTCAGTTTATGTTAGGTTCGATATAGGTTGAACCAGAAGGTTTTGAACTTAAGTTAGGTTCGATGTGGGTTGAACCTAAGGTTTAGGTTAACTTGAGTTCGAGTTAGATTGGACTCAAGTTATGTTAGGTTTAAGTTATGTTCGATGTGGGTTGAACCTGAGGTTTAGGTTAACTTGAGTTCAAGTTAGGTTGGACTCAAGTTAGGTTAGGTTTAGGTTAGGTTCATTGTGGGTTGAACCTAAGGTTTAGGTTAACTTGAGTTCAAGTTTAGGTTATGTTTGATGTTTATGTTATATTGGACTTGGACTAAAGGTTGGATTTGGGTTTAATTAAACCTTAGTTGATTAAGGTTTAATAATTAATTAAGTCTAATGTGGTAGACTTATTTAGGATTTGTGTTTGATTAAGTCTTACTTGAGTTAAGACTTAATAGTTTAATTAGATCTAATGAGTTAGACTTAATTAAGGTTTATGTTTGATTAAACCTTAGTTAGTTAAGGTCTAATTGTTTAATTAGATGCTAATGAGTTAGACTTAATTAGGGTTTAAGTTTGATTAAACCTTAGTTAGTTAAGGTTCAGGGTTTAATTAGAGTCTAATGGGTTAGACCGAGATTAGGGTTTAAGTTTAATTAAACCTTAGTTAGTTAAGGTCTAATAGTTTAATTAAGTCTAATGGGTTAGACCTAATTAGGGTTTATGTTTGATTAAACCTTAGTTAGTTAAGGTCTAATGGTTTAATTAGGTCTAATGAGTTAGACCTAATTATTGTTTAAGTTTAATTAAACCTTAGTTAGTTAAGGTCTAATAGTTTAATTAAGTCTAATGGGTTAGACCTAATTAGGGTTTATGTTTGATTAAACCTTAGTTAGTTAAGGTCTAATGGTTTAATTAGGTCTAATGGGTTAGACCTAATTAGGGTTTAAGTTTAATTAAACCTTAGTTAGTTAAGGTCTAATAGTTTAATTAAGTCTAATTAAGGTCTAATGGTTTAATTAGGTCTAATGGGTTAAACCTAATTAGGGTTTAAGTTTAATTAAACCTTAGTTAGTTAAGGTCTAATAGTTTAATTAAGTCTAATGGGTTAGACCTAATTAGGGTTTATGTTTGATTAAACCTTAGTTAGTTAAGGTCTAATGGTTTAATTAGGTGCTAATGGGTTGACCTAATTAGGGTTTAAGTTTGATTAAACCTTAGTTAGTTAAGGTCTAATGGTTTAATTAGGTCTAATGGGTTAGACCTAATTAGGGTTTAAGTTTAATTAAACCTTAGTTAGTTAAGGTCTAATAGTTTAATTAAGTCTAATGGGTTAGACCCAATTAGGGTTTATGTTTGATTAAACCTTAGTTAGTTAAGGTCTAATGGTTTAATTAGGTCTATTGGGTTAGACCTAATTAAGGTTTAAGTTTGATTAAACCTTAGTAAGTTAAGGTCTAATGGTTTAATTAAGTTTATTATGTCTTTAAACTTAATTAAAAGGTTTAATCTTGATTAATTAAGTTTAATATGTCTTTAAACTTAATTAAGATTTAATTTTTATATTAAACCTAATTTAAGTAAGGTTTAATGAGTTAATTAAGTTTATTATGTCTTTAAACTTAATTAAAATGATTAATTTTGATTAATTAAGTTTAATATGTCTTTAAACTTAATTAAGATTTAATTTTTATATTAAACCTAATTTAAGTAAGGTTTAATGAGTTAATTAAGTTTATTATGTCTTTAAACTTAATTAAAAGATTTAATTTTGATTAATTAAGTTTAATATGACTTTAAACTTAATTAAGATTTAATTTTTATATTAAACCTAATTTAAGTAAGGTTTAATGAGTTAATTAAGTTTATTATGTCTTTAAACTTAATTAAAAGATTTAATTTTGATTAATTAAGTTTAATATGTCTTTAAACTTAATTAAGATTTAATTTTTGTGTTAAACCTAATTTAGGTAAGGTTTAATGGGCTAATTAAGTTTAGTTTGTCTTTAAACTCAATTAAAAGGTTTGATTTTGGTTAATTAAGTTTAATATGTCTTTAAACTTAATTAAGATTTGATTTTTATATTAAACCTAATTTAAGTAAGGTTTAATGGGTTAATTAAGTTTATTATGTCTTTAAACTTAATTAATAAGGTTTGATTTTGGTTAATTAAGTTTATTGTGTCTTTAAACTTAATTAAGATTTGTTTTTTATATTAAACCTAATTTAAGTAAGGTTTAATGGGTTAATTAAGTTTATTATGTCTTTAAACTTAATTAATAAGGTTTGATTTTGATTAATTAAGTTTAATATGTCTTTAAACTTAATTAAGATTTAATTTTTATATTAAACCTAATTTAAGTAAGGTTTAATGAGTTAATTAAGTTTATTATGTCTTTAAACTTAATTAATAAGGTTTGATTTTGGTAAATTAAGTTTAATATGTCTTTAAACTTAATTAAGATTTAATTTTTATATTAAACCTAATTTAAGTAAGGTTTAATGAGTTAATTAAGTTTATTATGTCTTTAAACTTAATTAAAAGGATTAGTTTTGATTAATTAAGTTTAATATGTCTTTAAACTTAATTAAGATTTAATTTTCATATTAAACCTAATTTAAGTAAGGTTTAATGGGTTTAAATAATGTTTTAAATTTAGTTAAGTCCAATTTGGTCATTTTAGACTTAAGTAAAATTTCTTATTAGTCTATCATAGACTAGAACCATTTTCAAACTTTGATTGTTGATGAAAATAGGTTAAATTTATAAAGGGGTATTTTTAGGATTAAAATTATTTAATTAATAAAGGATTTTAACCCTAAATTTCAAAATACCATTCAAAATGATTTCTATGACTTATAAATAATTTTCTTAGGGTTATTGTCTGTTGCCCTATCATTTCTAGCCATTTGCATTTTTATTTTCCCTAATTTTCAATTTTTATAATTATTATTTGAAATAATTATAAAGAAACTTGAAAATTAAAGAAAAGTGTCCTAGAGCATGTTTTCTCGTCCTTGGAAAATTTATGGAAGGTTCCTAAGAACATAAAGATAAATGCCTCAAAGTTTCATAATTTTTTTATTTATAAATAATTTTTAATAATTAAAATACTCCAGAGAGTATTTAATTAATTAAAAATTAAATACTGAGAATAAAATTATGATTTTAGTCTCATAATTTTCTCCTCTTCAAGAGCTTTCCAGAGGTATTTTTATTTTATTTTTATGACCTCTGGATCAAAAGATATGAATTTTTGAAGTTTTTAAGGTTTCCCTGAATTAATCCAGCCCAGAAAAATCCGAGTGCTCGCCACGTGTCCTCGTACGATCGATGGGCGGGAAGATCCGTTGCGCGGATCCGAACACCGAACACGGCGCGGTTTGATCCGGGGCCGTCTATTCCGAAACACGGGATCGGACGAGCTGGATTAATTCAGATAATTCAAAAAATTCCTGAACCATCCAACTTCAAAACTCAATATCTCACTCGTTTCTCAACGAAATTGAGTGATTTTTTTTTAAATGATCGTCTCGACGAGAGTCACCCATCCATACGGTGATGAATGGGTTTTGAGAGCTCGAATGGTACAGATTTTGGAATATGTATTAAACCCAATAATTTTGATAATTGCATCCATACCTTTGCCTTAATCCATTTGGAATCGATTTGATTGTTTGAGGAGCTTCCCCTTAGCTTCCTTGAGGTGGATTTCAACTCAATTTGACTCAATTTGGTTTGAAATTGGGTGGAATTTGGGATTCCACTATGTAGGTGGCGTGAGTCACCTTAAGTGGGTTTGGAGCCAAATTGGCTAGGTTGGGTGAGTCGAACTGGTTAGATTTTGCTATGGCTCTAAAGTTGGGAACCTTAGGCACAATATTGCTGTAGAAGGTCAAGAGATTTGAGCATTCTATCTAGGTTTTCCAAGTTGGTTTTTCTCTCTTGGATATTTTGTCCAAGGGGGTATTTATAGCCATGAATGGCTATGGATTAACCTTGGTTGGCTTGGATTTGACCATGGTATAGTTAGGGCTGTAGAGTACAACCTCCCCCATGTAAACCAAGCTTCACCTCTTCTTCCTCCATGAGAATTTTGCCACTTAAGCAAGTGCACATTTCATGGCAATTTTGGCTTAAATCTTGTCATGATGGATTTTAGCCTCTTTGTTTCCATTCCATTGGCTAAGTGGGAGGTTCATGGTGACTCAAATAGTTGAGACCCTCTCCATGCAACACCTCATTTACCATTTCATGAGGTGGTGACACATTAGCCCCTTACTCATCTCATGCAAGCCTTAGTCATGATGGCTCTTAACCAAGGAGTGGGATGGGTTAGCTTCTTGTCTCCCTTCCATTGGGTGGTCTAAGAGGTGAAGGATGAGTCATGAGAGTGAGCCCTTCCCCTTCCAACATCTCATTTAAGGTTTGGATGAGAGGGTGACACATTTTTTTCTCATGCAAAATTCTTAAAATTTGGTTATAACCATGGTTAAGTAAGTTGCTCATGTGAGTTTAATTGGTGTCTAATTTTCATTGGTGAGTTCATGAGGATGAGCCACCTCAAATTTTAATTTCATGAGAGGATGACACCTCATTTTCTTTATTGATTATTTTCTTTAACCATGGTTTATAGGTTATTTTAATGTATTAACCTACACTTAATAAGTCCCATGAGTCATGAATAATCCCATGTTTAGGTCATTTATGATGTAATAAAGAGAATTTGGAATTTTTAAAAATCATGGTTTCATGGGTTAAAATTCCATTTATTCCTTTTCATTTAATTTTCATATTTAATTAATTATGTCATTATTTAAATATTGGAAATTTTTTATTAATTAATAATTAATTGGAAATAATTCCAAATTAATTAGTTGATTAATATCCATGTTATTAAAATTGATTTTTGTCTCTTTTCATGACTTTTCAATTTAATTTTCACTTTAATTAATTAAGTCATTAATTAAAACATGAAAATTAAATTATTGGTCAATTAATTAATTAAAAATAATTTTGGGATTAATTATTTTGATTAATTCCATTATTTTTAATCAATTTGTGGATTTTGAGATTTTATGGCTTTTGAATTTAATTTTTTTCATTTTAATTAATTATATGCGTTAATTAAAATTTGAAAATTAATTCATTAATCAAAATAATTTTGAGATCAATTATTTGATTAATTTGTCATTTATGACTTTAATTTAATCTTCATTTTAATTAATCATATCATTTGATTAATTAAATTATTGAAAAATTAAATTATTGAGTGATTTAATTAATCAAAATAATTTTTGACATTAATTTGATTAATTTTTGTCATTGTGGAGTTTTAAACATGTCACTTGTTATTTGATCAAGAATTGATCATTTTAACCAAAATTGACATTTTAGGTCATGTGTTGACTGCATTGGGTTAATAAAGTTGGTGATTGGATCTGGATTGGTTATTTTTGATCAAATTATCATTTAAGTGGTTATTTGTAAATTAAACGAGTTAGTAATTAGGTGAATTGACCATTTTGACCAAAATTGTTATTTTAGGTCAAAAGGTTGACCTATGGGGTCAGCAGTGTTGATCGTGGTGGATTGTCATTTTTGACCAAAATTATCATTTTAGGTGAAAAGATTTGACATGTAAATTCAGCGAGTGTTGGTCATTTGGTCTGGATTAAGCCATTTGACCAAAATTGACTTTTGAGTCGGATTTGACTATGGGGTCAACAGTGTTGGTCATTGGGTACGGATTGACCATTTTGACCAAAATTGTCATTTTAGGTCGAAAGGTTGACTGTGGGGTCAACGATGTTGGTCATTGAGTCTGGATTGGCCATCTTGACCAAAATTATCATTTTAAGTCGAAGGTTGACTATGGGGTCAAGAGTGCTTTGAATGGGTGGTGGATTGACCATTTTAGCCAAAATTGACTTTTTAGGTCGAAAGGTTTGACTGTTAGCTCGACGAGTTGGTCATTGAGTCTGGATTGACCATTTTGACCAAAGTTGACTTTTAGGTCGAAAAGGTTGACTATGGGGTTAGCATGGTTGAGTAGGTGGAGTGCAGATTGACCATTTTGACCAAAGTCGACTTTTAGGTCAAAGGTTGACCTATGGAATTAACCAGGGAGTTAGTCATTAGATGCAGTTTGACCATTTTGACCAAAGTTGACTTTTAGGTCGAAAAGGGTGACATTAGATTGACGGGGTTTTTTCATTGGGTACGGTTTGACCATATTGATAAAGGTGACTTTTTAGGTCGAAAGGGTGACTGATAGGTCAATGGGGTTTGACATTAGGTCTGATTTGACCATTTTGACCAAAGTTGACTTTTTGAGTCCAAAGGGTGACTGTTAATGTCAGCAGGGAGTTGATGCATTAGATGCAGTTTGACCATTTTGACCAAAGTTGACTTTTTAGGTGAAAGGGTGACATATTGGGTCAACTGGTTAGTCTTTGGGTACAGTTTAGCCATTTTGACCAAAGTTGACTTTTTAAGGTCGAAAAGGTGACTATTGGGTCAACATGATTGGTCATTGGTATGATTTGACCATTTTGACCAAAAGTTGAATTTAGGTCAAAAGGGTGACCTATTGGGTCAACGGGGTTGGTCATTGGGTTAGGTTTGGCATTTTGACCCAAAGTTGACTTTTAAGGTCGAAAAGTATTGACTCATTAAAAAATAAGTGTGACATTCTTGTTTTCCGATGAAATCGGCTTTATTTGGTTCCATCATAGCTCCATCTTTCTTTCTCCTAGGCAAGAAAATACAAGAATTTCAATCATACGCTCAAGTATACTGATTTTGTTACCTTTTTTTCGAAAAAATAATTTATTAAATTAGGTTTGTGTTTATAAAATTTACATGTCAAAAGAAGTAATATACGTAACCTTTATGTTAAGCGTTTCTTGTGCCTTTGAAAATTATATCAGCAAATCGGATCTTCAACATAGCAACACGAAAAGCTTTTCTTGGGGAATATTGTGGCTCCCCGTCTATAACATCCAAAAAAAGTAAAATTTATATGCATTGTGAGCTTCAACAAATTAAAAATATATATCAAAATCCGTCGTGAACTAACGATCACCTTCTAATACAATAAACTATATTATCCAATAGAACAATATCTTTCGAATATGGGATTTTAAAAGATAGTTTAAAATTTTCTCATTAATATTTGAAATCTTTATCAATCAAATGATGTAAATATTTGAAAACTAGCTAGAAATATTTAGCATTAAAATATTTTTGAAAAAAATTACCAAAACTATTGTCGTAGTGGCAAATAAAATAACCATATGCGCTAATGAATATTACGAATAAAATGTAAAAAAAAAAAAACTTACACGACAATGAAGCTCGATTGAATGTATTTTTACGACGAGAGTTGATGTTTAGAATTGCAGAGATGATGCGTGAAGCCATGAGTTTTTCTTCCTTAACAAAGACACCGATAAATTAAAAGTGAAAATAAAGTAGAGAAGAACATTTTAATTTATTTTAATTTTTGATTTTAATAATTTCTGAAAATGTTTAAAAAAAAAAATTAAGAAAATTATCTTTAATTGATGATTAATTTATAATAATGCTATTTCATGAGTTGTAGTAAGATTACCCAGGCCATTAAAACCGACTTACAACTTGCCAACTAATTAACATGAACTAGAGATTTGTAAATGGACAATAAATAACTTTATAATTAATAAATAATCTAGTAAAGGAAAAATTAGCCGATTAGGATTTTATCTTTTATTTTCAGTTAAAATTTTGAAGACAAGTTATTATTGAGATTCAATATCAGCGATTAAATTCCGGGGAAATTAGAAAAAAAAAAAGATAAACCTAAAATATTATATAATTCTGTCACATATTTAAATGAATAATAGCCTGAGCCAGTTAAACCATATAACAAAATTAAAACCTAAAACAGGAAACAAATTATTTACTTACGGATTAGATTAGTGTTATATATATATATATATAGAGAGAGAGAGAGAGAGAGAGAGAGAGAGAGAGAGAGAGAGAGAGAGAGAGAGAGGGAGAGGGAGGGAGAGGGAGAGTTTTTGAAGTATATATATTTAACAGAGACTAATCAACTAAAATTATGTCTGATATTCAGAAATAAATGAGGATTAAAAAAGGTAATAAAAAGCTTTGAAGAAAAGAGAAGGAGAATTAAAATAGATCTGCACATGATCTCAGTTAGATTGTTCTGCAAAAAATAAATAATTAGTTAAATTTAGGGTTGTTGAATGCAGAAAATGAAAATTTCCTTGCAAAATCTTAGCAGAAAACTAGTACGAGAGACAGAGTGGGATGTGCTGCAGGGAGAAAAAAGATTCACGTGAGAATGAATAAATTATATTGAAATATGTTATGTGATTGAAAATGTGAGATTACAATGAAGAATAAGAACAGATGAGATATGCATGACGGTGGCGTTAGCGAGAATGGGATCGATCGCCGGCAAAAAGGTGATAGCGAAAGTACTCTGCAGAAACAAAGCCGTTTCAAATTGAATTTTTCTACAATAGAAAAGATCGCCGTTTTCCCGGTATTTATTAAACATTAAGTAAAAACTACTTTTATTAGCAAAATCTCTTATGGCGAACTAATTCACAGGAATTAATCTTCAAATAAGAAGACTGGTTGACATAAGTTTTAGCAGATATAATTTTCCAGCATTTGTTTGATAAAAATTAAAGCAAATGAATAGTGAGCCGGACAGGATTTCTCTTTTTCTTTTTAATTTTTTTGTTTCCAATTAAAATTTTGTGAGAGAAGCTCTTCGAATTCAATTTAGGGATTAAATTCATGCAAATAATAATAAAAGAAATATTTCATAATCTTGTCTCCTATTTAAAGCATTGTCATGAAAGCAAAAAAATAAACCTAAAACGGGGAAAAAAATTATGTACATTCAATTAGATTAGTGATAAATGAGAGAGAGAAAGAGAAAGAGAGAGAATTTTTTAGTCTATTATTTTATGATAAAATAATTAACAGAGACTAATTTAACTAGAATTATGTCACATATTCAGATCAACTTTTTTAGAATAAAACGGACAGAATTGTTTCCTCAGAGGTCGGACATTTGTAATTATCAAAGTTTTAGTGTAAGATAAGGCATCAATAAGTTTGGGTGTTATGTATGTAAATCCCCCTAAATTATTTATTTTCAGATTAGATTAGTGATAGAGAGGGAGAATTTTTATTCCGTATGCAAAAATAAATTAATTAACGAGAGAAATCTAAACTACAATTATGTCCAAATATTCAGATCCAAAATTACAGCATAAAATGAGGAAATATTAAAATTGAAATCAGAAAAGAAAAAAAATTCAAAATTTCGATAATTAATAAATAATCTAAGTAAAGGAAAAAATAAGCCGATCAGAATTTTTTTTCTTTTATTTTTTCAGTTAAAATTTCGAGAGAAATTTTATTCTTGAAATTCAGTATGAGGATTAAATTCCGGGAATCAAGAAAAAAAAAGTACAGATAAACCTGAAACATTATGTAATTCTTTCACATATTTAAATAAGAAATGACAAATTGAAACCTAAAACGGGAAACAAATTTTTTACTTTCGGATTAAATTAGTGTTATATATATATATATATATATAGAGAGAGAGAGAGAGAGAGAGAGAGAGAGAGAGAGAGAGAGAGAGAGTTTTTAAAATAAATTATTAGATAGAGACAAATCCAACTAAAATTATATCCAATATTCAGAAAAAAAGTCAGGAAGAAAAAGGAAAATATAAAAAAGCTTTGAAGAAAAGAAGAGCGTCTCAGTTATATAGTTCTATAAAAAATAGATAAATAAATAAATTTATGGCATATTGCATGAAGAAAGTGAAAATTTTATTGCAAAATCTTGTGAAAACTAGAACGCGACAGAGAGAGAGACAGAAAAGAGAGGGAGAGTCCGATGGCAAACGTAGGGAGGGCAAGGCGAAATGCAGGAGAGGAAAAAGAAGATTTACATGAGAATGAATAAATCATATTAAGATATATTAAGCGGTCAAAATGTGAAAACAATGAAGAAAATGAGCAGAGAGATACTCGCCGATGATGCCTATGAATTGAATTGATCGCCGGTGACGGAGTGTTAGCGGGAAAGTACTGAGTAGAAATAAAGAACGTTTTCAAATTAATTTTTTCTCCATTGTTTGAGTTTTAAATGAAAGGGTTTAGGTAACTTTTTTATTTATGAGCGCTAAGTTCGTGCAACTCTGTTCTGTTTTCTTTAAATTAGGTAATCTGAGCGTAAGTACATATTTGTAGTAATTATTATTAAAATTGAGTATGCAAATTATTTATTACCCTTCAACAAAAAAATAAAACGAATTGATATAAGTTTTGGCAGATATAATTTTCACATTTGTTTGATAAAAATCAATTAGTTGTTGTGATTAAGAAATAATTAAAGCAAATGAATAGTAAGCCGATCAGAATTTTTCTTTTTCTTTTTTTTTGTTGTTTCCAATTAAAATTTTCTGAGAGCTCTTCGAATTCGATTTCTGGGATTAAATTCCGGCACATAAATAAAAAAAAAAAAGATAAACCTAAAATGTTTCATAATCTTGTCACTTAATTAAATAAAATGAGTCCCACCTAGCAAATTATAGCATAGCATGAAAGAAAAAATTAAAACTTAGAACAGGAAAAAAATTATTTACATTCGAATTAGATTAGTGATAAATAGAGAGAGAGAGAATTTTAACTCTATTATTTTAAGATAAAAAATTTAACAGAGATCAGTTCCAACTAGAATTATGTTCAGGTATTCTGGAAAAATTTCTCTCCAGGCTCCGGACGAGTTCGAGTAGAGAAGGCGGGCCCCGCCGTCATTTGCACTAAAAGCCAATTGATCCAACTTTTTCTAGAATAAAATGAAAGAAAATGTTTGCTAAGAAAGTTGGAGTTTACGTAAAGAATATAGAAATTAAAATAGTAAAAGAGGATTAAAATGCATGAGAATAGGGATATAAAAAACGTTGAAGAAAAAAGAAATAAAAAATGCATATAAATCTGTGAGGATCTCAATTATATTTTTCTATAAAATAAAAACAAAATTAGGGTTCAAATTAAACCTGTTCTATGGCTTTGTTGAATGCAATAAATGAAAATTTTCTTAGCAAAATACAAATACTTGAAAAAAAGAGAGAGAAGTTGATTTTAATTGTAAAATAGAGAATGAGGTAGAAGAGAGACTTGCATTAGATGCACGAGATTGGCAATCGATCGCGGGCAAGGAGAGCCGTAGTAAAGTCTGTCTTGAAAAATAAGATCATTTTTTCAAGCGTGTTTTGTTCTCGATTCTTTTGAGTTTAAATAGAAAATATGGGCAAAATAGCTATCTAATCTATTTTTAAGCCATCACTTTTTGTATTTATATGGTAACTAATATATTATCTTGTTTTATTTTTTGAGGTAATCTGAACAGTAAAAATCATATGGATGATTGATGATATATAATTGAGCCGAAAATGAACTAGTAATAAAATAAGTAAATGGTTAGTCAATTTCTCAGAAATTAATAAAATTTGAGGTATTCCAAAAAAGAGATAAGAAATGCTTCATGTTTCGTTCATTTTGTATTCGTATTTCTAATCATGTATTAGTATATTTGAATTGTATGTTTGTTCCATTTCGAATAATAATCTAAAATTGTTTAAAGAGACGGATCCATTTTTTATTTGTAATTTATATATCATATAGAAGATCAATTCTCTTAATTTTAAATCATAGCTTATTCAAATTATTTAGCGGTGTGCTTATCAATTCTCGATTAGCACTGTGTGCACTTTTGCATTACTCCGGTTCACTTTTGTTTTTCCTTTTTATTTTTTATTTTTTATTTTTTAAACTCTAACATTAGCTATATTTTCTTCACTTTGGTATAAATATCTGTATCAAGTAACTTTTATTGCGTGAAATTCAGCATTTTATTAATTATTTATTCTATTTTTTATAATTTTTCTCAACCCTTTTTTTAATTTTACTTTTATTTTACAATTTTATTAGGATTCTAATTTTAATGAGCATAGCATTACTCTGCATCAGTTTGTTCTACCATTCTTTTTTCAATTCTCTTCCCTCTTTCTCAAGTATATCAACCAAATCACATAGAGCATTTGTGGATATAAGCTTGTTGTTGAACATTCATTTCATATTCTAGTCAAAAAAATTTTCAATATCATTCGTTGATGTGATTTATGTATAGAGTATGCACTAAAATTATCAAATTGTTACTCAACAATTTGAAATGAATTCTAAAATTCATGTATTTAGCAGTCAATAACAAAGACAAAAAAAAAAAAAATTTACACATTTCTCAATAAGTTGAGTACTATAAATAAACGCTGAAGCCACAAAGAAAATTATCTCTAACTTTTATCATCGACTAATATTGAGCAAAAAAAAATTGAGAGAGTATGTAAGAATATTTTTTAGCTACACATAAAATTCTCTAATGTTAGGACATTAATGTGCACGAGAATAAATTTTTTATTAAACATTGCTATCATAATATAACTTATTTAGATAGTTGATTAATTTTAATTTTATTATAAATTCAAAATTAAACTTGAAAACTGCCCAAGCAGTATAACTAAATAATTTTATTTTATTTTTCGTTAATAGGCAATTCTTGTTAAGTGTGAACTTGCATCGATTTTGTGTGAACATTCTAAGCAAGGATGCATGGATACGAATAGTACTTTTCTTGTTAAAAATACATATTAAAATATTTTATAAAAATATAACAAAAAATATGTCCTTAATTAAAAGCTTGACCTGATCATACATTCAATACGATAATTAAGCGCAAAGGCTTACTGTATAAGAAAAGTAAACAATCAAAGTTAATATAAACTCTTTATTTTAGTCATCATAACACATTCACATAAATACAAATACAATTTAGTTTTAATTAGGCTCGTCTTTCAATATATCAGTGCATTGGTTAACAATGATTAATATTATTTTATATTTTCTTGGACTCTTATATAGCCTATAGATTTTTTATGATTTTAATAGATATGATTTTTCTTGGGGAAATCATTGTTTGTTATCTGTATCCTTTCCTTCGGTGTCATACATGATTTATTGAACTCCACGACTTATTATTTGGCTTGCTTCAATGCTCCCTAACTTCCAAGATTGTGTAAGTTATAAAAATTCGTGCATTTTTTTTCCTCTTTTGAGGTAATCTGAGCAGTAAAAATTATATATGTGATTATGATATTTAATTGAGCCAAATTTTAGTGAATTCAGATTAATTAGTAACAAAAGTACTAAATGCTAGTCTATTTCTCAGAAATTAATAAATTTGAGGCATTCCAAATAACAAATAGGAAGTGGTTCATATTAACTTCTTCTCATATCCCTATTTCTAAATATGTTTAGTATATTTTTAATAAATAAAAAGCATAAAACTGAGTAAAGGAACGGGTCGATTCTTTATTTATATAATTTCCATATCTTTTAGAAGATCAATTCGATGAATTCAACTCTTGATGTGATGCCTTCAAAATAATTTTAGGAAACTGCCTGTATATTGAATTTAATATGTGTCATGCTTGGCATTTTTTTGTGACAAAACGGTCTTAGAAAATAGAAGGCCTCTTATAACACTCAACTAGATTGAATGTCAGCAGGTTCCCCAAATAATTGTTCGAAATTTTGGTACTCAATCAAGCTCATCAGAGCACAATAATGCAAGGGAGAGAGAAGACGTGAGAAAGCCAAAATGCTGCAGATAGATGACATGGATTGAGCATGCTATATAGATACTCATCAACGTCTCTTTTTTACAACTTTTGATTAAATTTGAGGATGAAATTTTGATGGCTTGTCTCCTAGGAAGGTGTTGTTTTTTGACATTACCTTATAAGGATTCGCTATTTTTCTTGGGGGTATTTACATACATGCCACTCAATTCCTATGTATTTATGTATCTAGCACCTAAGCTTTGGTTTACATTTTACGCCACCCAAATAATTCATATCACATAAAAAATACAACAAATTTAATTTTTAAAAAGGGTAATAACCTTTTCATGCTTAGGTAAGGTGGTATGTGCATAAAAAATTGAGTATAATTGTCGATATGTAAGTACATAAGATTTAAGAGGTATGTATGTAAATCTTCCTTTTTGTCAATGATTCTGGAAAGAGCTGCTTAAGGTTTCTATGAAGACTGAAGACTTCCTTTGTCAGTGAGTTGGTAATGGTAATTCAGCTTTTTAGTATGATGATTGGATGGGTATTGTTGCTCTTGCTGATCAGCCTATGGTGGACCTTTTGATTTTAATTTTGCGATTAAGGATTGTTGGGAAGGTTGAGGACCTAGTTAACAAGGTAAGCTCTTCTAATGCTTACATGATTGCTAGGATGCCCATTTTAAAACCGTTCCTCATGTCATGAGGATTAAATTAGGGGATTCTATCTAAATCATTTGCTAAGTCTATGCAATATGAACAACGCATTGATTCTAGGTGGGCTTGGAGTTTTTGGCCAAACCTTCACAATCCTTCTTTTTTTGGAGGATTGTTCATAAGATACTAACTACATATGATATTTTTGAAGCTAAAGGGCTGAGAGGTTCTTCTTGTTGTTTACTGTGTAGAAATGAGAAGAAAAATATGGAACATATCTTTGTTCATTGCAGGTTTGTTGTGGAGGTTTTAAAAACAGATTGGCTCTTTTTCTGAATAGGTTTCTTGAGCATAACTTTATGGTTGAGGCTGTTTCAAATTGGAGGGAATATGAAGGTCAATTCTTTTCTTTATTATCTTATTTGCTGACTTTTTGGTTTATCAAGATGACAAGTAATGAGATCACAAATAATAAAAAAAATAATTGATATGTTTTGCATCCTTAGATTGATTATTAATTTCTTGTAAAATGTTGAAGTTTGGTAGATTCAAAAATCCCTGTGGGTGCTTGTGATATGTTTGGAAAGTTTAATTTACTTGTATCGTGAAAGTGAAATCAAGGTTATTTGGTGAAATTGAAGAAGCTGGATAAAGGTTTTGTTAAAATTAATGTAGATGGGAGTTGGGATAAAATTAGTACTAGTATTAGGTGTGTTTGTAGAAGTCATATGGGTAGTCATTTGGCTTGGTTCTTGTCCATCGGTATGCTTCTACTTGAATGTTGAAGTTTAAGCCATTTATAAGGCTCTTATTATGGCTAAATTTTGTGATTGGAGATATATTCGGGTGGAGACGGATTCTTTAATTATGTGGGTATATTATACTCGAAAAGAGGTTGCCCACTTGAAAAATTATTGTTTAGTGTTTATAAGATATTTGGATTATGTTCTTCCTTGCAAGTGATACACCTAAAATATATATTATTTTTATGCACATTTTTATAATTTTGATGATATTATATTTTAATGGAAGATATTTTGTGTTTTTTCTTGCGGTATAATGAAAATAGTGAGGCAAAATTGGACCAAATTTGAAGAAAAAATGAAAAATGAAAATTTGGGCAGCGGCTAAACGCCGGCAGGCCGGCTATGCCATGAGTTAAAAATCGAAGTGCTTGAATTTGGTGTCATTTTCAAAGGGATGGGATGCAACTCTTGGTGGTAACTTCCATAACTTCCTTTGGGCGGCAAGTTTGAATGAAGGGGTGCATTCTTTGGTGGATACATTGAATTTGGACACAATTTGAGAGATACGAAGACACATTTTGGTTTAATTTTTAAAGAGAGTCTTAGAAAAGATTATGAGCTCTTCCATTGCATTTTGAAGGAGTTTCTACGGAGTTTTTTGTGTATTCATTAGGAGTAGAAATTAGAGAGTAGAAAAAGAGAAAAGGATAGGATTGAAGCCTTATTCTTCCCACTTCTTTTCTTTCCTTTAGTTTAGTTTTTATTGAAGTCGAAATTAACATTTCGGAGTCATCGAGTTGGGGAGACTTTATAGGAGGAGTTTAGTGAAGAGTCAAAGTTTGGAAGGGAACTTCTGAGTCTTGTGGAGAGGATTTTCATATAAGTGTTTACTTTTGTTCTTACGATTTCAGTTTTTAATTAATACTTGTTTTGTTTTATTTTTCTTAAGGTTTTTAATTTTAAATCGATGTGTTTTTGTATTTTCTCGATGCATTAAGGTAGTTTATTTTATCTTTTTTTTTCTTAAATGAAGAAGTAAGTAGTCTTGAAGAATTGTTATGGAATGTATATGTGTTTAAAGTTGGAAGAAGTTGTGAAGATTTATTCTATAAACTTTATTTACTTCTTAATTTGTCTGATTAAGATGTAAAATTTGTGGTGAGATTATGTAAGATCCAATGCGGTATTGTCTCATAAAGTTATTAAAGAATCACATGCAATTATATGGGTGAAAATTGTAGTTTATATAATTGAATGCTGTATATTAGAAGATATTTTAAAGGGGAGTAAATTAGAGGATTTTTAGTGTGACGGTCTAAAATCCCACAATAGCATTTGGTTAGAGATTTTAAATTTTGTTATGAGAAGTTAGCCCCCGGTGGAGGGAAATGAGGAAACTCTAGAGTGAGATACGGTATCTTCTGCTAACCATGTTGAAAATGATAAAATTTAGTGTGATATTCTTTATAGAACAGTAAGGGTAATGAATACATTTGCTTCTATTTATCACAACAAAAATTTAATTACTTTCACAACAATACTTTCATAATTATTACTACTTTATAAAAAAGAAAAGAAAAAGATATTCTAGTTAATAGTGTTTCATACGGTGTTTACATTTATTATCATTTCGATTCTTGTTTGAATTTTATAAGAAAGTTTTAAAGTGAAATCAATTATCAAACTTTTAATTAAAACATACTTTCAAAAGCCAATTAAAAAGTAAAAGATTCATGAATCATATTATAACATTAGTTGTAATTAATCATATGAGATATAATGAAATCTTCCCACATGAATTTTGTTATATTTGTATGATTAATTAGGATGAAATATCAACTTATATTTATTAATCTTCCCACGAGAATTAATAAATGGAACATAATTTGATAGTTTTATCATAAAGTTATTAAATGAATCTAATTGAGTAGGATTTTAGCTCACAAGCAAATTCTATGTCACTAGATTCATTGATTTCGAGCATGACTTACATCGGTAAAACATGTCATTTTGTTTAAGTCTTAATTTTTTGTTTAATGAGCATATATATTTCGATAAATTTCTGCAGCTTATTCAACCCGCGAACATTTCTGATTTTAAGTGTGATATTCCCGAATTAAAGGGAGATAACTATAAAGTGTGGAAAGAGATAATTCTTCTCCATTTAGGATGGATGGATATCGATTATGCTATAAGAAAAGACGAACCACTCCGCTATTACTCGAAACCAAGCATTCCGGATGCCGTTAATCTTTATGAAAAATGGGAGCGATCCAATCGCCTCTCCGTGATGTTCATAAAGACTAAGACATCTCATTGGTATTCGTGGTTCCGTCGAAGCAAGATGATAAGGTCAAGGACCTTCCGAAGCTATTGATGAGCAGTTGCTATACATCCGATAAGGCTTTGGCCGAGCACCTTAATTATGCAGTTTTCATCCATGAAGCTCACCGGAATTAAAGGTGTGCGTGATCATATCATGCACATGAGGGACATAGCGGCTCAGCTTGAAACTTCGGAAGTTAAAATGTCAGAATCTTTCCTTGTTCACTTCATTTTAAACTCTCTACCCCAACAATATGGACCCTTCAAAATCTCTTATAACACACATAAAGACAAATGGTTAATTAACGAGCTGTTGACCATGTGTGTTCAAGAGGAAGGTAGGTTGGCTATGGAAGAGGGTAAAAAGGTGAATTTCACTACTCAAGGAAAGAGGAAGAGGGATCAAGCCAAAAATAAAGAAAAGGATAAGATTCCTCCTCAGCCAGACATAAAGAAAGAGTCAAAGTGTTTCTTCTGTAAGAAGAAGGGGCACATGAAGAAAGACTACATTAAGTTTAAGAACTGGCTCGACAAGAAAGGTACTCAACTTTCCTTTGTCTGTTATGAATCTAATATGGTTAGTGTTAATCATAACACATGGTGGATTGATTCTGGTTCTACAATCCATGTTTCTAATACCTTGTAGGGTATGCAAAACCTAAGGAAGCCAATGGGAAATGAATTATGCATCTATTCAGGAAGCAAGATGAGTTCACATGTAGAAGCCATTGGCACATGCAAGCTTTGGTTTTAAGCAACGGTTTTGTTTTACATTCTGGAAAAAACTTTTTATGTTCCAAGTTTTTCTAGGAATTCGATTTCTATTTCAAGACTTGTACCTTCGGATTTTTCCTTTAACTTCTTGGATTCCGGTTTTAGTTTATCTTTTGAATCTAAAGTTATTGGTTATGGTACTTTATCCGATGGTCTTTACTCTATTGAATCGCAAAATGATGCCGCTTATAATTCTACGCATGTTACCAGTCGGGTTAAAACGATGTGTCGTGAATGAGGAATCCTCTATGTTGTGGCACCGGAGATTAGGACATATCTCCATTAAGAGAATTAAAAGTTTGATAAATGAAGGGGTACTTTGTACTTTGGATTTTGCTGACTTTGGGACTTGTTTAGATTGCATAAAGGGTAAGCAAACAAATAAGTCTAAAAAGGGTGCCAAGAGGAGCACAAACCTATTGGAGATCATACATACAGATATTTGTTGTCCAGACATGGATATAGTTGGTCCAAAATACTTTATCACCTTTATAGACGATTATTCACGATATATGTATCTCTACTTACTTCGTTCTAAGGATGAAGCTTTGGATGCCTTTAAAGTCTTTAAGGCTGAAGTAGAGAATCAAAGTGGAAAGCAAATTAAAATTGTGAGGTCAGATAGAGGTGGTGAGTATTATGGAAGATACATAGAGAGTGGACAAGCACCTGGTCCATTTGCGAAGTTTCTTCAAGAGCATGGGATTGTTGCCCAACACACTATGCCTGGTTCTCCAGATCAGAATGGTGTGGCAGAAAGAAGAAACCGAACTTTAATGGACATGGTGAGAAGTATGCGAAGTAACTCGAAACTTCCTGAATTCTTGTGGATTGAAGCTCTAAAGACGGCTGCGTATATATTAAACAGAGTTCCAACCAAGGCTGTTCCAAAGACGCCTTTTGAGTTATTCAAAGGTTCGAAACCAAGTTTGCGATATATGCGCGTTTGGGGATGCCCGTCTAAACTAAGAATTTACAACCCACAAGAAAAGAAGTTAGACCCAAGGACCATTAGTGAGTATTTTATCGGATATGCTGAAAGGTCTAAAGGGTATAGATTCTATTGTCCATCTCATAGCACTAGGATTGTGGAATCAAGAAATGCAAAATTTCTTGAGAATGACTTGATCAGTGGGAGTGATCAATTTCAAGATATTATTTCTGAAAAGGATCACTGTAAAGCTCAACCCTCTAGATCAAGTGACAGATTGATTGTCATTCACACTCCTCAAGGACAAACAAGTGTTAGACAACCAATCACTGAAGTTCCACAAGCTGTTAATAAAGATCAAGTAGATCAAGTTGTTAATGAGAAACAACAAGATATTGTTGAACAACCTGTTGATCAACATGCACTTGAAAAGAATGTTGAAACAACATTAAGAAAATCTACTAGAGAAAGAAAATCAGCCATACCTAGTGATTATGTTGTGTATCTTCAAGAATCAGACTATAACATTGGAGCCGAAAATGATCCTGAAACGTTTTCACAAGCCATGAGTTCTAAGGAATCTAACTTATGGCATAATGCCATGAAAGATGAGTTGGATTCTATGTCATCTAATCGAGTCTGGGATCTCGTTGTGTTGCCTAATGGTATAAAAGCCATTGGATGTAAGTGGGTTTTTAAAACAAAGAAAGACTTGCAAGGCAACATTGAGAGACATAAGGCGAGACTTGTTGCCAAAGGGTTCACTCAGAAGGAAGGAATTGACTACACGGAGACATTTTCTCCTGTATCTAAAAAGGATTCTCTTCGAGTAATAATGGCGTTGGTAGCTCATTTTGATTTTGAGTTACATCAAATGGATGTGAAAACGACATTCCTTAATGGTGATCTAGAGGAAGAGATTTACATGAAACAACCAGAAGGATTCTCCTCTAAGTAATGGTGAACACTTGGTCCGTGTGCTAAATAAATCCATATACGGTTTAAAACAAGCCTCCCGTCGGTGGTATTTGAAATTTCATGAAGTTATTACTTCATTTGGTTTTGAAGAGAACGTCATGGATCAATGTATATACCAGAAGGTTAGTGGGAGTAAAATTTGTTTTCTTGTACTGTATGTGGACGATATTTTACTAGCAACCAACGATAAAGCTTTACTTTATGAAGTGAAACAATTCCTCTCTAGGAACTTTGATATGAAGGATATGGGTGAGGCATCTTATGTCATTGGCATTAAGATCCATAGGGAAAGACCTCGAGGTATTTTAGGTTTGTCTCAAGAGGCCTATATAAATAAAGTTCT
This sequence comes from Papilionanthe hookeriana x Papilionanthe teres, assembly GCA_022702705.1. Taxonomy (NCBI): domain Eukaryota; kingdom Viridiplantae; phylum Streptophyta; class Magnoliopsida; order Asparagales; family Orchidaceae; genus Papilionanthe; species Papilionanthe hookeriana x Papilionanthe teres. The sequence goes on along the minus strand of CM040423.1, from coordinate 138,693,504 downwards.
AGAAAGATTTCACATGAAGAATTGTTCACCAAGTATAGCACCTATTGTGAAGGGAGATAGATTCGATTTGAGTCGATTGCCCGAAAAATAATTTCGAACGGAACACATGAAGAACATTCCATATGCTTCAGCTGCCTCAGCAACTTTATGTATGCTCGTGTTTGTACTGGACCCGACATTGCATTCGTCGTTGGAATGTCGGGAAGATATCGAGTAATTCGGTATTGACCACCTGGAAAGCCGCAAAGAAAGTAATGAGATATCTTCAAGGTACAAAGGACTACATGCTCATGTACAAACAAACCGATAATTTGGAAGTGATCGGCTACTCCGATTCGGACTATGCCGGCTCGCATTGATTCCGTAAAATCAACATCCGGTTATATTTTCATGCTAACTCGGTGGAGCTCGTATCTTGGAGAAGTGCTGCTGCGACCTCGATCGCTACTTTCACTATGGAAGCCGAGTTCGTATCATGTTTTGAGGCTACCTCACATGGTGTATGGTTAAAGAGTTTCATATATGGGCTTAGAGTCGTGGACTCTATTTCGAGGCCATTAAAGTTGTATTGCGACAACTCAGCTGCAGTATTTATAGCTAATAACAATAAAAGTGGAAGTCGAAGTAAACACATCGACATCAAATATTTAGCCATAAGAGAACGTGTTAAGGAAAATAAAGTGGTCATCGAACACATTAAGACCGAGTTGATGATTGCTGATCCTTTGACTAAAAGCATGCCACCAAAGAATTTCAAGGATCATGTAGTGCGAATAGGACTTGGTTCCATAATGTGATTTATTTATTTTTAATGAAACTCTTATTTAGTTGATATTTTCTCATATGATTTTGTGCACATATTTGTTTATTGTGAGAAATATCATTTGGTTTGGACCTAGAATAAACATATGGTTTATTCATTAAGTCATATGGGTTAGTATTGAGACTTGATATAGTGTAATACATTGAAGATAATACTCACTATAAGAGGACCTATCACCATGATTCATATATTTTGCCTCTCTATATGGTGTGTGTTGAACTATATGGACCAAGTGGGAGAATGTTGGGATTTTCATTCATTTCCCTAATTTATTTATTTATTTATTTTATTTACAATTCCCATTAGAAACCTTTGTGTTTTCAAGAGAAATAAATCCATTATATTTTCAAGGAAATGAATTTTGAATGTGATCCATATTGCGTCAAGTTCAACCCTTTCATATTCCACCCTTCATATGCCTTCCTCACATCATTTGATCTCTATGACGGGATCATGACCGTAGATCTCTCGTGATGGGCGAGCCTATAAATAGATGTGATGCTTAATGTTTTGGTCCCTAAGCTTGCTCCTCATAGTTTTGTTTCCTCACCATCGGGTCATGAGTGGAAAAGTTTAGAAGATGCTATAACACAACTTTACCGTGTAAGCGAGAGAGTTCTCCTTTGCAAGTCGTATGCTATGTTTGGAGGTATGTATGAAACTATTTCGATTCCGCTTATAGTTTCAACAAATATATTTTGTTGAAATTAATAAACAAGTTTGATATCTTTTGAGATATCATTTAGTTATGTAGAATATGAAAATCTTTCATAAAATCATATAAAAGTACATTGAGACACAACATCCACGAAAATAATCCCTACATAAGGCACATGTAACCAGAGAATAAAAAAGAACATATTTGTTATGGGGTCAAGAGTCTCCCAAAGGAACGTATCACTCTGGTTAATTACATTATGTGGGATACCTATGAATACTCTTGTTAAAAGAAGTTTCGCTTTTATTATCATGAACCTAGAGAATAAGGGCATGTTTGGTTCGGCTGCAGATTTTCAGCTTTTCAGCTGCAATTACATATCTCAAAAAGTCATTGCGGGGAAACAAACAACTGTTTGGTGCAGATACATGGAAACAACAATGGAGCAAATTGCTTCAGAAAAATGACCATCATGCCCCTGTCTTGTAGAACTATTTAGAAAAAGACTGTAACAGCTGCATTTTAGAATATTCAGAAGCAAAAATTTATCTCGTTCATGTTCACAAATTATTTATATATTTTCCATTAATAAATTTACATATTATTTAAATATATATTAATGAAGAACTCATTAATCATTAATAACAATTTTATTGAACTAATTATGCTAAATAATATTTATACATCCATTAATTACTATTTAATTAGTTATTTCTTAAACTAATTAATAATTATTAAAATGTATTTCAATATGTGAATTTAATATGTATTTTTATTAAATAATGATTAAATAAATATATAAATTTGATTAGCTTAATTTGATATCATATTAATTAATTAGTAGTTATTATATAATAAAGCTAAATTACCAAAAGACCATCTTCCCCTTCCCCTCGCTTGAATCCCTAGCCGACGTCTGCGGTTTCGCCCAAAACCATAGCCTTTGGAACTGAAAGCTCGCGATCGATTTCAAATCACAATTAGATGGGTCGACGAAGGAGATGGGTCGACGAAGAAGATGCTCAGCGAAGAAGATGGTCGACGAAGGAGAAGGCTGCGGGGTTATGCTTCACGTACTCGTGCCTACTCGACGTCGAAGAAGGTGGCGAAACGACGCGGGAAGCGGAACCAAGGGTTGAGGTCTTCATTTCGCCAAACCTTGAAGGCAGTTTCGCTAATTAGGGAGTCGAAAGCTGTTTTTGCATGTGGTCGCAGGGTAGATGCTACGGCCGGCTTTTCACCCTCTTCGACTTTCTTTTGTCGCGAAGCTGGGCACCAAACGAAGAAATTTCGTTCGAATGCGCGGCACTATGTCGCACCGTGCCTAAAAAAGCCCCGCCAAACGGGGCTTAAGTCATTTAAGGATGGTTACCTCGTATGGGAATGCCCCAATGCTTTTGAAGCTCTCGCTAAGCCACAAGGCAAAAAGTGGGACTCTCACCTACCAAATATGTAACAACTCATTGACATCAAAACCTATGAAATAACCAAAATCATCTCGTTGAGAATATCCCTATATGTCAAAGATCATTGATCCATAAGGATAGAGTGTGAATCACCGTTTGTCAAACAAGCGGCAGGTCATCAGTAATCAAGTCATCAAGATGATATCAACGAAGTCAGAGGAGTGATAGGGCTCAAAGGGGATCAACAACATAAAGGATAAAGTGATCCTAAACAAATAGAGGTAGCCGGGTCGGGGCATCAAGAACTCGTCATCCAAATATATTATGACCCTAAGTTTACCTGGTTATAAAGTTAGTCGCCCCAACACGTCCAAATATTTCTTATCAGCAATCCATGAATTATGTCATTCGCGGGGACCTCGGCAACCACAAGAAAATATATTGTGAAATTTATACTAATTTCATATGAAATTACACTTTAAAGAAAGGTATTTTATGTGTTTTATTGCGTAAATGAAGATTTATAGGTGTTAAGAGCAAAAAGAGCAACAAGGCTCGAATCTGCAGCAAAAAGGACAAAAATTGATGAAAATTGAACTGTCTCGCCGACGACGAGATTTTCCCAAACGTTTTTAATATATTATAATAGAGCCCACCGACGACTAGATCGAGCCCACCGACAGCGAGCCTAAACGGTTAGCCTTGCTTCTAGAAGCCCACCGAAGGTGAGATCGAGCCCGCCGACGGCGATACAGTTGATTCAAGCTAAACTAGATGAATCTGGACGCATTTTGAAGAGGTACTTAAGCAACATTTGGAAATATGACTCCTTCTATAAATATAGATGATTTTGTGTGCTATGGGGTGTCAGTTGGTGTTAAATTAGTGCTTCCTTTTGTAGTAAGAGTTAGTGTTTAGTGTCTTGGTGAGTTAAAAGTGTGTTGTACAAGAAAAGAAGAGTCGATGAACTTCGAGGAATGCGCTAGGGAGCAAGATTGAGATAAATATATTTGTTTATTGTTTTATAACTTTAAACGAAATACAACATCCGTGTTATTATTCTCATGCATTCCGAGTAGTTTCATTTGTCTTTCTCCTTGTTGTTGAGGTTTTGTGAAATGAAGAATTAAAAGAGTTGTGCTTAATAATATTAAATAGAGATATTGATATTCTTTTACTTAAATCTTAATTTATTTTCAATTTGGCCAATTGAATTGTTAACATATGTTGAATTATCAACTATAGTAAAAATTACATCCAAGATTCAGAGAATTTAAAAGCCTTGAAAGGAGGGTGCAAATAAATAGGGAAATATTAATTATCGGGCGAAGAATCGAATATTTTAGTGTGACGTACTAAAATCTTCAATTCGTACTATTGTTCGAGAGCCGAAGTGTAGATGTTAGCTCTCGAGTGAGGGAACGCGGGAGCTCGAGTGGCAGCAAGTATCCTCCCACACTAGCCTACGTATTCGGTAACCAAACATAAGCATCAGTCAATGTTCTTTGCACTTTGACTAAAGGGTAACGAATAAAAATGCTCCTATTTGACACAATATAATTCTAAACTAATTTAATTATTCATTCACTCAATTCTCTTAACAAGGAGAAAGATACTTTTCTAGATTGACTTATATATTTTGTCTTTTAAGTATTAGTTTTAAGTTTAAGCATTCTTCATTTTTCGTATACTATGTTAAATTAGATTAGTAATCGATTTTACTAAAAAATTAGTTTTAAAATCTCTAACTTCCCTGTGGGATCGATATCTAGGACTCCAATAGAGCCCTTTATTACTTGAGCGATACGTACACTTGCGTTGATTAAAGGGCAAGGAGTACAATTGCTATTTTACTTTGAAAAACATATATAACTTTATTAAGCTTAACAATTATATACATCCTTCTATTTTTTACCCTACTCTCCCCCTAGGTTGAATTCTTATATTTGCAGCCGGAGGTCACTTAGTAGTCTTAAGGTCAAAAGAATGAAACTGTAATCCCGTGACCTACATGATAAAGCTCAAATGTTGGGATTCACACTCGCTGGACAGATGAAAGGGTTGGCTCAGGAAAGAAATGAAAGAAGAGGACCAGCTACAAAGTTAAAAACACTCTTCACAAAGGACTTTCACTGCACCTGGGTCGAGCAGCGTCTAACACCCTAAGCGCACTAGACAACTACCTAAGTAGAAATCTATGTTAGGCTAGTCAGGTTGAAGAAGCTCAAGGGCTTCTTCTTGGAACATGCAAAAATGTATGCAGTTATCTACTACAGTCATAAACGTGGAGGCCCTATTATATGACTTGGGTGATAGTCATCTCGATTAAAATCCGACCCGAAGGCCGTGTAGGAAAATAAAAGTGCAAATTTTAATGTCTCAAATATTTTAATCCTAAAATTTTAATTATCTCAATTTTTTTATTAGGATTTGGTATCAAATTTAGAATTTTAAATCCTGAAGAGTTTATATTGCACATGTGAGACAAACTTAAAAAGAAACAATGATATTCATTTCAATTATTCATGCATGCAATAAGCCAAGGAAACAAGTCAAATCAAAATAATAAGAGGTCGGTGCCACCAGCAGCACATCCAAAAAAAGGAAAAAAGAGCTGTTGAAATTTGCATATAAATGTTCTACTTTATTTATATACACGAATATCGAATGCAAAATTAAGATACGGGGCACGAGTTGCTGCTCCTGGTCTCCCGCAGTGGTTCCCGTGCCAGACGCCTCAGAATCTATGCCCGTATATTATTCCACTACAAGATTCTCCTATAGATTGTATTGAACATATCGAGCAATATATGAGCCGTAATATTCATATAATAAATATAATGCAGCATCAAATTTTCTCTTGCGACTTTTTTTCTATCTGTGATATTCACTATTTATTCAACTAGCACTTAAGAATAAACTTTGAATTAGAAAGAACTGCATTGAACATTCAAAGCAGCATGTAAATAATACTCTACTGTAAGAACTGCATTGAAGATGTCCAAATTAAAAATTAAATAAAATCCAAACATGACGAAAGTAGCATAGATAACATCCATTATTAAAATCACACATAAAGATGTCCATCAAATAATATGAAATTCACGCATCCTGATTATAGTAGTAATTACGTAAGTAATTAATCATGTGGTCATGTTTCATTGACATAAAAAACTCTCCCTTGGTTGATTCCTCGAATAGCTTCATGGAGAATAAGTAAAACGACATGTCCTAATCAATTCCTTGAGTATCTTCCAGAAATCTCATAACCTATTGAATGGAAGTCGCATGTAATTCGTTAGGTTCACTAATTCATGAAACCACTATTTTGGAGATCTAACTTCTAATGAAAACAACACCATCTTTTTTCTTTTTTCCTTAACATTGGACGTTTGGATCGACTGGTAGATCATACTTCATTTAGTTTGGGGCTGGACACCTTATCGAGTCAGTAGATTTTTCCACTTCTAAATGCTTAGATTTTCCTTCACGCCCTCTCTTGCTTGGTGCTCATGCTTGATCATTGGTGGCCACCACTCCACCGATTATACGATCCAACATATCTTCAAGTTAGTTTCAATGCCATTACACTTGATTTTTGTTTTTTTTTTTTTTCAGGTGGCACGACTTGCAAATCAATTAATAAAACTTAATTTGGTCAATGAAAAATTTTAAAAATTTAAATGAGTTTGTGTTTCAAACATTCTCACACTCAATTACTCAGTCCACCATTCATCAGAAGCATCGATGGCTTACTTTATAGAATCTCAACCCAAGCCTGTGAATCCTCATTTTAGCTCTTTCTATATTTTTTAATTATTTTTTAAGTGATCTCATTTGTTTTTAAATTGAATTCTATCGTATTCTCTTCATTTGTTTTCCCTAAATTTTTTTATTATATTACACCATCCTTCATTATTATAATAGGTGGCTAGTTTATTTCCCAATTTAGCCTCCTTAAGACAGGGCTCGCAGAATATTAATGTCATCTCTTTGTCCCATGCATCAGAAGAACTGGTTTCTTTTGCCTTGCCCATTACGACAACTAGCATGCAAAGAACCAAACAACATAAATTTATGGGAGATATAAAAAAAATAAACATAAACATATGTAACACCACCATCACATCTAAACCACCACCACCACACCATATCTATCAACATATCATATATTTATGAACACATCATCACCACTGCCTCAATACAAACAAATCACCACCATAGCATTGCCTCACCACCAGCACTATCATCACCATACCATCACCACCACCACTATCATCACTAACACCACCACCACGAAAAAGATGTTACCACCACCTCACCATCTTCCACAACACCAACACCAATGCCTCCACACCACACACCACCAACTCCACACCGCAGTACAGCCTGCACCATCACCATACCATACCTATACCACTACAACCACATGATCACGACCACAACCAACAACTACCGTAAAATTTTGGGCAACCACCAACTCCAATAACAATGCCACTATTTCGGGCAACCACCAACATCACAACATAACCACAATATTTCAAGCAAACACCACTAACATCACAACAAACACTATAATAGCAAATATACAATATTTTGGAAAAACCACCACCAACCAATGCATTACAACATAAAACCCGAAGTATTTTGACTAATTTTCACATCCAATCATCACCACCACCATATTTCAGGCAACAACCAATATCATAGCACAATCACCCATAAACATTGACCGAATTGAGCACAGAGAAGCCAAACAATCAAATTGAATAGAGCACAAAGAGCCCAATTAAATTGCAAAATCTAACATCATAGTACAACCACCACAAATCATTAACCAAATATAGCACATAAAACCTAAATCCATCAATCGAAGATAGCACAAATAACTCAAACTGTCAACCAAATAGAGCACAAAGAACCAAAAAAACGCAAAATCTAACGTTCATACCACAACCAATAAAAAACCATCAACGAATAGTGCACAAAAAATGGAAAATACCAGCAAAATCAAAATGTTTGAATATATAATGATAGAGAATACCATGGATTGATGGAGAGCAAATGGTCTAAACTGAGCCGAAGAACAGTGGGAGAGAGATAGGAGAGGAAGGCAAGCTCATTGCAAGAACCACCAGAACCAAAGGAACCAACCCTAGCCATCGGAGCAACGGATCGGAGAGGAGCGAGAGAGGCGATGTTACCTTTAGGAAAAGAATCATGAGAGAGGGGAAAGCGACTCGTGAGAGTGAAAAGCGGGACACGAGAGCGAAGAGCGAGCCGCTGAGGGGGGGAGGGTTAGGTTTGTAAATGGTTTGTGAAGAAACCTGGACCGTGGTGTCAAATCCATGACCCACGTTTAAGGTGGCTTTCTCTAAACACATGTTCACCTCAACAACCAAACGACCTCTACGACGTTTTCCCGCTGCATCGCGATAAAAAAACCGCTCTAAATGACCCCTTAGAGTACCAAATTTTGCTTAAATTTAGATATATGATGGATTTTAGTAATTCTGGATTTATGGAATTTATGGTTTATGGATTTACTAAATCCTACTTTTAGCCAAAGACCTCCTTAATGTCATTATACCTTTTTTGAAAAAAAAAATGCTTCCAATTTTAACTAGATTGTATTATTTTTTCAGACAATAAGAGAGCCGCAACTTGGCATTTTGGAATGTTTCACTTTCTTTCCAACTACTGTGCTACACATTCAAGAGATGATTTGAGACATGATTAATTGACAACATAATTTGAGGTATTCGAGATTGGTTTCATTCTAATTGAACTCATTTGTCCTATAAGATTTAGTGGCTTGGGGCATGCATGTCAACTAAGGTAGCAAAGGTAGGCTCATTGTTAACAATGATGAGCTAGGCTGGGCTACATAAGATATGCATGTTCTAGAGATACAATATGATCATAATATATCTCTTAATGTACAATTTTCAATGCTCTAGATAGATGTCATAGTTATAAATTAGCAGACTTTTTATAAACTAACTAATTAGTTTGGGATGTTTTTCTTTTTCTGCCTTCAAATGGGTAGTTAGTAATTTATGAACGTGTTTTGGGTAATTTAGGAAGGTAGGGGTTAAAAGGGACTTATATTTATACTCCTCCCTTTGGAGAATTTGGAGAGTTTTCTTAGATATTTAACTTTGATGCCTATTCTAACTTTGGGGATGATGTGCCACCAATAACTTTTTATCCAACAAGAATCTCAATTCATTTATAATAAAGGATCCTACAAATTTAAATTTAATATCCTCTAGGGCCTCAATGTCAGCAAGTTTATAGTCAAACTGACGGTCTCGATAAGATGAGGACAATGATGTCAAATTTGGTTCAATCCGAAGACCCATGCTTACAACATCCGTAGTTCAAAAAATGTTGTGTCTAACACCTTGTATTTTATTTGTGATGTATAAAGGTAAGTGTAATTTTTGGTGTAGATTCATAACCCCATTTTATCATTTGCCAGAGAAGGGAGCACACTTGTACTTACACACTATACTCTGACTGAGCTAAGCCTCGTAATTTTTGTTGTAATATATTTCTAAATTGTGAAACCAATGCAATTGGGCTATGTCTCGTGGTTCTTCCTCTTTCAGGTTTTCAAAGTAAAAAAATGTCTGGTTTCTCCTCTATCATCTCATCTTTTATTTGTGTGTATGCTAGATTCTTATATAATGCTATGAAGTTAATTTATATCAATCACCACAAATTCTCTAACAATTAACAAGCATGGTTATAGTAAAGTTGACTGGCTTGATGAAAGCAAACCAACAAATCTAAGGTCACTCAATAGTTGAGATTGTTGAGGCACTTAAGAAGTAAAAAAAAACGACATGACCAAAATTAACACAGAAAATCCAATGCAATGTTTTAAATTTTTGTTAAATTTATCAAAATATCATTCTAAAAAACTACAAATAATCATATCAACATGAGAGAAGGGGAGATAAGTGCTATTTTTCATCTCACGAAGAAAGATAAAAAGCGAAATCACTTGATTTCATCATGTACCACAACCAGTGGTTATTGTAACCCATCCAATTTCATGTAACAGTGATAGCATAAAACTATTATTGCCCAATCAATTTCACATTATCGTCATTTATTATTATTATCTATATGTTGTTGATATCTAACTAAAACTTACAAGCCAATTAATGTCCTATGATCATTATTATTTTATTATTATATCTATGTTATTTTTGCCTGACCATTATCACTTAATTATTGTTATCATTTTATTATACATATTGTAACGATAAAATGACATATAGGACAATAATATATCTGTTGATTTGCAATCCTTTCTTCTCTAGTTATGAAAATGATGAAACCCTATAAATTCAATTATATAAAGAACCAGATTTATATTTTCTTCAATTTGTACATGAAGTTTATGTTATCTCTTATCACTTATCTTTATGCATGTTGACTATTTCTATTGGGCTATAACTTAAGATATTTTAATGTTATAATCTTCTAACACACAATATATCTGGTTTGACTTATTTAAATTCGAAATAGAAATAAATGAAAAGAAAACCCACCTTACGTTTTTTTCACAATAACTATTATAGTCTACTGTTGTCATCATTATTATATATATATATATTTTTAATTTTTTTTAAGCTGAGTTTCAATGACAACTGTATTAGAAATTAGTGATTGGTTAAAGAGAAATCTCTCTACCAACTCCTCTACAAATTTTACATATTATTGTTCTTAGTTGCTACAATTAGCTCACCGTTGCGTATCCTCATCATTATCACCACTCCATCACTGTTACTATTAACATCCATCTGCTTCCCTTGGCCCATACCATTGATTGTCCCCTCCCCACTTCAACTGCATTTCAATACATCATAATTTTAAAAAAAAAAATTTTAATGCATCTTAGTTATATCAAACAAAATAATTTATATTTTTAATGTATAAATATTTTAATTAATTTGTATTCTAAAAAATATAAAACTTTTTGTTAAAATAAATACACTATAAAGTCTTAAAATTTGCTTCTCAATAAGTGAATCATTTTTTTATTGATTATTTAATTTCATCACATTAAGGCCTCTTTGGAGCAAGCTTTAAATTTCAAAGAAGCTCATTTAAAAACAACATTAGAAGAAGCTTTGTAACATTAGAAGAAGCTTCAAAATAAAATTATAGTTGGTAAAGTGATAATTTTTTAATACAAAATTTATTGTGTTCTTTTTAACCCATTAATTATAGCATTTAAAGATAAAAAGACTATAATAACTTGTATCTTCTTCGGCGATGTCGAATTTGCCTCTGAGTCATCTGGGCTGCCAGTAGCCACCCGATTGGAATGATCAGACATGCGGCTCCCATTGGGTTGCTAGACATTGGGAGGAGGGGTGAGGAAGGAGGGGGTACCTTGATAGGCTTGGTGAGCTAAGAAAAATCTTCATTGATACCTCTCGGGGATGACAACTCATCGTCAGTGTGGACTAGGTCGCTCGGACCTGTCATCGTTGACTAGCTTTCTCAAGGGATTGTGCTCGTTGCTCTGGTCAACGTCGCCTCGTATAGAGTTCAGAAAAAAACAAGCAAGCCAATGATAATAAAAACCCTGCGACCTTTGGATTTGCGAAAGGGCAAGGCTTTTCAAATTTCCTCAATGATCTCATCACTAGAGGAGACCGAGAAAGAGGATGGGGTCTTGATAACAGGGCCATCAGCGTGAGACACACACACATGGATGATGGAGACATGGTGGATCAGGCAAAGAACATCTACAATGGAGTATTTTGGAAATTTTAATTTCTGAAGCATCTGAACACGATTTGAAGCAACAATATTGATCCAAAAAATGGCAAAATACAACGTTGTGGCAGGAGAACTTTCAAAGAATTTGATTAGCTAAATGAATAGTGGGAACTCTCTTACGTATTAGTGGTTGATCGCCCATTCAAACAAGAATATCTCAATGAACCATAGGAACCAATGTTCGTCCTAACTTAGCTCACCATAATAATAAAATTAATATGCAGGCTCTTCTCCTCAAAATATCTGAAATAGGTGTGTAAGTGAGTCAAGCCAACTCGTGAGCTGACATAAGTCAAGCTCAGGCCAACCCCAACTTGACTTATTAGCTCGTGAGCCAACTTGACTAAAAATAATTAATAAAAAAATATAGTTAGAATATATTAAAATTAAAGTTTTTTTTTTAATTTATTAAAATATATTTAAAATCAATATTGTTGAGTTCTCATTAAGGGTATGTTTGGGGCAGCTGCATCTTATCCAACTTACCCAGATAAACAGCTTATTCTGATGAGCTGCTGATAAGCAGCTGATCTGGATAAGTTGTCTGTTTGTTTGGTTTGAGCGTTTGAAAAAATTTGATTTGCAACTGTTTTTGGATAAATGACCATTATGCCCCTAAACTGAATAAGTTGTTAAGCTGTTTGATTTATGGGGTTTGAGAACAACTGATTTACACTTGTTTGTAGAAAAATAATAATTTATGCTCCTATTTATTTCTAAAATTGGAGCCGACAACTCTTGAACATCATGACAAGTATTTGCATGATATGTTTAGAATAATATAATATCTAGTTTTATGTTTACATAAATATTTTACCTTTTCTTTTTAACATTTACATAAGCGATAAGATGCTATCATACATGAAATTGTATGAATAATACAAACAACAACTCACTACAGGGAGATCAAATTATTTACTAAAATTTTTAATTTGCTATAAGGATGAAACCAAATTTTTTTATTGCATATATTCTCTATTGAGATGCTGAAACTCGTCTCTTTTTTTTAATAAAATCAACTATAAAAATTTCAGGGTTTTATAGCAAAGGCTCATCCAAAACCTCAATACATACATGAATTGCAGGGTTATAACATAACCCGATTTGCTCACCTCACAAAAATTTTTATAGTATAACAACTTCTCTTTTACAGCATAACCTCAATAAAAATTGCTAAAAACCTGATTTGCTCGCATTACAAAACCATCACTATATTGATGACACATAAATAATTAAAGGGGCAGTTACATACCTACCACACAATTTATATTAGTTTACATCTATAGCACCATAACCAAGCCAAATATATTAATACAATGATTTCAAAATATAACAGTACATTTACATATCTAACATTTAAATTTCACAAAACCAAAAAAAAAGGCAAAAAGAATCTGCATTGCATATACATAACAGTAAAAAAAACATAGAGATCTCACCTAATAGTGAGTATCATAAAACCTAAACAAAAGATATCCTTAATCGAGAGCATATAGATACACCGCGGGAAACCTACAACCACAAAATCAAAATAAACCTCAATCTCATCAACCATAAAAGTGAAATCTTTAAAATCTTATCTTACATTCAAAACTTCATTGTGCTCTCTAGTCTTTTCCTAGAACTCCATAAAAAATACAAAAACTTAAAAAAAAAAAACATACAGACAATCAGCTCTTCAGCCCTCTTAAAGCCAACACTTACAATCGAAAGTATCAAATCTTAGCAAGTCACTTAACATGAACTTGCCTCACATAAAATCAAAATCGAACAAGTCATATCAAAATATGTTTGTATCAATTTATAAGAAAGCATGCCTAAATAAATCATGTTTATGTTAGATTAATTATGGGACTACAATGTAATTAATAAATGTGTTGGGTCATTATTTAATAAGTCAAAATTATTGTGGTCTAATTAATAATAAAGTTTATGACTTTAGGCACATTTGTCATGAAATTATAAGTGTGGATACCATAAGAGCAAATTCCAATTTAATGAGAGGCAGAATTGGAATTAAGCAATCCTTTGTAACCACCAGTTGATTACAATAAATAGAGGGGTAATGGTCCCTGATCTGCACAATCTAAAAATTCTTCTGTTCTCCATCAACGAGAGAAACTAAGGAAAACTCCGGAAAATCTGCAGATTGGAAGATCGTTGCTTGCAATCGATCAAATGGATTCGAGTACGCTTCCGCTATCGTATCGATTCGCGTTTTCTCATTAATTTAAATTGAACGTGAACGAAAGATTCTTGTGGCAATTTCCTAAGAGATTTTGATTCGATCAAAATCTATTTGGAAAATCTAAAGAAAATTTCTAACAATTGGTATCAGAGCCTCCCGTTCACGTTCTCGCAGATTCCCTCCTCTTTCGTATTTTTTATCCCTTTCGTTCGCCTTTACCCGCGAAGGATACGCCTGCAAAGGCTGCAGCGGCAGGACTACTGAGAAAGCGAATGCCGCAAGCGGACCGCGACGTCCGGTGGGTGCGGTGCGCGCGTCCTCCGACGGGCGGCAAAATCCGGCGAAAATCGAAACAAGCGACTAAAGGGAGCCGCCGGAAAAGGCGCCGGAGGGAGGCGCCGCCGGAGAGGCGCCGGAGGGAGGCGCCGCCGGAGCGGCGCCGGACGGGGCGCCGGAGCCGGCGCCGGGCGGCGCCTCAGTTCGCGAACCGCGAACTGTTCGCGCGATCCGCGACGGTTCGCGGAACCGCTCCGCGAACCGTTCCGTGGACCAGGTCCACGGACTATTCCGTGGACCCGGCCCACGGAATTGGTTCACGGACCAGTTCCGCGAACCCGGTTCGTGGACCCGGTCCGCGGGAAAAAAAAAAAAAAAAAACAGAAAATTAAACTAAAATAAAATAAAATCAAATCAAATTTATTTTATTTTGTTTAGTTTTAAATTGATTTTCTTGATTTTATTTTATTTTGTTTAATTTAATTTTTAATTTACTCATTAATTAATTAATTAATTAACTCATTTTAATTTGAAAGTAAAATGAGTCATTTAATTTAATGAGTAGATTAAATAAATAAGTTAATTAATTTACTCATTTTAAAATGAGTAAATTAATTGTAAAGTTTAGGATTGATTACTTTTATAAAATCAATAATTTTGTTTTGTAAATCATAGACTTTATGAGCTTATAAATTTGTTCATTATTTATAAATATAAGATTTTATAAAATTAAATTAAAGTTTAAATTAAATTCGAATAAATTGTATTTTAAAATTGTCCATCATTTTTAATGAACTTATTCAAGCATGATGTTGCACAGAAGTGACCTCTCATGTGTAGATAGTTCATGACGTAATGATGGATGTTATGTGTATGTAGGTTCATGCAAGTATTAATTGCCCAAAGGAAAATTAATACTGGTACGAAATGCATTACACACTCGTGATGATAAACATGTAACAATTATAAGCGAATAATATATGAGTAACGAATCGATCCAAAGATAGATTTATTACTCGATATACGTTATCGTTAATGTTTGATCATTACAACAAGATTACTACTACAGATTAATATTATCGTCCAAATACTTGATATTAATGTCGCATTAGGTGTCTCGAGACTGGGATTTACCATTAATCGAATTTAAACATTTTATTAATTAAATCTTTTGATCATTTTTCGATTGTTGATAATGTATCTCGCTAATCTCAATTCGGTTTCAATCCTTAAGGGTGATAGTTTTAAAGATTGAAAGAGAACATTCTCATCGTTTTCGGCTGCATGGATCTAGATCTAAGCATTAAGAATGTAAAGCCCGCTCCTTTACGGATGCAAGTTCCTCCGAGGATAGGAGGAACTTTGAGAAGTGGGACCGTTCTAATCGCTCGAGTCTAATGATCATAAAACGCGGCATATCCGAGGCCTTTAGAGGTGCGGTGTCTACCGAGATCACCGATGCCGCAATTTTTCTGTCGAAATCGAGAAACGCTTTCGCAAAGAGCGATAAGGCTGAACCGAGTATTCTTTTAAAGAAACTCGATTTCAATGAAGTTCAGCAGGCAGTGAAAATATAAGGGAGTACATCATGGAGACGTCTAATATTGCTTCAAAATTAAAGAAACTAAATCTCGAGTCGACGGATGACTTACTCGCGCATTTAGTTCTTATTTCTCTTCCTCCACAATTTGGTCAATTTCCGGTCGACTATAATATGCAAAAGGAGAAATGGACTCTTAATGAGCTTATTTCTCATCGTGTGCAAGAGGAAGAAAAGTCAAGCAAGGAAAGAATGATAGTGCTCATCCCAGTAAACACCTCACAGGAAAAGGGCTCTAAAAGAAAGAACGAAGTCTGCTAAGAGTAAGGGTCCTTCTCAAAAGAAACAAAATAAAGCTCAAAATTCGTAAAATATCGGTTGTTTCTTTTGCAACAAAGAATGACATCAGAAGAAGGAATGTGCTAAATATCATGCTTGGCGTGTAAAGAAAGTACATTTCTAACTTTGGTCTGTTCTGAGGTAAATTTGGCTTAAGTACCTAGAAACACTTGGTGGTTAGACTCTAGTGCTACTACTAACATAAGTGTTTCACTGCAGGGTTGCCTGAGCTACCGAAAACCAAATGATGCTCGAAAGATGCATTTATGCGGGAGATGGAAAATCGGTAGAAGTGGAAGCAATCGGGCATTTTAGATTGTTATTATGTAATCGGTTACTATTCGGATTTGATGAGATACTTTTGTTGTACCGTCATTTAGACGGAATTTGATTTCGTTTCGTTGTTTCGGACAAATTAGGTTATTGTTGTTCATTTCAAAACAAGTTGTTTCGGCTTTATCTATTAATTCCAATATTGTTGGAACCTGGTTCTCTAGTGGTATATGACAATCTTTATTTGCATTGATCATCGTCAGCTTCTTATAATGAAACTCGAATGTGGAATCACGATGTACTAAGCGAAAAATTAATAATGAAAATTCGTGAGCATTATGGCACAAGTGTTTAGGTCACATCTCTAGAAATAGAGTTGAAAGACTTCAGTGTCGATGGAATTCTAAATTCCATTGATTTTACGGACTTTCGATGTCCGTATTGAATGCATTAAGGGAAAACAGATCAAAAGGAAGAAATTAGGTGCATATAGAGCTACAAAAGTCTTAGAATTGATACATACGGATGTTTCATGGACCATTTTCATGCTCTTCGGAATGGTCAACAATATTTTGTATCATTCATAGATGATTATTCAAGATATGCATACCTATTTCTTATTAATGAGAAGTCCCAAGTGTTGGATGTGTTCAAATCTTATAAGGTCGAAGTTGAAAACCAACTAAGCAAAAGAATAAAGAAAGTCGAACTCGATCGTGGTGGTGAATACTACGGTAGATATGACTGTTCAGTGAACAACGTCCGGACCATTTGCTAAATTCCTAGAGGAGTGTGGAATTGTCCCACAATACACTATGCCGAGTTCACACTAGCATGAATGGTGTAAGCCGAAAGATGAAATCGCACTCTTAAAGACATGGTAAGAAGTATGATCGGTCATTCTACCTTACCAAATTCACTCTGGGGAGAAGCACTCAAGACAACGACACTTACATTCTAAATAGAGTACCAACTAAAACAACATTCGCAATTACACCTTATGAGCTTTGGACGGGCGAAAACCCGACTTAAAGCATTTTCATGTTCGGGGTCGCCTCACTCGAGGCAAGGCCTTACAAGCCACTTCGAGAAAAGTTAGACCCTAAAACAAGATAGCAGTCTACTTTGTTGGTTATTCGGAGCGATATAGGGTTTCAAGTTTTATGATCCCAAATTAAAGATAATTTTTGAGACGGGAACTCAGCAGTGTTCTTTGAGGATATTGAATTTGGGGGAGAAATCAGTTAGAGACTTTGTCTTTGAGGAGGAATCAGCCATACTACTCTTGTCAAGAGGAATTGGTTCCTATTCCCCGTAATTGATTTCGATAATGACTCGAATCTTACTCCCGACATCGATCAAGTTCGCAAATCAAGAACCCTCGAGGAACAAATTCAACAACCTCAAGAACAAGTTCAAGAGCAAGTGTTTTTGCGACGATCCACTAGGGAAAGAAGAAATGCTATTTCGGATGATTATATTGTATTTCTTCGGGAACATGAGGAAAATATTAAGCATGATGGAAGATGATCCTATCAACTTTCATCAAGCTATGCAAAGTTCCAATTCGAAAAATGGATCAAAGCAATGAATGAGGAGTATAAGTCTACGCGAAGACAATAAAGTTTCGGGAACTTGTTCCATCGCCGAAGGAAAGAAACCCATTGGTTGTAAATGAATTTTTAAAACTAAAAGGGATTCAAAAGGCAATGTGGAAAGACATAAAGCTCGTCTTAGAAACTAAAGGCTTTACTCAAAAGGAAGGGATTGACTATAAAGAGACCTTTTCTCCAGTTTCAACAAAGGACTCTTTTAGAATAATCATGACACTTGTTGCTCATTATGATATGAAGCTACATCAAATGGATGTCAAGATCGCATTTCTCAATGGAGACATTGATGAAACGATCTATATGGTGCAACCGAGAAAACTTTGTAATCAGGAGACCCAAAGAATATGGTTTGCAAATCGACGAAATCCATTTATGGGCTCAAACAAAGCTTCCCGTCAATCGGTATCACAAATTTCATCAAGTGATTCTTTCGTTTGGTTTTGAAATGAATGCGATTGATGATTGTGTGTATCATAAATTCAATGGGATAAAACATATTTTTCCGATTTTGTATGTGGATGACATACTCGTCATACACAAATGATATAGGCATGTTGTAGGAAACCAAAAGATTTCTATCAAATAATTTCGAGATGAAAGATCTTGGTGATGCCTCATTTGCTTTTAGGAATTCAAATTCACCGAGATCGTTCTCGGTGTATTCTTGGATTATCACAAAGAGGCTATATTGATAAAGTGCTTAAAAGATATGGCATGCGAACTTGCGAACCAATCGACACACTCGTCGCTAAAGGAGACAAGTTCAGTCTCAATCGCGTGCCCAAAGGAAACCTCGAGATTCGGAAATGCAAAAGATTCTCTATGCTTCAAGAATAGGGAGTCTTATGTATGCTCAAGTTTGTACGCGGCCAGATATTGCGTACATTGTTGGAGTTTTAGGCAGATACTTAAGTAACCCAGGAATGGATCATTGGAAAGCAGCCAAAAGGGTTATGAGGTACTTAAGGAGAACAAAAGATTACATGCTTACATATAGGAGATCAGATCATTTCGAGATCATCGGGTATTCCGACTCCGATTTTGCTGGATGCTAAGACAATGGAAGATCCACATCAGCTACATATTTTTGTTAAGTGGTGGAGCTATATCCCGGAGGAGTGCAAAACAATCACTAATAGCTTCATCCACTATGGCAAAGATAAGATATATAGCATGTTATGAGGCATCCAACCATGGCATATGATCGAGAAATTTTGTCACTAGCTCGCGCATTATGGAAGGGATTGAAAGACCACTAAAGTTATTTTGCGACAATAAATCAACAATGATTGTATTCCAATAACAACGGAGTTCATCCAAGTCAAAGCATATTGACATCAAATTTCTTGTCGTGAAGGAAAGAATACAGAGTGGACGGATTGCAGATAGAGCATATCGAACAAACTCCACGATCATGGACCCCTTACAAAGGGTCCGATACCTGGGTCTTTCATGAGCATACTCGCTCATATGGGTGTTATAAAGCTTGAGGAAATTTAGATTCAAAGTGGGAGTTTGTTAACTTATATTTTAGCTCTATGTTTTATTTTGTGTACAAAACATATTTGGATATTTTCCGATCGTAAATATGGTATTTTATTCGGCTCAAGACACTCGTAAAGTTAAAGTTTGATCTCACTTAAGTAAAGTAGACCAGCTGAAAATCGATATGAACTCGACCACCTTACATGTAATTTTCATTCCACACATTCATGATTGATCTATCGTCATTCGATTATATTAATATATGTGACCATCGATGGGTTTAGTTGTGATAAATACAATGAAGATCGCTTTCGATCCTATATCGATATGATTAATGGACGAGATTGTAATGTGCATTTATAATAATGACAACAAATTTTTGAGCGCTCTAAGGTTGACACATTTATTTTTACATATATACTCAAATGGAGATCGTTAGATTAATTATGAGACTACAATGTAATTAATAAATGTGTTGGGTCATTATTTAATAAGTCAAAATTATCGTGGTCTAATTAATAATAAAGTTTACTGACTTTAGGCAGACATTTGTCACTGAAATTATAAGTGTGGATACTATAAGAGCAAATTCCAATTTAATGAGGCGCGTAATCGGAATTAAGCAATCCTTTATAACCACCTAGCTTGGTTACTAATAAATAGAGGGGTAATGCTCCCCGATCCGCACGACCTAAAAATTCTCCTATTCCCCATCAACGAGAGAAACTAAGGAAAACTCCGAAAATCTGAGATTGGAAGATCGTTGCTTGCAATCGATCAAATGGATTCAGGTACGCTTCCGCTATTGTATCAATTCAGTTTTTCTCATTAATTTGAACGTGAACGAAAGATTCTTGTGGCAATTTCCTAGGAGATTTTGATTCGATCAAAATCTATTTGGAAAATCTAAAGAAAAATTCTAACAGTTTACTCTTAAATAGTCTGTCTTTCATTGAATATAGGATGAATCAAGCCAACTTTACAAAGAAAGTATCTACATATGAAATCCTTTTCTTGCTCAAACGATATCTTACGATGAAATTTAAAGGTTTGCTATCCTACTTTTGCCTAAAATAATAAAGCACGAGAACATAAAACTATAATGCATAGAACCGGTGAAGAAAAACATGAACTCAGCATTGAAGCCAAATCAAACTATTATGTTATTCAATGAATCGACTAGATTTAGATCACAGAAGAAATATATATTATTTTCATGAAATTTAGGGCGAACACAACACAAATCCAGAAGAAGAACACAGAATTTAACGAGGTTTGACAAAGAATTACCTACGTCCTCAGGAGCGAGCCGGCGAATGCACTATTTCAGAGGAGTTCAAATTACATCCCATAGGGTTACACACACACACACACACACACACACACACACACACACACACACACACACACACATATATATATATATATATATATACCCCAGATGTAATTACCAACACGCCCTCGCTCCTCCCAACCTACTAAATACGAAGAGACACACATTTTTATCAAGAAAAACTCCAACTACCTAGATATGAGCCATACCTAACAATTCTTTGTTGTAAACCCCATTAATCATGTAAGAGCATAGCTTTTTTTAAGAAAAAATATGAAATGAACCTAAAACATAATGTTGGCTATGTGTGAAGACATCTCGAACTGTTTCTTGTAGTCTATAAAACGTTGGCTAAATCATCTCATAAATGCTTACTCTTTATCATTTAATTCTTCTTGTGTCGGCTCAAATTCATAAAATTAAACTCTGACTCTGAGCTCAATCCGA